>JBCEWE010000393.1:4460680-4695680 GCA_039877035.1 Silurus lanzhouensis | reverse complement strand
CCAAAATCTGTGGCTTACAGGCAGGAATGTTCTAGCACACTTCCAGAAACCCTAATAAGTGGTGGGAGAGTGCTCCGATTCTTGTCTGATTCCAAAATCTCGAAGAGGCTCCGCAATCAGGAATTTACATTTGGGTCGTCCTGGAGAAGTGCCAGTCTAAAAACTAACCCATGAGACAAGCTTTTGGTGTTGTGATAGAAAACACACCTCCGAGTACTGAAGCTCACCAGTGCTACACATACCTTACACACTTACAAAGAGAGAGAGCTTTCTTTTGCTTCAGTCTATAGTGCTGCACAACAGAGAGGGTGATGGACTTATTTAACCAAATCCAATCTGACATCCAATCTGGCTACATAATTTTAATGTTATGTCTATCAGATGGGCTCTGAAGTGTGTTGTTTTCATGTACTGACTGTGAGACTACACTGTGGCATATCAGACTCAAATATTAAGGTCAAAACCCTCTGTGTAGAAGAATCAGCAAAAGGCCCTTGGCTAAGTTGAACCCTTTCCTCACAATTATTTTAAGTGTAATTGCTTCACTTCTTTGTCAAGTTCTCGTACTATTTTCAATCCAGTTTTAACTGTACAGCACTTTTAAATATTTACATTGTCAAAAAGCAGCTTTACAAAAATCCTAAGATTTCGAACAAGGAAGCCAAATACAACAGCGGCTGGAAAAAACATAATGAAGAAACCTTGAGAGAAACCTGAGTCAAGAAGAAACCCACCCTATTGTGGAGTAGGATCATAAATCATTACTCTTTTGTACAAAGTGTATACTATAAAGGGGTGAAAGTGCATTAAAAAGATTTTCCATATGCAAATATTGTGAATAAGATTCATTGCATGAGCATTGGACAGGCTTTAAAATGACAACAAGTTTTAGATACAGTCTAAAGAATCTAGGTGAGATTATATGGATTATATGGAGGTGGTATCAAAAAGTTTTATGTTAACACACGATCACCTTCAAAATAGTCCCCTTGCACAGCAATACAGCACTTCCAGCATTCCTGCCACTTCTGAAATATCTCCTGAAAGTCTTCCTTTTGAAGAGTTTCAAGCACCTTTTGTGATTTGCGCTGGATCTCTGCAATGGTGTGAAAAAAGCGATTATTGAGCTGGATCTTCATCTTCAGCGAGAGGGCGAAGTCCGCAGGAGTCAAATCTGGTGAATAGGGTGGGTGCGGAAGTGAGATCATGTGGCTTGTTCTCCAACAATCATCATGCACAAGTTGCCGAATGGTTTCAACAATTTTGCGGGTTGAGCTTATTGGAGGTCTCCTGATCTCTTGTCGTCTTCCACTGACGTTCCTCCACTCATAACACCTCAAATCACTCATCGCAACATCAACGTATGTGAAACGTATGTCATGTTAAACATCTCTGTGGCAGATTTGCCCAGTTTCATGCAGAATCTAATGTGTGGTCTTTGTTCTAACTTGCTGTCCATGATGAAATCGCAGATTTCAGTCAGAATGGTTAGTCTCGAAACTTGATACCACCTCGTACAATGCATTTAATCAATAGACAGAACTTATTCTGACCGATGAAATTTTTAGCTTGTCAGGAAAAAAACTAATTAGTATTGCTTAGTGAAAGCCACTACTCACAATCTTCTCTGACAAACACCTTGATACCAACCTTGCTATTAAAAGTGTGAAGAGGTGAATCTGAAAATATTTTAATTTGAAAATATCTTCATTTTATAATTGGGTTAAAACCCCCAACATCTGATTTTTATATAGAAATACAGCCCAAGAAAAATTTTTTTAAAGTATACAATTTGGCAAATGCTGTATTTTTACCTAGGAAGCTTTCCCCAAAACAAAAGGCAAAAACAGGCAAAACTCCGGCGAAGTGCAAACAGTTAACAATATGAGAATGAAAAACCATATGTACAATCACAATAACAAGGCTTGGCATGTCAGGAGAATACTGTGCAATACACTGTGCAATACACTGTGCAATACTTTGTGCTGTCTGCAAGTTTGGAGTGTGCTTACAGCCTATAGGGTGTGAAGGGCGATTGAGTCCAGGTGTGTGTGATCAGCAGGATGGAGAATGTGATTTGGACTTAGCTTGTGTGTGTGAGTGAGTGAGTGAGTGAGTGAGTGAGTGAGTGTGTGTGTGTGTGTGTGTGTGTGTGTGTGTGTGTGTGTGTGTGTGTGTGTGTGTATTGGCTATTATAGTCCCTGGCGGCTGCAACACGTTCTGGAAGTTGGAGTGAGACGCTGACATGACAAGCATGATATATATTAGTTACAGCAGACTGTCAATGACAATGAACATAAGACTAAACGTTGTTTCTTGCTTGAGCTGATTTGGCGTATACATTACCATTCATGGAATTTAGCAAAGGCTCTTTTCCAGAGCAACTAAAAAAGTGGTTTGAAATCTCTATCAGTAAATTCATTCAGAAACTGCTCTATTAAACTAAGAATAACTGAAACTAAAACTACCTATAGTAGTTAAATATAGTTAGGAAAGTTGTGTCTGGAAAGTGGTGGCTCAGTGCTTAACATGTATTCGAAGGGTTGTGTATTCAAATCCCAGCACCACCAAGCTGCCACTGTTGGGCCATTGAGCAAGGCAATTAATCTTGGTGCCAGACCAGAGAAGGGCCTTAAAACATCAAAGGGATGTGGATCAGTGCAGGGTTAGATAAGTGCTTTAAGTAGAGGGATGCTAATCCACAAGCATCAATATATTAAATCTGATGTAAGCAGCTAGAGGAAGCCAGTAGAGATACTGTAGCAATGGGACGATGTGGGAGAATTCAGGATGGTTGAAAACAAGATCAAATTCAGAGGTTTAATATACCTCAGAGTCAGACCTAGTAAAGTTAGTTTGAAATAACACTAGTCCAGTCGAGAAATGACAAGCAGCAAACAAGTAATTGAATGGCCTGTGTGGATAGAAATGGACAAATCGTTAAAATGTTTTAAAGGAGAAACTGAGCATATCAGATTAGCAAAGTGTGAAGAATTGGATGGTTATCAACGACAATGACTGTTGATTATGCGCGATTACCCAATGAACATGTGCAGTGACTAAGGATTGTTGTCCAGAGAAATCACCAAATCTTAATGTGACGAATCTTTCCAGCTTAGAATCGCGTGTAGCCAAGGCGCACTTTGCTTTACCTAAATTTCATTGTTTTAATTATCCTTGCAGTTAAAATGCTGAGCTCGAACTGATTTCCAGTCCATTGGTCCTTTCTTAACACTATAAAACAACACCAAGCTGCTGTCAAAAATACATCTTTAGGCTCAAACGGCAACTTTCGGCCATGCTAAGCCTCGGGTCTCAAAGGGTTAATCGATGCTCACGTCTGTTAAAGCTATCACAAAGCACACAGGTTTCTCCTGCCAGAGAAATATCTGAACAAAGCCAGCAACTGCAGTTCCCACCTACACCTCCAACCTCGCATTCCTCATCTCTCATTTCATCCATCAATCCATCCTTCCATCCAACTGTCTGTCCATTACCCCAAAGGTAATCAGTCATGATCTCCTGGTATACTTATTTTTTAAGGAATGACTCATTCTGGGTTTATAATTCGGTTTGATAGTTATAAAAAGAAATCACATAACAGTACAGATATGTGCATGACATATGACATATCAAGGGCACTAAGCACTCCAAACCAATTCTGCCATATGTCACGCACATATCTGTACTGTTATGTGATTTCTTTTTATAACTATACCTAACAAAGGAGAGTTATTGTGGTCTTGTAAAGTCTACCTTTTGCCAAGACAAAAAAAAAAAAAAAAACAGGCGTAGCATCAAGCACACATACATGCTCAGTTCTCCTAGACAATATG
This sequence comes from Silurus lanzhouensis, assembly GCA_039877035.1. Lineage (NCBI taxonomy): Eukaryota > Metazoa > Chordata > Actinopteri > Siluriformes > Siluridae > Silurus > Silurus lanzhouensis. The sequence goes on along the minus strand of JBCEWE010000393.1, from coordinate 4,691,844 downwards.
CTATTAATTCAAGCAGCATGAAATCTATATAAAGCCAGATTCTCTAGGTAGCCTATAAATGTTTGGCCCTGCTATATATCAACCATCTACTCCTGAGAAAAGATCACGGTAAATGCCTGTGTTAACATACAAAGATTTTCACAATCATTTCGCTTAATGAGCTGTTAAATTTTCTAAACTCAGTAGTAAATCTCTGTTTACATGTCGCATGTAATCCAATCTATTATTATGCACATTGCATGGAACAATGTGTAGTGTCAGGGTTGCCATAACAGGAAGAGGGTTTTTGAGTCTACTCTGGTTAGTGCATTTTATATTTTTAATCACACTGTTTGTTTCCATCACAGCAAAACATCATAAAAGTCACACCATCGAAACTCGGGATCCATCTGTATTTTCTTGACTGAATCTTGTATATAAATTGTTCTTTTTTATTAATATATTATTGTATCTGAATATTTCTGTCACCAAGAAAAATTCCTTGACAATATATCTGAAATGTGTTTGTGACAACTGAAAAGTATTTTATTCTAAAATGCTATGGTTGTTGAAAAATAACCTAAAGTGCTCTCATAATCTTCTGGTATTACAACACCTTTACAAATCTTCTGTTATCAATATTACAGGCCATTTGCTGGGAATAATTGCACGATAAATAAGGTTTCTACAAAAAAAAAAAAAAAAAAAAAATTACACCAAAAAGTCACATGAGCAGAAGTTTTTCTCTTTCAGATCCATTAATATGAACAATTAATCTACACTATACTTATCCTGGTGAGGGTTGCACTGGTCTACATTAATGTACTACTGCATTTTTAAATATATTATGGAAAGTAGAATCAAATATGAACTTATTTGTGACTGGCTATTCGACAGCTCCTGTCAGCTGACATTTGCCCTTTGACTTTAACCCTGAATTTTACGCTTGACCATAAAATGTGTGCATTTAAATACCAAACTACAAAACTCACATGCGGGCAATGCACATGAAAACCTGATTGATGTTACGCAAGGACTATTAGATTACACCGACACATGTGTACACCAGTCACACACACATATACTCACAACATCAATAATAACCATCAAAGGCTAATCAAGATCCTGGTCTTTACTCTAATCAGAGATAAAGGTGTGTATGCTTTCAACGTTGTGATATCATGACTTCACTTGATAGAAAAAGAAAAGTCTGCTTTTCTTCTTAGTCTGTTTTGTAAGGGTCTGCTGTGCGTCATCACCCTGCCAGACGTGTGAGTGTGGGTGCGTACGTGAGTGTGTGTGTGTGCGCGCATTCTAAAACCCCATACTTTTGAACATTTCTTTTAAATCAATCAACCACTCAATCTTTGAAGACCACCTCATTAACTCCTGAACAAATGCTGATTACAAAGTCAGCATTGCACACGTACTGGCATCGTCCACTTTGATGAAAAGTGCATGTGTCCATTACATCAACAGCTAAGCCTAGCTTAGTGGACATGTGTTATTATCGTAAAGTTGTTCCACCAGTTCTCCAAAGACTGCATTTGAAGAGGTTTATTTTATTTGAATTTCTTTCTGGCGTCACAATTTTTTAACGCATTTTATTTAAGTGCTGATGTGGGAAACCTTGCGCATGGTCAAGCATTGACATTTTTGAATATAGACTTGATCTCAAATGTTTCTCCTATTATACATCCTTTCTGCATATATAAGGGTACAACATGCAAGGCAGATCATTAGATCCATACACTCCTAGATCAAAACATTTCCTCAAGGGTTTTTTGGGTTGTCCAGGTCTTTACATTTTGAATGTTCTCATAAATGAGGAAGCTTCTATTGTAGGTTTCTCATTTTCAGGACAAACTCAATAAAGTATGTAGGCAGAATGGAAGTTTAAAGCTGAGGTACCATTCTGGCTTACAAAATAAAGAATGAACATTGAATCACATGGGTGATCCCATATGGTAAAAAAAAATAAGATTTTTTTGTCCAAAATATATTAAAAAAATATGTTGTATGCTGTGATGCTTAATAAAATATACTGTATTTTTGAAATCAAAAATATATTTCATTTAAACCAAATATTTTAGGGTCAAGAAAATACATTTCCAAACTTACAGTAGAATGAGGATTGGATCGAAAGGTCAGAAATTCAAATCCCCCCACCACAAGATACCACTGCTGGGCCCCTGAGCAAGGCCCTTAACCCTCCCCTGCTCAGTTGTAAGTCACTATGGATATGGGCGTCTGCCAAATGCCGTCAATGAAATTAAGATTTTCTTAAAATGTTTCATGTGAACTTATTTTTTTTGGGATTGAAATATATGGAGTGCAAAATACATTTTTGAATAATTTTCAAATATATTTGAGAAAATATACAAAAAAAAGGGAAAAAAGTATTTATAAAAAATGTATTTAGACATTTTTTGTAATTTTTTTTTTTTGGTACATTTTGAAATCTATTTGGAAATCTATTTTTGATCATATAGGATGGATGAAAGAGCACCTAAAATTCATTCTGTACCAGGAACATGTGTTCCAAAGCCAGAATCAGAGACAAAGCCTTGATATGATCCTATTTAATTTTACAGAAAGAAAAAGGATTTCAAGTGTGGCTTCAAAATCAAGCTCTGCTGGTTTATCAAACTCTAATGAACGCTAATCAATAATTTCAGAATCATTTGGGAGGAAAAAGATTTAAACGCTTGCATCTGGTGTCCCCTTTATGGACCCCCTATTCTGTATATAAACATATAAAAGAGCATGGACAAAACGAGAGTGGCAGTCAGAGTAAACAAACTATTACCCAGTTCGGTTTTTGATTAAAATCCACCCGAAGCATTATTGCATGGCTTCCTCTGGTAGATCGGGTGGAAAAGGTTCCAAATGAAACGCTCGTGCTGAGGGTGGTCCACTTTTCGAACATAGAAGTAAAGCGGATTACGGAAACGTGAAAAGTTCAGAACCTGCCGCTAACAAACTTTACACACTCCTATGTGATACTGAGATGTGTGTTACTGGGCAACAGAAGAAATGAAACACTTCCCGCTACAGAGAAAACCATACGGCCAGCACACTGTAAGGTTACAGCTAAATCAGCAGTGGGGTTCAGGTTTAGCAAGAAACATCTGTCTTAATTGTAGAGTCAAAAGACCACACATACACGTACACACTTGTGTGCACACACACACACAGACACACACACACACACACACACACACACACACACACACACACACACACACACACACACCCATGCATGCACTGACTCAGTTTCCTTTTCGAATGAAACGCTTGGTCTCGTACACTGTTGACGTAGTGGTGTTCTGGAAAGTTAATCTGCCACCCTACGTTTTTAAATCAAATGTCCAAGTAGAAACACAGTAAATGGCAGTCTATCCTTTCTTAAATCTTTTCTACAGTTTATAAGTTATTACAATGCGATTGTTTTGCAATATTAGCTTTGATTTGTAAGGACATTATGCATTTTCAGTCATTGTATTGCCATTGTTTTTGCAAGAATCTTGCATGAAAGTAAAAGTTTGATAAGATTTACACAAATATGTATACAAATCCAGTGGCGGACCGTCAGGGGCAACTAGACCTTCTCTGTTGGCTTGAAAAGAATCTATCAGAATCACTGACTTACTTTTAAAAATATTTTTGTACATGAATATGCTTTAACGAAATCAGATTTCGAGTTGACGGCACTGGGGCCATCTAGCAGGCATACAGTAATGTCTGCATTTTCATGTCCTCTGATTGGATAGTCAAAGTGTGCACTAGTCAGAGCTGTAGCAAACTGCACAAACTCAAACATATTTATGTGGGATTTAATAGCTGTTTTTTCATTCCACAGTGGCTGAAAGACGGACATTTACAAGACGGACTTTTCATGGAAAGCTGGAGGAAAGCACAGCTAAAACAGTTCAAAACAATTGATAAGCTTCTTCTGTACCAACTTGCCTTAATTTCAGATCCCCCGGAAAACCGTAAAGCAGGGAAAAAATGCACAGAAAACCCGGGATCATTTTATGAGGTTAATATTGATGCTTTTGATAAAGATGATGTATGTGGGAGCGAACGCGAAAGGAGTCATGTTGAATTACGCTCATTGGGTTTCTTGCTTCATTAATGGCATTCATTCTCACTGCATGAGATACATGTCTGTGATGCAGCCCTCTGTTATATTGCTTTTCTCTATAATATTGATGGTTTCTGTAGCCATGGCATGATAATGACTGTATTACAAGGTGGATTGACTCAAAAACGGATTGACTAAAAAAAATCAAGTTATTGGTCTGAATTTTGGCTATGAGCTGCACTATTCTGTCCTCAGACATAATAATAATAACAATAATAATAATAATAATTTAAATATGAAGTGATACCACTTGAGACTGGCCAACATCTATTTTCTATGACATTACATTTAAATGTAGGTACTTGTAAAATAAATGTTTTGCTGCAGTCAGTAAAAAAACAAAAAAAACCTGGTTATGTTTGTGTGTATGTGTCTTATTTACACTGTTGTGTAAATGTAATAACATTATAGCTTTTTTACTGAATAATACTGCTGAAATAAATAAAGAGGCTTTTGCTTTTTTTAACTTCAGATCAGAGCACAGGGTCAGCTGGAACAGAGAGTGGTTTAGGGGCCTTACTCAAGGGCCCAAAAGTGTAATTTCTTGGAAAAATGCCACTTTGCTGTTTTTGCTGATATAAAACACATTTATTACAACTATTAATACGGTTTATTTCCTTTTCATTGCCAATTCTTAATTTCCTTTCTTAAAAAACAATGACACTTAAATGAGTTTTTGATGGTTAATAATGGTTTATGTTGATTTTAACTTTTTAAATACTATCGAAAGTTTAAATTCAGGCCAAACATTGTTGATGATAAATCATGGATGTTGGCGCTTACTACAATGCCTAGAAAATCTAAATTTGGCTCTGGGTTACCTGGGGAGATGCTGAAAATTTTGTGTGAAAACATCCAGACTTACCACCATAATAGCACTACAGCTGAGCCTGAGAAATAAACAGTAAAGCAGTAACGCTTAACATGTTCCAGAGAATTCCTCAGCAAACCGTTGTACTGGTAATGTGTATAAGTGTGTAGGGGTCAAACACTCTCTTCATCTCACTTTCTCTCTCTCTCTCTCTCTCTCTCTCTCTCTGTCTCTCTCTCTCTCTCTCTCTCTCTCTCTCTCTCTCTCTCACACACGCACACGCAAATATACACGCTATAGCAAAAGAAATATGCAATTGTACTCGATAGATTGTTTTGAATGCAAAAACAAAAAAGGCAATTATAAGAACAACTAAATCAAAACCACATCCACAATTCAAACTAAAGCATTGAAAAATAGACTCAGCCTTATTCATAGCCCCAACAGATGTTTCTAAATCAAATTTGAGTCCCTCTGCCTCGCTCATGGTCTTGCTGAACTTGCTTTTGTCTCATCTCTGTGGTTTTACATCCACAACACTGGTATAATTGCATTGCCAGAGACATGTATAAACAGCACAAACAGACAGGGAAAAAAAAGAAAAGAGATGAAAAACAGAAAGCTCAAGGATCTGTCCCTACTCACCGGGGTACTGGTTGTTATCCAAGTCTGAGTCCCCACGCAACGTAAACCCAAAGCCTGCCGGGATTCCAGTTGTCGCCCAGGATCCTTTGAGCACCTGCGAGGCCTTCAATCTTAAGCCAGACCTCTCGCCGTTATAGATAAACACACAACCGCTGCGGTCCTCGCCAGCAAATGGAGCTCCTACTGCCACATCTGAGACAAAGAGAGATGATGAATGAAGACAAATTAAAGCAGGACATTGAAAAGTATTATGCAGTGTTTTGATTTATTTCGCATTTAAAATGTAAACCATCAGAAAGATTTCTCTACAAAGCACAATTTGATCCTGTAATGGATAGTGATTTGTTAAGGAAGCGCAAATAATTTTGAATCAACTGTTACAAATGGACCTAAGGTCTATCATTCATCTTTTTAGAGTAGACACTTTTTCTGGCCATGGTCATCATTGTTTCGATCATATCCTCGGAATTCTGGGTAAGAGGTGGTCAAATGCCAGTTTATTGCAGGCCACCATACATCGGTCTAACTCAGGGGCAATCTAGCATAGTTAATTCACCTACTGTCATATTTTTGCCAGATAGGAGGAAACCGGAGAACCCCGAAGGAACCTCATAAATCATGTGGAAAGTCATGCATGCCCTATAACCCCAACTTAGAAGCGAAACCAGGGACCCTAAAGATGTAAGCAGACAAGCTACACAGGTCCCTGCAGGTAACCAACATGATAGACGATAAATCTCGATTTCTTCGCCTGTTGCGTCTGTTATTTCTCACTGAGATGGTTCAACCTGGCAAGAGCACAAGCGTGGCTTTCAGTAAAAAAGATTAAATGGATACTCAGAGAGGCATGGAGGTCTATGGGGACAAAGTGTGCTCACATACACACACAAAGACACAAATCTGCTACTGCATGTGACCCGTATCTCTAAGGTACCGTTATCCCTTTCTAGTGCTTCTCTCACACCACTGTGAAAACCATTAACCTACATCTTTTTCTTCTCTTTTTTTTTTAGCTTATTTAGAAAAAATCTAGGGCTAGCCCCTTAAACAGAATTGTGGCTTTTATAGAAAACTATAACCCAAGTTAGAATTAGACCAATTTATCATGTTTTTAGTTTAAAGACTAAAAACAAGAGACAAGGATGAAGAAAACAACAGAGGAGAAAGTGTTGGTAGCAGAATTGTCATGTAGTTTTATGGCATTTGGCAGATTCCTTCACAGTAACCTACACTGCTAAGCAATTAAGGGTTAAGGGCCTTGCCCAAGGGCCCAGCAATGACAAAAGTGGGTCTGGGATTTTAACTTATGATCTTCTGAGATACCATTGCCCATAAAGCTGTGCAATGATTTTATTAAAAAGTACTTGAACATTGAAAATTGTAAGAAATTAAATTAGTAATTAATCACTTATTATACCTGTAATGATTATAAAATAATTAAGGCCTTCACACGTATGGAAAAAATGTGGTATGGGAATTCCAAAAGATCTCGCAATGAAGGATGTCGGAGGACTTAGAACTGTTTTTAACTGAACAAAGCATACAGCAGCAGAAGGCGAAAAGTTTAATTAGTCCTAACAAAATAACCACAAGTAATGGTTTCATATCCTTGAACAGAGACCACATACTTAGTGCTTGTGTGTATTTATATGCACGTGTGTTTGGGGGTGGTTTAGTAAATGAACTACATCCTAAGCTATAAATAGGCTTAGTTTGAACTTGGCATGCTTTTGAGTAAGTGCCCAGTTTATTTCCTCTTCCTGCCTAGCGACTGTTATCCTACCTATCCTGTACTTCTATAATCGTACTGCAACTGGCATGGTGCCAAAAGACCAAATATCTGCTAGTTAGTATGGAAACCACCATAGTTTCATGGAACTGAAAGAAATTTAAATGCGGTATGGTGGTGTATATACTGTGTTATGTGACAGAGAAAGTAATGTACCGTGCAAGGCTCTTACAGTTAATCCAACACCATAACATGACATATATTAAATACAAATGAATTAAAATGCTAGAAGTGTTTAATCTCTTTTTGCACTCACATAACTTCAATGAGGAGGTTTCCAAACCGAATCTAAATAGAGTTGCAAAGGTGCCATTTTTCAATCAAAATGTTTAACCTTTTTCATATTAAACAACCCAGGAAGTCATATCTCTAATATTAAAACTATGCATAAATAAGTTTTACTGGTTTACATTGGGATTCTGACCTTTCCAGTCATTTGCAACTCTTCCTCAAATGGTTACCACAAATTTGGAGGCACACAATTGTACAGGATGTCTTTGAATGATGTAGCATTAACTAGGAGACAAACCTGTTCCAGCATGACAATGCTCCTGTGCACAAAATGAGCCCTAGAAGATATGGTTTGCATGGATTAGAAAGGAAGATCTTGAGTGGCCTGCTATAGAGCTCTGACCTCAACCCTACTGAACATCTTTAGAATTAATTGGAATGCTGACTGCATCCCAGGACTCTTTTGCATCACCTGCATCAGTACCTGACTTTTCTGACTTTTTTTTTACTTGATTTGCTATCATTTATTCTGATTAGATGTAATGGAATACAACCTGACTGCTGCCAATTCTTGTTAATGCATAAATGAGCATCGTATCAGCTCGATAACCAAAACAAGGTTGGTATTGGAGTATATTTTCTGATGCGAATGATTAACCTGATGAAAAAGTTGTGATAAATATTCAAATCGAAAGAGATGTCCCACATGAGATCCTATGATGAACAGGATGTATCAGTTAAGTGTGACATTTTGGCGCCAGTAATCCGGAAGTTATGAAACCTCTGCTAAATTAAATATTAATCTCTGTGTCTACAAAGTAAAGCACAGGCTTACAAAGAAATAGTTTCATAGCCGTGATTGCATGGCATGTTGTTAGTCAGGTCAGTGTGGCTCTGACCTGACTAATGACAACCGGATGTCATTTTGACTAATAGATACACACAGGGTGCTCACTACAAACATAGGTGGAAGATCAAATGTACACGATTTTACTATGATATAGAGATGTGGAAATACAGACATAACAGCTGCTATTACAACTATTGATTTGGACTCTCTAATGACTCTCTCATTTATCCAAAAGCCTTGTTTCATAGGCTTCCATAGCAGCATCCCAAACATCCATGCTGCATAAACTATAATTCATCCCTGGTGATCTTTTGCTACAAAAATCGAAGAGTGTTGGGTTACTTCAGATCTCACACACACACACACACACACACACACACACACACACACACACACACACACACACACACACACACACACACACACACACACAATGTGATTTGAGTGTGTAGCTGTGTGTGAGACATTGGCAGAGTCTAAGATGCACATTTTAAATTCATGCCTTACAGAAATCTTATCTCATTCCAGTAAAGGTGGGTGTAATGTGTATTCACAGGGGTACCGGCATACACACGCACAAACACTTTATGACACTTAAACTATATGTACTATAGTATGATTATAATAGTATGTACAGAAAAGTGCTACCATGTACACACAAGAGTGTGTGTGCATGTGGCTAAAGCTGCTTAGGTATACATGCAACACTACAAATGACTGTTTTGTCTAATTTACTTGTTTGTTTTGTCTGCAGCTCCTACCTGAGGGTAATGCTTAATAAAAAAAAAAGGTTTAATTTTTACTATAAATTTGGTCATTTTTAAGGTACAAAGTGTAAAAGAACTGGCCATGTTCGGATATGTCAGCTCTGTACTTTCACATGACTATATTCCCAGTCAATTGTAAACTTGTCAATAACAGCTCAAATTTCTTATAGGAAGAAATCTACAATAGTGATGTTGATGAGGACAAAGTGTGCACACTGTGGACAATTAAAAGTACCATATGTGAATGCCCAGGACACTCTCAGGTGGTAACATTCATGTGGTAAACAATGTGTCATAATAACCTCCTCAAAATGTGATAAATGGCTAGGAGCAGCTTCAGGGGTCATATCACGTCTAAGCCATGACCATTTAACCGCTTAACATTTAAGATATGTGCAGGTGAAGCAAACTGTTTTTGGAATAAACACTTGCTAACACACTTCCCTCCTTAAATATCCAGCCTGGATATCAGTAAGGTCACCTTAAATATTTATTCACCATAGTAGATAAGTTACTCTGGAAATATCCTATCAGTTTGAACATCTTGGTCTGTGACCGAGCTGGATCTTCTCACATGTTGCTTTGACACAATTTCTGATATCTTGAACACAGTTTTTTTTCCCCATTAGCAAAATATAGCTAGTAGGTCACATATGTGAAGGACCACCAGAGCAGCTTTCTTTATTGGGACTGTGATGTCATGTTTGTAACATATACTCTAATATAAGCCACTGTACCATAATACTTATTTATTATTATAAATTATTATTATTTATTTGATTGAACTATATTCATTTGTATTATAACTATGCTTCATCAGCATAAAAAACTACTTTTTACTACTTATTAAGATTAAGTACTTAAAAAATCTTATTTTTTATCTTGTCCTGCCAATGACTACATATGCATTAAACTAAAGAATTTTCTCAGAATTTTGAATGAACAATTTCATCATGTAAAATATTTTTAGACCGGATGCTTCCACATTGAATTAAAATTCAATGCATTTTACTATCATTTGAATAAAGTACTGTACTTTTACTTAATTCTTTTTCCAGCCCTGTATTTTGACAAGACCATATTCCAAGTCACTTGTCAACTTGTCGATAACAGCTTAAACAGCTTTAAGAAAGAAATCTAAAATTGATGAGGACAGTGTGCACACTGTGGACAACCAAAAAACTAATGTGAAAATTGACAGCACTCTGAACTTGGAAGGAGAAGATACAGATATCACACATCAACACAGCAAAAACAGACTTGTATATACATACTTTCACAAGTACACACATGTTTATTATTACTACAGATAATCTCTATTATCTATAACATAATATTCCACAGGGTATGAAATGTCTTGTTTACTCTATCAATTTTGAGACATTTGGCCTCTGCATGGGGTTGTAAAACTAGTCCCCCACCCACACACACATGCACACACACACAGCCCTCACCCCCACACACACACGATGTGGAGTTCCTTCACTTTGATAATTTCCATTGCCCTGAACATTAATAAAGTTAATAATATTTTCCCTAACAGGACACACTTACGCACACAACATTGTGAGCTAATTTCCTCTGAATTATACTTTAGTGTAGCTAAATAATCCTTTCCCTACCAACACACACACACATGCATATGAGAGCAAGTTATGCATCTCCAAACAGGAAACAAGTGACGGAGGTGCTGGGTCACTAGCTGAACGCATAAATCCTGATTGATTTTAGCTTTATAATAGGATTTCCTCCTCACCCAAGACTAAACATGGCCCTTGATCAGGAAATGTGGAGGAGGAGAAAGAACTATTGCTTTCTGACATGCATAAACATCCAAAAATAGGAACACATCCACACACTCGCATACGTACCCAGGTAACCGTCCTTATTGATGTCTCCAAGAGGAGCAATGGTGCTACCATAGCGTCCAAACAGGTGTACCCCAGTAAGTGTTATGGGAGGTGAGAAGAGTAGTGTGTCTTCCTGTAAGTAAAGGTAAACCCGGCCGACCTCTCGTGGCTTACTCTCAAACTCCCGGTCCATATACAAAGGCGCTCCTACCAGAACATCATCCAACCTACAGACACAAATGTGAGAACACAAGATTATGAGGTACCTAGAAATTCTGATTAGACAAATTAGAAATGTAACTAAATACCAAATACACATAGCCCCCGACTTATGATAGTGATGCGCTCTGATGACCCCATTGTAATTCGAAAATATCATAAGTGGAGACATGGCCTAGCTTAAAGAATGGTGATGATCAAAAAACATTCTACATATACTGTTTCTACATTTAACATTTAAAGGCTCTGGCATTGGGGAATTGGTGATAATATGGAACTCAGATGTTAAGCTAATTTATGATTTAACTCCAACTGACTGTATAAGACCTTAGAGAGGACATTACTCAATCACACAATCTGATGCTCATGATATTTCTTATTACTAATATTACTTATTACTTAATTACTAATTAAATTTTTTTTTATTACACAAAATCCTGCAAAATCAATGAGTTTACAAATCGAAATGAAAGAAAGAAAGAAAGAAAGAAAGTTACTTTATACTTGTCAAATGTACTTTACAGCACAGTGAAATTCTTTCTTCACATATCCCAGCGATGTTAGGAAGCTGGGGTCAGAGCGCAGCGTCAGCCATGATACAGTTAATAGTTTGGTTACCACTAGAATACAATATTAACTTTATTTTTATAAATGTCCTTAAAAAAAAAAATAAAAATTTTGATTTAGCAAGCGTGAGCAATGCACACGATCATGAAAAGCACAAGCACAAACCTGATCAGTATCAGTTAAATACCACTGCGATACAGATAATTGCTAGAGACAACGCAATAGAGAAATTGTTGTAAACCTGGACTTCATTAGTTATTAGTAATTAGGCAAGAATTACTACATTTAGCTAAATGTAACTAAATCCCATAAAATATCCTGCAGGCAAGAAAACCACAGGCAGGAAAACAGGCATATTAATACAAATACAAACACACTATATAGACAAAGAATTGCAGACACCTGGCAAAAATATCTGTATGTGCTTTTTAAAATCCCACTCGACAATTAATGCCATGTTCCACTAGATTTTTTGGAGTGTGCTTGTTAAGATTTGTGCTCATTCAGCTAAAGAGGAGTTAGTAAATTTAGGTACTGATGTAGGGTGAGGAGGCCTGGGGTGCAGCCAGCATTCGAATTTATCCAATAGGTGTTCAGTAAGATTGAGGTCAGAGCTTCATAGCAGGCCACACCAGATCTACCACTCCTCATTGTCATGCTGGAACAGGTTTTGTCTCCCCCTTAATGAGGGGGAAAAATTTTATGCTACAGCATCCAAAAACATCCTATACAAATGTGTGTCTACAACTTTGTAGTAACAGTTTGTTAAAGAACTGCATGACTGGAAAAGTCAGGTGTTCCAATACTATTGTCCATATAATGTATTTAAAGTATTGTGCTGATACTGGTATGGATAAAGACTATGCATTACACAAAAGATAAATATACAGAGACCTGCTTAAAGTAAGGCTTTCCATGGAAAGAATAGCACTAACACACACAAGCACAAAATGTCTTCCATTTTGAGTACATTACTAGAAAGAAATGACTAATAAAAAGCAGTACCAATAACTCATCCAGAATCGAAACATCAGCTGTATAAAATAACCAGCAAAATATATGAACCTATTAAATCAAATCTTTTTGGAGATCTGATATTTAAAAAAAAGCTTTGGGTTATTTATATTCATGTGGAGGGATGCCAAACATTGCTGCACTTTTGAAGAGATTTGGAAAATAACCAGGACTGATGCATGAAGCAAAGAAATATTTTGTTCCTACATCTCATGTTCCCAAGCTGAAATCGAACCGCATGAAACTATTGAACCACATCAGACTATTGTTGTAGGTTTCGTCCCAACCAACCAGTGTGACTTCCCCCCTGATTAAAGTGCGATACCAAAAAAACAAACAAAAAGTAATTTTTACATCGACTCAAGCAAATTGTCTATTTCCCTGGCTGTCTTTACAAGAACACTCAGCATATACTTCATCTCCACTTCCTGTTTAGTGGCTTTTGTGCTTAGCACTGTATGCTCTTGGGTATGTTAGTGTCAATAGAAACATAGCATTGTGGTGTAAACACTGGGATTGGTCTCAAATTAAGGGACATTGTAAAGTCAAACACTGCTACATTTCAAGCTTAAGTCTAAAGAGAGAGTGAGGAGGTGACCACAGTGCAATCAGCCACGTGTGTCCACAAAGCCCAGTGAGAAAATCACAGACTCAAAACAGGAAGAGAGCATAGCGAGCAAAGTGCATCTACTCCAAATAATCTATGACACAGAAAAAAAGAAAAGAAAGAGGATGGAGTAAATGCAGAGTGAAGAAAAGAGACATGACAACAGGAGTAGATGGAAATTGAAAAAAAAAGAAATTGAGAAGAGAAACAGTCAAAAAAGAAAAGAAAAGTGACTAGATCAAAAACAATGAAAGAAGATAATAGACTACATGGAAAAACTAAACAAAAAGAAAAGAAAAGAAACTAGACAAAAAGCAAAAAAAGTGAAATAAAGAAAAAATCTATTTTAAAAGCAAAAACAGATAGGACTAGATGAAAAGAAGTGAAAAGTAAAGAAGAAAAGAATAATAAGAGAAGAGACTCGATAAAAATACTACACAAAAACAAGAAAAAGATACTAGACAAAAAGCAAAAAAAGAAGAAAAAAGTAGAGAAGAGACCATATGAAAGGCAAAGAACTGGGGAACTAGATGATAAGCAAAGAAATAAGAGAATAGACTCGATGAAAAACAGAACAAAGAGTAAAGACATGAAGAGAAGAGACTAGATAAAAAAAGAAAAGAAAAGAAAAGAAAAGAAAAGAAAAGAAAAGAAAAGAAAAGAAAAGAAGATACTAGACAAAAGGCAAAAAAAATTAACAAAAAAGAGAAGGGACTAGATCAAAATACTAGACAAAATGAAGAAAAAAGATACAAGACAAAAAAATAAAAAAACTAGAAAAAAGAAAGAAAAGATACTAGATGAAAAGCAAAAAAGAAAAGAAGAGACTAAATGAAAAGCAAAGAAATAAGACTATAGACGAGATGCAAAACTAAGACAAAAGAGAAAAGAAAAAGAGAAAGAAAAGAGGAGAAAGAAAAAATAAAAAGCAGAAAAAAGATACACAAAAAGAAGAAAAGAAGAGAAGAGAACAAAGATTCTAAAAGGCAAAAGTACAGGGTACTATCAACTAAAATTAGACGTGAAAAGATGCTGGAAATATAAAGATAAAACGGAAGATAAAAACGAGAGCTGGTTAGTCTTTGGATTTGTCAAGTTATCATTCAAAAAAGTATCATTTTACCCACTATGCATTCGCACTGTTGACTAAACCTACTTATATCTCATAAATCAGATGAATCAGATCTTCAGGCTACACAGTTAATAGAATAAGGAAGCAGAAACATCTGTGCACGCCTTGTGAAACAACACCTACACTTTTCTATTCAAATCCAAACCTAATCATCCAATAAACCAGTCTAATGTCACTGGGGACATGTGATGATCGACCTGTCAAAACTTTGTAGGTCATATGAGTGTTCATTAACTCCTCATCCTTTTCTAGCTGCGTTGTGTTATTGTGTGTATGCTTTTATAGCTGGTGTAAGAAACTCACCCATCGCCGTTAATATCAGTCACTGCCACAGTGTATCCAAAATATGAAGCCATCTAGTAAAAAATAAATACATAAGTAAAAAAAAACAGCAGCAAAAAAAATTAATGTTTTCCAGAGCATAAATCGCCCCTGGTTTTTCCAAGACTACACTGCATGCGTAAAGTTTGGAAACACCTAGATTTTTATTGTTATTTTAAAAACATTTTTGGGAATTTTTTTGGAGAATTTATTTGACATTTTTATTATATACAACAAACTGTCATCTTAGGCAATAACAATAGTTTTTCAATGAAATACATGCAGTTGTACAACACAGTCTTTAATCTATTGATTCGTGTTCATGGACACGTATTTCCCTCTTTTTTCGTGTCACTCAGCACGAGAGCCTCCGTCTGGCTTTATCTCCATAGCAACGTGAGGCAGAGGTTAATGGGTAATTTTGACAGAAATGCCAAAGTTTATCTTTTCCCTATTTTTATCAGAGAAAAAGGCAGAAAGTATATGATGAGGGTTACGATAAGGGTTAGGGCTATGCTGTAATCAATGTCTGTGTATCTAATTATCACAGTCTCCTTAATTAACCGAGAGAATATATTTTTTGACTGGACGGAACCACTGACCATGGTTTATAATGACCCGAGTAGGTTACCGAATTTAAAGCAATAAAAACGAGGATAAATTCTACTGCTTAAATGCTGAGTAATAGTGCTTGAAGATTAAAAAAAATTAATAACATACGAGAGAAAAAATACAGCATCTGTGGTATCCAGTGGCAGAAAGAAAACTTTGGTGGAGGCACCAAAAAATAGTTACTATTGAAATACATTACATAGAAAATCGTCCTCAGTGACACAAACAAGAGGGAAATTCGTATCTATGAACACGAATCAATAGATTGCATTTACAAATATAGATTACAAATGCAGTGAGACTGGGCTGAGTTTTACCACATTCTACTTTAAGTTCCTGATTGTTTTTGGAGAGCTTACTAACTAATTTATGTACATGTCTGGTTGAATTGTGAAAGGAATACTGAACCAAAATAGCTGCCATTCCATACTTCAACACCATGCAATTCCATCTGGTCTTCGGCTAATTGAAACCGACTTCACCACACAACAAGACAATGACCCCAAGCCTACGTCCAAGTTCTCTAGGTGTTATTTAGAGAGCAGTCAATAGTGTTATCTATTATGGAATGGCCTGCCCAGTCACTGCACCTAAATCCTATTGAACTGCACTGATAAAAAAAAACTTTGGTAATGTTTACAAGTAATGTATTTCAGCTGAATGTTTGGAGAAACAAACTGTGAAGATGCCAAAAGTATGTAAAGCTGTTATTCATGCTGTTTGGATTTTTCAATGAAACTAAAGTTGAATATCTGAACATTGATATTTGAGTGGTCAAACAAGGAATATGCATGTGTCTTTCAAAAAGCATAAAAGGCACTGTATGTTAAAGATTTTTGAACTAAAATCATATATCAAAATATATGTTCATTGTTTATAACACTACATAGCTCCAACTTGCTCCAGTTTTTTTAACCTTAAAGTAAGAATACAAAATATCAAATAATAATACGATGATTTGAACTGACCTGCTCGCCAGTGAAATTCTGAATGAGGGTGAGATTTGTGGAGTTTATCACAGCAACCTAAAAAAAATGAGAGGGAATCTATGAATTATGATCGATCCAACTCCAGAATAAATAAGAATTTAAAGTTACATCAACCGATTTTTAATCGAACAAAACATACAAACCGTTGTTTAATACAACTAAAGGCAGTTTTTTAATGGAATCATATTCACGATCTAGAAAAATACCCCCCTCCCCAAACCCTTGATAGTACAGTCCAGTCCACCCAAACCTGGGATTCCTTAACAGAATCTAAAATAACATCCAGATGGGGTGAAGCTGAGTTGCTGACACTTACTAGACATGCATGCCGACCCTACCACACTAACGCACTAACACGTGCGCTTTCCCATATGGAGGACAAGAAATCCACACACAACGTCCTCAAATATATATACCAGGATTTTTCAAACCATTCTTGCTGCATCGCTGCCTTGCTTGAGTCAATAGCTCGTATCGTACACACATCTCTCTATGCACTTCCTTTTTTCATTCCCACACCCTAACCGTGTCTGCTCTTTCCCGTCTGGTTGAACTGACCTCTGACCCCCTTGAGACAGAAGGATAATGAGAGCGAGAGACAGAAAGCGAGAAACTAAAAGTGAGAGAAACAAATAGGGTCGTTTTGCTTACATAGCCGAAGTTCTGTGCTCCTCGTGGAACTCCCGCTACCAACTCTGCAGAGAAAACCACGGCTTGGATAAATATATAGAACATAAACACACAGTGCTACATTTATAGACTTCTTACATGTAAAAAAAAATTATTTATTATTTATATATATCTGTGTTATCTAAGAGTAAACAATGAGGTGAGAATAGTCACTCATTCCCACTCACTTAAATATTTATGAGACTTAGACAGTCACATAGACCGAAAAAGACACACACACACACACACACACACACACACACACACACACACACACACACACACACACACACACACAGAACGTAAGTGATCAACTAACTGATAGATTGCTGATGGATGTATTTATCAATAGAAAAGAAGTGTGTGCGTGTCTAAGTGTGTGTGTGAGAGAGAAAGAGACAGAAAGAAACAGTCAGTGAATCTGTTTTTGTGTGTGTGTGTGTGTGTGTGTGTGTGTGTGTGTGTGTGTGTGTGTGTGTGTGTGTGTGTGTGTGTGTGTCCGTGTGTGTGTGTGTGGGACAGTAGAGATAACAGTATGTGGTATCTGGTGAAAGTCTGGCTTTGATTGGATGAGGAAGTACTCTGTAATTTTGGACAGAGGCTGCGCATCATTACAAAGACGGAACACAGTCAATGAAGCGCTAAAGCTACCACCCACAGAGTCTGCCACACACACACACACACACACACACACACACACACACACAGACGCACAAACAAAGCCAGATCTGCAGTAATTTTATGAGTTTAGAAACTGACAATCTGACATGACTCAAACTTATGCAAACTCTTATGCGCACTGAGAAAAGAAAAAAAGACACATTGCATGTCATCATTGAAGCGTATCGTCAGTGGTTCTGGCAGAACTTACCGGAACATTCTGTGTAAAACTCAAATTAAAACCAACAACAATCAATAGCAGCCAACCTTCAATTTGGACGAACCTGAATTACTCCTGTTGTTTCAGAAGATGGTTAAGAATGGAACATGTTATGGGAAACATTTTAGGGTGGGATGGACGTCCACTACTTCGAAGCTTTAAGCTGCATTCACCCCCCCCGGACTAATGAAGAGAAATTCTTACCTTGTTGTGAATCACCGGTGAACTCTCCCACAGCTACAGAGTATCCTGGTGAACAAGAGAACAAGAGTCACAGTAATTAACTTACAGACAGACAGACAGACAGACAGACACACACACACACACACACACACACACACACACACACACACACACACACACACACACACACACACACACACACACACACACACACACAAAACCAGACACAGAGAGAGATCTCTCTTTTACCCAGGTAGCTGTCATCATAGAAGTCTGAGACGGCTGCTGTCTGTTTCTCTCCATGCACTTTTCGGAAAATTGCCTTCATGGAGTAGCCGTTTAAGATTTCCGCTACTCCCGCAGTGACCACTTGACCTGCACACAAACACGTGTATATGATTCACAAGTGTCTATTTAACATTTTCTTTGACTTGCACTTCCTATTTACATCTAATGCTGCATTAGTTTGTTGCATTGGCAGTTTACCTACAAAGTGGTCTTTTTTGTTTTCTTCAAACTCTGTGCTTTTGAGTTACAAAATATAAATAAATAAAAAAAGTTCATCTTTATCTTTTGTTATCAATCTAACCAGCTAAATGTGAAACATTCTGAAAACAAGAAACTGTTTCATCAATTTGATAGCTTTGGATATCTGTATGTTAATTGAACTAAATACTAGTGTAGTGACTGTCAAACATATAAAAAAACACCTAGTCTTTTTTATTTTATTGTGAGACACGTGTATGTTTCCTTTGTTTATAAGTAACAAACTAGGTAAAGGAAGGTGAAGGAAGGTTCTGTAAAGAGATATATTTAAATTTGACATTTTGGGCTCTAACAGAAGAACTTTATAAGAAAGAGAAAAGGATAGAAGATGTTAGCAGACTGCCTCACCTCTACAGTCAAACATGGAGGTGGAAGCTTAATGCGTTGGGGTTGTTTTGGAGGGAGGTTTGGAGGTTTAGTATTCTTGAGTAAAGGAAATACTGAACCAACATGGCCACCATTCCATATTTTGACACCATGCAATTCCATCTGGACTGTGGCTCATTGGAATCAACTTTCCTATACAATGAAATAATGACCCGAAGCATACCTCTAAGCTCTGTAAGTGTTATTTAGAAAGCTAATAGTCGGTTGGGATGTTATATATCATTTAGTGGCCTGTCCAGTCACCGCACCTAAATCAATTGACCTGCTCTTGGATTAACTGGATCACAAGGTCAGAAAAAAATCTCCTAGTGAAGAATATTTTTGACAAGTTTTACAAGAGGCAGGGCAAAGAATTTCAGCTGAATATTTGGAGAAACAAACTGTCTGCATGCCAAGAGTGTGTAAACCAGTTATTCTCTGGGGGAGGATTTTTCAATGAGAATAAAGTTTGATATCTGTACATTCTGTACATCTATCTTTGGTCAAAGTAAATCTTTATAGGGTTACATTAAACAGTTTGTTGCAAAAGGATCATGAGTAATTAATTTGACGTCACGATATTGGGGACTTCAATATGACGAGGTAAACGTGTGAACATTTGGGCATTGTAGGTTATAAAACATTTATTTTATTTTATTTTTTCAACATTAGTGTAAAACCAAAAATTTACTTTGGATACCAAACACTTGGCTAATTGGCTACACTTGGGGGTAGAGAACATTGTGTAAATTTTGTTTCTGAAAAAAATGTCTGAATCTGAAAACTTGAAAAAAGTCTGTATCTGCACTGGGAGAAAGACAGAGATTACATTACCCTCCTCCACCAAAGGTTAGACAAACTCATTATTCTCTTTTATTAGTAAGGCTGCAGGCTGTCCTGGGACCCTGTCATTAATCTCTGTAAGTGTGTGTGTGTGTGTGTGTCTGGGTGTGTGTACATATGTTTGAGAACCAACAAATCTTGAGAACCGTTGTCCTCACAAGGATAGGAATATCTGAAGGGCTTGACCATATTTGGACACTGGTCTATACAATATCTTCACAAGAATAGTATAGCTGAGTGCAGATTACAAAAATGTGAAAACTTAGAATTGCTGTACTGCATTGATCACTCATGTTAAGTAGTTTGGTAGATGAAGGGAGTTCACACAATACAATCTTTCACCTGGTAACATGCTGCCAAAATGTGTCTGATCATCAGTGTGTAAAATTCTACTTTTTAACAAAAGAAATGTGAGAAACTTTGTGCTATTTTTTATTATTTTTTTCATAAAACAAGAAAATAGTAATAAAAAAATATATATATTGTATTGGGGCAGATGTGGGCAGAGAGGATTGACCATTCTACATAGAAATTTAAAGGTAGGGTGCAGCCAGGACGGTCAGGAATTGTTTTTAAAGCAGGAATTGTTTTTAAAGCAGGAATTGTTTTTTTTATTAAAGCAAATTTATAGTTCTGATTTTTAAAATTTCCCTTGGCTTCCCAAAAAATGTCTGACAAACTCTATTCATACAATTAGTTTTCCTCTCAGACAGGTTGTTTTTCATCACTGTTCTTTAAACTCAGGTGAAAAAGCTGACAAAAAAATGCTTCATCCCAGAAAAAAACATACTTGAAACATACCTTAAAAAAATGCAGTGGCTGAGAAACTGCCACTAAAGATCTAGGCTTAGAAACAACACCACTGTTTATGCTTAGTTACTTAAGAAATACTGTTGACACTTTATTCTCATAAAGCTTTATAACTGGGTTCATAATTTTTTGCATTTTCACAACAAGCATTTTTATATATTCCTTGTAAATTCCTCAATTTATTATAAACATGTTACAGTTCATCCTTGTTAACTCAAACTTTGGCAACATTTTTAGCACCTTATAACAGTTATAGAGCTTTACTAAAGCACTTTATGACATTATTCAAGCTTAGAAAATGCTTTCACACACTTGAACTAATTTGCAAGGCATTTGCAAAGAGTTATGGTGATTTATGAAGTCAAGCCTCGTAGAAAGGTTTAGCAAAATACCATTAAAATAAAATACACCTTTACAGTGAACACACTGTAGTGGAGGAAGTGTGATAAATGGATGCACACTCCTTCTTGAAGCTCATATTTCTGTTGTGTTACTCTACAAAGGGCAGACACCTCCTAAAAATGCCAAAGAGATAGAGTGCAGGGCAGGATAGATGGCTGGAGCATGAGAAAGGAATAGAAGACAGGGGGCAGACTACGAAAGTGTCAACAAAATTAAGTGTGCAATTAAGAACAGTGATCAAATTGTAAGAAAAACGGGAAAAGGCGAGAATGGAATGGTGCGGTGGACTCGAGTTATGATTTAATTTAGACTACCAGAAATATTATAGTGAGGGAAATTTATTTAGCATTTGATAATAGATCTGAATATAGAACCTTAGTAACTCTGCAGTCATAAGATACAACATTGATTCAATAGTCTCAGTAGGATGTATACTACAATATACAATATTTATTTAGTTTCAATTGCATAGCATGTGCAACAAAGATATCGTCATAAAAAGCTTTACAGGAATCCCGAAATTCAAAAGAAACCTTCAACAGATTCTATATTGTAAAAAAAAAAAAATAGAAAAAAGTTTTTTCGGCATGAGTATACAACGTGGAATGAGCATAGGACAGTCTTTATGATTGCAGCAGCAGAATTTAGGTCAAATGATTCACTGAAGCAAAGGTGAGAAACAGTCATGAATTGTTCTTGGGTATGCAGATATTTGCTGCTTTCAACAGTAGAAACTCAACTGTTTTACCGCTTAACATTTCTCAATTAAAAGTTTCTGTATAAATCTCATATATGGACGAATACTTGTATTAATAACAAGGATCCTATCATTACACCAAAAATAAAAGAAGAGCTGGTATTTCTTATAAAGTTTTAATATTTTCAATTAGGTAGGTAAAATGGTGTAGTAATCCAATGTTGCGATTCTTTTGCCCTTTACATGAAACTGATAATAGCATGAGAATAGGGGTGGGGGATTGTGGATCAGCCTTGTGTTCGTGCATCTGTTCACACACACACACATGGCTGCAATTATCCGACAATTTGTATTTATCACTGTGCAAACAAACATGCATGTGCACACTCGCACATATACACGCACAGGCCGTGTTGCTCCGACTTAGTTATTTGCTGCTACGAAATCGTGAACAGTGTCGCATGCTTGTTGTTAAAAGCAGGCGCCGTTCTAATAGCAACCCTCGTATTAAAAACTATTACAGGCGAGAGAGTTCAAGGTTATAGAAACTCCATAGACACTCTGTATATGTCGGTCTTTTTAATGTGGATTAGATGCACCTAAAAGCTTAAGGAATGACAGATATGCAAGCATTGGCTATCAGTAGCCTGTCAGAAAAAAAAAAATCTTCAGAACTTATTAACCATAAGGCTAAACTGTTTTGCTAGCTTAAACCCCGTAGTTAGCTACTGTATTCCCACAGCCCATGCCCAATCACCACTGATGCATTCCCTGTGAAGAAACCCAACTCTCGCATAGCTCAGTTTCTGTTTGGTCTAGCTGCAAAGAAGTGATGAAATTGGGATTGCAATCAAAATTCACTTGGAAAGCTCAGCTAATACAAGAGACAAAATAGTGAGATGTCTTTTTATATATCTTTACAGTTTTGCTCTACAGGGAAAGGAGGATTTTTTCCATTATTTTAACAAATCCTGAATTCTGGAATCCTCTTAAATTCTGAATAATGTGAAAATTAGAAATCCGAAAAGCTCACCAAATGGATGGAACGGTAATAGGCAGAAATAAATGATTGTGTTACCTTGCCAGTAGAAGCTTCCTGGACCTCCTAGTACTAATGTCCCATCCTGGAAAAAGAAATGTGGAAATGTAAATATGATTAATATCCAAATGGTGAAATCAACAACAAACCTTTTTTTTTTTTTTTTTTTTTTTAATATCATAAATTCTGTTTAAGAGTTACAATTTTATTCAATAGTCCAGGTCAAAGTCACATTATGAAAATATATTTCCAGATCTGTTTTACTACACTGGACTGGAAAGAACATTTGTCATGAAGTTCTGTATGGTGACGTTTCCTATATGCATCACAAATTATAGTTAAATGGTTGAGCATCATGTTTGCATCATCTTATATTTGATAATAGTTAACCCTTTAACCACTTAGCAATTCAGATACTCCTTATACTCTTGTAACTACAATAACATTAACGGCCCAATCAGAAGCAACATACAATTTTCTTTTTGTATAGCAGGTGAGAGTGAAGGGCCTTGCTAAAGGGGCCCAGTGGTGGCAGTTAGGCTGTTCTGGGGTTTGAGCTCAATGCTTATGATCATAAGTCAATTTCCCACTACATTTACTTTATTATAAACAGCATTAATGGCGTTTGGCAGACAGCCTTATGCAGAGCGAATTACAAAACTGCTTTAAAGCCCCTATTTATGAATACATTCTAATATTGTCACAGTCTAAGAATTTCTACAGACAATATCTTCTATTGTTGGATTCGAGACCAAATTAGAAGTCAAGACCAATGGGGACCATGACGAGACCAACATAACGCAAGGCCAAATCCATATTAAGTCAGAGAGCATGCACTCAGATGTGTTAATGTGCTCCTATCTTGAAATGAAACTTTTCTTGAATTAACTAATATAATCTGACCATGTTTTTATGAACCTTTAGTAAAAATAGGGATATAAGACAAACATTATACAGGCCATATAAAGCATACCCCTTATAATAGTGCTACAATCTCGCTCAAATATGACAACACCAGCAACTTTGCGATTATTTTAAATTTTGTTATTGAAAGACTCATTAAATAACAGCGATGTTAAATTCTCACGTCTTAAATTAATACACTAATTACAATATACCATGTTCCTATATCGATAGTAACAACATGCTTAGGTATGTTGTAATGGTGGAAACACCAAATGAATAGATTAAAACCATTGTGGAATTAGATGTATGGTAACGATTTTTGTGAGGAGATGTTTATTTAGTCTTTTTCGAGAGCAGGCTCCAATCAGATTTAGTGTACTGTCAGGCATAGGGCAAAACTGTAACTTCAGTTTTAATGATAGGACAGGCTAAGGGCTTGGTGGTAAGAGGATAATTTACATTTCTTGGACATTAGAAAGCCTGGTAAAAGAAAATTAAAATGCAAGGCTTCATGCACATTCCAGAACTGTCCAGTAACTAGAACTGGATCAAAAGTACAAATTGCCAATCTTTAATAAATGAAAAATTGCTGTGATATAAGTGATAAAACCCTTTATTTATTTGCTTATTGGAAAATATTTTTTAACAGCATCGCACCACCCTAGTTGTTGATTATTTCTATGTTCCAAACGTAGTTATTGACTATTAAAGACTTACATGAATGACAGAATAACAAGTGCTTCAGGGATGAACTATTCTACTATATACAACTAGTTCTTTATATAAATATAAAACTTGAATTAACACTCTTTACAACCAATCAGAAAAGCATCTCAAAATACACAACACATCAAACTATGAGAGGATTAGGCTACAAGAGCAGGAGACCACATCAAATCCAGCTTGTCCATCATGTCCATCTCATGTCCTTTCCAGTAAATTCATTCGCCCAGCCAAAAAAGTGTACATGTATGTTTTATGAGGAAAAACTGTTTAACTGGGGGTAACGGATGGGGCAGATGCGTTGCCATTACTTATGTGTAAAGGTTAAAATCATGTGTGTGCATCTGGAGTATGTTACTGCTGACACACACGTATGACAGTTTAACAAAATAGCGCACAAACAAGTAACACTGAGCGCAGGAAGTAAACCGTGAACAATTTGTCTACATAAGCATTTGAGAGAATACAGTTATATTAAGAACAGGGAGATGGCCAGGGCAAGAGAAAGACGTTAAAGGAAAGGAGGCCTCTTCCTGCTTTAGGAAAAGGTCAAAGGTCGGGGTGAATAATCTCTCTCTTATTTAGCTTTTCCCCCCTTTATACTCCTTAACCCTTTTCAATAAACTTCTTCTATAGTTCTCATGACACAGAGGGGAGGTTGAGAGAAGCAGAGAGACAGGAGGAGTAAAGGGATAAAGCTGGCTTTCTCAATAAAGAGATTTCACATGCACAATTATATAATTATATTATAATTAACTAAGCACACACTAAATGGGTGTAATTGATTTTGCTGAATGGACAAGATTTAATTATTTACTGAATTTATTAATCTTTTAACAAAACACGGCTTGAATAGGTCATCCAATATTGTGTTTTGTTAGCTTGCTAAATTTAACAGTTGGAATGTCCTCTGGCAATCAATAAACATAAATACAAGGCTTAGTTTTTAATAAAATTATAAAAAAAAAGTAACTGTGTCTTTATAACATTTCCCACATCGTGATTTTCTTTCTTTACTGCTTATATTGCCAGCCCTGAATATATAATGGGTGATAAATACAAAGAAAACATGTCTTGGTAAGGTGTTTGGCAAAAGACTGGCTATAGTTGGTTTAAAGTTCTATATCATTAAATGTACTCAAAGATTGTTAAACTTTTGAAGTGTCATTCGGTAATAAGTTGCAAAAGTAGGGGAATAAGAGGAATAAAAAACCTCAGGCCAAGCTGTTAAACTTGGAGGTAGTAACTTCTAGATGCTGAGCCTTATTCTTTAACTCTATTCCTTTTACTTCTACAAGTTCTTTCTCTTGTTAGCATTCTAGTTTTGACCTTGGCCCCCAGCTATGGCTTTGGCTTTTTTAAGGTTTTCAAGTTAATAAAGTATCATTTCTGTTCAGTATATTGGGTAAAATATTATCACATACACAAAGTAAAATAATAAAGTTATAACATTACCTTAGTGAAGTCCACACTGAAGCCGGCCTGACAGAAGCCCTGTCCTTCAGGGTCTGGATTATCTACATCAGAAATAACCATAGGGTTAATATTCTTTTTTTTTATTTCTTATTTTAATACATGAAGCAGTAGTCCTAGTAATAATTTCAGCATATACCTGAGGAGCCTAATTATGTTTTCTGTTTTGAATAATGTTATAAGCCGATGTAATTTTGGATATAACTTGTTCTCAGATACATTGTTTGAAGTCACTTAAAAAGTTGATAACTTTATGGAACATGAATATATTAGACTGTATCATATACATTTTTTAAAAATACATTTAAATGAATGGTAATAAATGTATAGTAAAACAATGTAAATCACAGTCAATGAGTTTATACAATAGTTTCATTCGCAGAAAATGATGCCATTTTTGTCTTGAAAAAAAAAAACCAAAAAAAAAACAAGCTTCGTGGGCATTTCACTCTGAGCTGCCAAGTGTATGCATATCATAAACCTAACATCTGCTTAGGTTAAACACTGAGCTTTTTGCCTTGGCGCACTTGCTATAACAACCTGCCAGGCAGCCACTTCACAGTGTTTATCAGAGAGTCAAGAAGACTTAATAGTTATTATAGTCATTATATATCATCCACTAATTCCCTTTCTAAAGTCATTACAGATGTATAATGCCAAGCAAACGCTACCCGGCTAGAACTGAGTAGCTGCTAAAGGAAATATATTGATAGAACCATTCTTTATGAAGTGTGTGAGCCTTTAAATAAGCACCCAGGGCATAACATAAAAACTGTTTCATGAACATTAAAGTGTGTGTGTGGTAGGGTGTGATTTTGAGCCTACAAAAAGTATTTAACTGGAACTTTTAAAATGGAATAACAATAGAATTGTCATTCTACTGGTAAATCAACTGATGGCTAAGACTAAAACTATTTACTATTAATAACAAAAGAGGCTAAAATTCTAGCTAGCTACAATGTACCCCTTTTTAATGAAGCAAACAATGTGATGGAAAACTTATAATAATAACAAGACAAAACAATGACAAGTAACAATATTTACCTCTGATGTGCTGGAAAATTAGTATAAGAATACATTGTTTAGCTTAAACGACACTGTGATTATACTTAACTTTGACTTTTAAATGTATTTCTATGAGGTCTACTATACTGAAAAATGTCAGCGGCGTATGAACATGCTGCAATCAGGATACGAATGCCACATGAGCATTCAACAGATGAGTCATGTCCTCTGGACTTCTATCTGGTTAGATCGAAAGATTCCACAGATTTAAAATTTGTATGCTTCAAGTGTTAAGGATCCTTCCCTCCCTGGATAGCCTCGTTGAGGGAACCAGGGGTAGGTGAGAATGGGGGGGAAGGTGTCAGGAGTCCAGGGGGTTGTTATACTAATACTTATATAATACTTTTATTATATAGTTTAAATCTAACCAAATAGAAGTGCATTTAACATGACTCAACTTGATAACCGCACCTGGAACACTGAGAATCTTTAGAGACAAAAGAGACAAGCTCTTACAGTATATTATAACAACCACTGGTGTTACATTGTCAAGATATAACTACACAAGACTGTTTGTATATTAGTCTGTTGCCTTTAATTTTACCAATTGTTTCTTTCCTTCTGTACATTTTTTTTAATGATTTTTGTTTTTTATGTTATAACATTTCTTTGCTGGTGGGTGTTTTATAATCTCTTCAAATACCAGGACAATATAGTTTGGCCATATCTCCTTAATCTTCCCAAATCCATCAAAGCACAATATTCGGGCAGGAAATTGCATCCAAACAAACCCCTGTGCCCTGCTTTAATTGCTGTTTATAGCTGGGCGCAGAACTGCCTTGGCATCAGGCCTAGTGATGTGGTGTGAGAAACATTGAAAATGTGTGGATAGAAGAGAGTGTGTTTTCTAAAAGTTATACCCCAAACGCTGCACTTTTGTGCATTAGCAGTATGCACGTTTAAAACAATTCATTTGGCTGGAAGGAATAGTCATGGGCTCTTTATGATTAGCTTTATAAAAGAAGTTGTCGTTTGCTAATTCCCAGTTGGAATGTTCACCAGCTACAAACCAGAGAATGTAAAGGCTATCGTGTGTTTCCTCTGAGAAATGTGAAGCCTTCAAATCTTTTAATCTTTATGTGCTTTCCAACAGAGCAACTAAACACACTACATGAGTTTCCTCAGAGGAAACTCATGAGCTCACAGACAGTTTGACACCATTATTGTTAATTACATAAAACATACGCCAATCAGGCATAACTTTATGGCCATCAATCAGGCATATTATTATGACTGCCTGCCTAATATTGTTTTGGTCCCCCTTTTTCTTTAAAAACAGTTCTGACCCATTGAGCATTACAAGGATTAACTTTTACAGCCTTTGCTCCCCATGTGCATCAGTAAGCCTTGGCCACCCATGACCCTGTCGCCGGTTCACTACAATTCCTTCCTTGGACCACTTTTGATAAGTACTGACCACTGCAGACACCACAAGAGCTGCAGTTTTGAAGATGCTTTGACCCAGTCGTCTAGACATCACAATTTGGCTTTCATCAAACTCGCTTAAATCCTTACGCTCGCCCATTTTTCCTGTTTCTAACCCATCACGTGTTATTCACTTTACTGGTCATGAAGTTATAGTGTCATAATGTTATGTGAATAAGTTACATACATGAGGGGGGGACTAAGGTTTGGGGGTACTTTTGTTCTGACTTACTTGTTCTGCAAGGTGAGTACTCTGCATAGGCACTGAAGTTCTGCACAGCAACATAACAAGTGCCCACTGGATCCATCTCACCGTTGATCTTCAATGTTCGCCAGTGATACAGAGGAGCACAGGCCTGTGGAACCACACACAGACACACACAAATTAGTCGGTGCTATGTGCTTTCATTAGAAAACAGAAATAAGATAAGATTGCTGCCTAATCAGAAATTCGTAGCCGTGCATTTTGAAAGCATTTCTAGTTCAGTCAAATGATATTTGAACATAGGATGAGAATACATAAAAAATCATCCAAATATTTTAAAGTTCTATTAATGTTTGGTCGTAGGCAACTGTGTCTCCTGGCTCCTGACTGTGGCAACTGTGACTTCAAGCTCTTCGTGGAAACGAGGCTAACGATTCATAAAACTAGTATGTACCTAATTATCAAACAATACAGAGGTTAAAGGAACATTTACAATCAAAACAATGTGGAATTTTCTCTCTTCAATTAGCAATACTAGTACGGATGATAAATACAGTCCTGACACCGTGCGATTTTTGAGAAGATGTAGCTAGCTAACTATTTTCTTTTAGGATATGTGCCAAAGATATGCGGCCAGGTAAATTTAAATAGTATTACAGATAGAACTGGCTTTTCTTTTTGATGGATTATATTCACCATTCCTCTAACTGCATTATTTGTTTAACTGAGATAGAGTTATCACTATCAGCTATGTTTGATTACTCAAATATCTCAATAAAATGTCCTACACATACACTATACACTGAATACTCCCTTTTTGTACTGCATTTTGTATATCCATGCTTCCACCTTTTCTTTTCTTTGTCACCTCCTACAGCATGAACACCTTTTTGTTTCCGACCATGTTTTCATGACATGACACAGTATCTATCAGTGTAATCTGAACGAGGCTCTGGTTATGATTAAAACATTCATCATATTTACATAGCAAAGTTTTGAAAAAAACTGGTATACGATATCAACCGCATGCTCACGTTTCCAAGAAACCTTCAACGGCTTGAAAATAGAGAGGCATTTCCCCACTTTATAACTCTTTTCTCATCCATAACTGCGCAAATATTCATATCTTATGCACGATTCAACATCCAGTAAATCAACCCCACGTGCCTTAATCTCACAAACCACCAGCGTTTAAACGCATATTGACGGAATAAAAACCATGGTTTTCCATTTATGAAGAGGAAAAGCAATAGATTGTCTGTTATCGTGATGGATGTAGCCTCGTTAGGGCCATTTCGAGGGCTTATCTTTTCACAAACACTCACCACTACTTTCCCGACGTGTGTTCGGACACTTGCTCCAAACCACTGGTGGGATTTGAATTCCAACGGCTCTCGTGTCCCATTCACCTTAAGCATCCTGTTATCTGGGAAAGCGAAAGAGATAGAGAAGATTACAATTGTGTAATGAATGAGAACAGATCTCCACCTCTTCAATCTAGAATGGAGGGTATTAGACCAGGAAACAGGGACTAAATGGAGAAAGGGATGTTTAAAACAGACATACAAATCTTATGGTCAGGTGAGTTTATACTGTGATAATTACAGTCTTTTAAAATGAATACTATATACAATATTAGCCAAATTCTATAACAAACTACAATAACATGTTCTCCATGTCAGGTTTTACATTTGATGAACATTGTATAACAATAAACAGTAAAAAAAAAGTGACTACATTTAAAAATCTGGATTTGGGTCGAGAACTGGGTCATGTAAACACATACAATTTCTTTGTATAAATGTATAAATGTGGTGATGTTGTGTCTGGAGATAAGGGTTTAAAACTGGATTATTAACTGGATTATAAGGACAACATAAAATGCCCCACTTTCCAAAGTGAATAATAAAGATATTGTCAATTTACATGCACAACATTTTCACTATACAAAAGGATATATTTTATTATGTCTATATTGCATTACTTCATATGAGTAAGTCTTTATTAGCATTTGAAACAATCAGTGGTGGACGATGCACACAAACCATGTACTTGAGTTAAAGTACAAAAGAATTTGCCTTCAAATGTACTTAAGTATCCACAGTTCTATGATTTATTATGGCTATAATGTTCCTAATATTATTTTTTGTCAAAAGACTGTTGCTTAATCAACTCAGTTTATGTGAAAAGACTCTCAGGACACTAATCTATTAATAGAATGATATTAATGACTCAAACACTGATTGATATCTATTTAAATGATCATGAGCCCAAAACTTGTGGCAAGTTAGAGTCAGAAGTTTCTTCCATCATTTATTACTCTCGAAATGTTCTGCCTACTGTTGAACTGATGCTGAACTGAATTGTTTATGATTGTCAGGTGCAGGAGACGGACCCAAATACAGGACGCTGATAACGACAAGGAGATACCACCAGGCGGCAATCGAAACAGAGCACAAGCTCTTTCCTGATTGGTGGTTTGCTGCGTGCTTGACCAGTTACGTTTTTGTCCACTTATAAATAAAAGCAAAATGTAGTTGAGTAAAAAGTACCAAAAATACTTGAATAAAGTACAGATATGTGGAAAAGCTTCTAAAGTACAGTAAAGAATTACATTTACTTTGTTACTGTCTACCACTGGAAACAATTGCTCGCTCAAATATTTGTAGCTGTCAGGATTTTACCTAGACCCACAGGATTACTTCTCCCAGCACATGACCAAGTCTTATGTCACTGATTTCTCCACACCTGGTTCTTATCCCCCTTGATTAGCACATGTGTATAGTCTCATCTTTCATAGCACTCTTTGTCTTACGTTGGTTGAACATATTTTATTTTGCTCATGCTTACGCTTACACTCACTTCCACACTCGACTATTAAATGTTTTTTTTTTTTTTTTTTGCATTTTAATTCAAATTATCTGCACTTGCACCAATCCCTGCCTTATTACATGACACTGTCCCGTGAGTTTCGCATCATCCAATGCCATCCTCTTACTTGTGGCTTTTGGACAAGCACTGCTCTAAGACTTCTATTCAAAGTTTTAAACGCTTTCTTGTTGTGAAATTTGGCTGTTTGGTTCTTATTTGTATTACATTTTTAGGTCAAATGTCACATGATTGTGTCACTTTTTACTACATCTAGACTCTGACAATAAAACCAGGCATGGTATATTATTTCTACAATGCAATTCAATGCATACGTTTTACCAGGTAGCAACTATTGAGAAAATGCTGAATTTTTGGGGTTTTCAAGATCCGTTAAAGAGTTTAAACTACTGCTGATCACAGCCAAACCTTGATGAAACCAGGAGTAAGAGTAAAAATGTGTGTTATGATAGGGAAAAGCAGGAAAATGGCTCTAACAAACTTGAACAAAGACGGGTGAAAAAGAGCAAGAAAAACCATCATCAGGTGTACAAAAATACTGCACTGCAACTATTGCAAGAGTATTTCAAAAAAAAGATTTTGCAAAGGATTAGTGTTCTATCTGAGAAGGGTTCCCAGTACTTTAAGTACCATGTCTGTACCACATGGCTACAAGACAGAAATAATAAACTCTTGTCTGAACAGAATCTGTTCGAACTTTTGGAACACACGTGACAAACATTTTGGACAATTCTGGGCATCTCTTGACAAAAATATGACACAAAATAACTATAAAATGCTAAATCTCTGAATTATTATAAGTACTGTGCATTAACAAATGTTACTCTGGATAAAAGTGTGTGTGTGTGTGTGTGTGTGTGTGTGTGTGTGTGTGTGTGTGTGTGTGTGTGTGTGTGTGTGTGTGTGTGTGTGTGTGGTGTGTTTGTCTGTAGGGGGTTCAGTGTGTTCCACCACAGACCTCAGGTCACACAGATGGCTCTGGTTAAAGTCGAGTATGGCACAGTCCACACTTCATTAAAATGCAAGAACATTAATCTTTCATCTGTCTCCTCTTCCTCCCTGTCCTCCTATTACACTGTCCCTTACATTAACTCAGTCCACTGAGACAAAAGCTGGGTCCATCTAATGCAATATTGCTCTGATATATCTCCTTCTATGTTTATAAATGGGTAATAAGGACTCATCAGCTGAATGGAATGTTGGGTCGATGGATCCAACACTATGTACTAAATATTCATCTGTTACTTAATAGTCCCAGAACATAAGTTTATATTATGTTGCAAACTTCCAGATGAACATAAGCTGAGGAATAAAATATGGTGCGCTTTGCACGCAAATAATCAATGATGTAAATCAAAACTACTGCTAAGTAAAGTTGAGTAGGTTCTATTACCTAGAATGTACCAGTACCATCTTATATCAGTGTGAATTTTCTACAAATCAAATAAATTATTTTAAACTTATTAATAAAAACTAAATTTTGTATGCATTTATAGTTTTTATCCATGTATATCTAATCTTATGAAATATCCATGAGAAAAATCTCTGTTTACGTTATAGCAGCTTTAAACAGTCACTTCCTTGTCATATATTCTCATTGTAGGAAGGTATTTATTAAAAATATTAATAAATAAACTGGTGGTCACAAAATGATAAAGCAAAGTCCTCTGACTTCAGACTCCTTCCTTAATGGATGAATGTCTCCTTACAGACAGCTACACAATATCAACAATTCTTTGTTTCTATGATAAATAACATCTCTGGAAGTCATTTCAGAGCTTCTATTAGAAAACAAATAAACATTCTGGAACAGCTCTTTGGTATAAAGTCAAATAACAACATCCTATATGACTTTTTCTATTCTGATTGGTTCAGTCTATTGCTGGAAAAGCTCTTCATTTCAACCAATACACTATAAAAACAAATGCCTGATTCAATGCATGTGGAAATGTCTGTCTGCTGAATACCAATGAAAACTACACTAGACTCCTAAAAGCAGCAAACAACCAAGTAAGCAACTAAAAAAAAAAAATCAAGGCCGTCATCCAATACAGACAAGAAACATGCATCCCAAACATCCCGATACCTAACGTGTTAATTAAATCCATTCTGCTGCTTTCTCCTCGACAAACTGCATAAACAAACAGCAGGGGCTCATTTAAAAGTTCAGCGCTCAGTGACCTGTTTTACTACACACTCCAAAAGACAAGCCAAACAAAGTCAGCTGCTTTTAAAAGCTGTAGGACTCCGCTGTTATTAGCATCTTGCAGGGCTGAAATAATGGGACATGACAGTTTCATTAATACCTTTAAATGAACCAGAGGTCAGTGTGTTAAGTATCAGGTTTATTGGAGTCTCTATGTGAAGGTATCTTAGTAGTAGTGTAACGTCTGGAAGCGTTCACACTGCATCGGTTTAACTGTATTCGACAGGTTATGAGAGACAATAACCGATTCTGGATTGGGGCTTTTTCACACAATTGACTCGCTGTTTGTTACAATTTCTATCCAGTGTAGCTTTTCTTTTGTACGTTCCCTATTACAGTTATAATTCAGCTAGCTCTAGCTATAGAGGCCATAAGAGCACATTTACACTGGCAGCTTACCTTCTAGCACATGTTCTCATTCGACTCATTTTGCAAAATTATCTAGGAGTGGGGTGGAGAAGAGTGGCAGGAGTGATTTGTGATAGAAGAGTATCTGCAAAAGTGAAAGGGAAAGTTTATAGGACTGTGGTGAGACCTGCGACGTATAGTTTAGAGACAGTGGCATTGAGTAAAAGACAGGAGGTGGAGCTGGAGGTAGCAGAGCTGAAGATGTTGAGGTTTTCATTGGGAGTGACGACGATGGACAGGATTAGAAACGAGTTTATTAGAGGGACAGCGCATGTAGGACGTTTTGGAGACAAAGCGAGGGAGGCGAGATTGAGATGGTTTGGACATGTTCAGAGGAGGGACATGGGGTACATCAGTAGGAGAATGCTGAGGATGGAGCCACCAGGAAGGAGGAAAAAAGAAAGACCAAAGAGGAGGTTTATGGATGTGGTGAGGGAAGACATGCAGGTTGGGTGTAGCGGACAGGGGGGTGTGGAGACGGATGATCTGCTGTGGCGACCCCTAATGGAAGAAGCCGAAAAAAGAAGAAGAAGAAGATCTAGCAAGAAATAAAATATATTGGACATACACAGGGGTGGTGGTAGCTATAGGCAGAGCAGGCAATTGCCTAGAGAGGTGTGGCCTTCATAAACACAACAAACCTATACACTAG
The DNA here is from genome assembly GCA_039877035.1 of Silurus lanzhouensis. Taxonomy (NCBI): domain Eukaryota; kingdom Metazoa; phylum Chordata; class Actinopteri; order Siluriformes; family Siluridae; genus Silurus; species Silurus lanzhouensis. Next base: position 4,656,927 of record JBCEWE010000393.1, on the reverse strand, counting down.
TTTATTAATCAAGAAGGGCAACATACTGTAAGATTAGGGAATTTATCCATTGGGTTTAAAAGAAAAAGTCACTTACCTGAAGTGAACAAGTTAATATCACCGTTAAAATGTGGGTGGGGTGCAGCTCGTGATGCAGCTATGTGAGCTGTCATTGTGTATTTTTGGTTAGTATTAATTATAATGTGCTCTAAAAAGAAACGGAGAGTTATTATGCCCATTTCTGTCAGCACTTAAAGATGGATCATTATTTGTTGTATTAATTCTGAAAAATTTAAAACAGCAAACGCATCATGAAGACTACATTTGCTGATCGACGCTACAGTGACTCTGTGCCAGGAGCTGACTTTTACAATACTACAGAAAAATGTAAAAGTTTGTAAATAAAGACAAAATTTGGCACTGACCAAGGAATAATAAGAAGAAGAGCTGGTCCAGATTTCAGATATCTTTTCTTTTTTGTGTTGACGTAAGTTAAAGTTGAATGAATATGCACATTTAGGTGAATATATATAAAAGTACAGATAACAGGTTTTGGATTAATAAAAAGATTAGAAATAATATTTGTTTCAAGTGCTTAGTTGGAGTGGAGTTGGGAAAGAGCCAGAGTTTCTCAAGTACCTGATTTTACATTACTAGAATGGAAGACTAGAATGGACTCCCATGTTGGTATTTGAATAGCTTGATAATGAATCAGGGAAAGTGGTAGCTCAATGTTGAAGATTTTAGACTTCTGATTGAAAGATCGTAGTTTAAATCCCAGCAACACTAAAGGCCCCTAACCCTCGAGTGCTCAGTTGTATAAATAAGATCATTGTAATTTGCACTGAATTGGCATGTAATGTACAGAATGAAGAAAACATCGGGTTCATGAAACCAGCCCAATCTTTTCAGCCCTACCTTCAGCCTTAGGATATCTGCTGATAGCAACATATATAAAACACATACCATCACTACCTTAAAATCCTAAGTTAAAACGCTATGACTTGTTTTAATTAGCATTCAAATTTCAGATTGCAGGTCGCTTCAAGGCACTGCCAAACTTTTTACTATTTACCAAAAGAACGCAATAAATATTTATAACTTGGGCATCTGTCTAACCGTATTAGATGCGTATTGTTCTCGTGAACTCCAAAGCGATGGAATGTGTCTAGGGGTAACTCGAGAAGATCCAGATACATCACTTTGTGTGTCCCTCTCTCTCCTTCTCTCTCTCTCTCTCTCTCTCTCTCTCTCTCTCTCTCTCTCTCTCTCTCTCTGTGACTTCAGGTATGTGGCAGTTTTCGGTGTACCAAATGAATTTACCTCGCTGTGTCTTTACAGCATTAGTCATTCATCAAAGTTAACCAAAGATGTAAATTTCCCCTGAATGACGTCTGGATTCCATGGTGGGTTCAGAGGTCACGGCAACGTGACTAATGAATCTGATAATGTGTGTGCACGAATTCGGAGTTGGCTAAGCAGAAAGGCCCGGGGTGGTGGTGTGGGGGTTACTAAAGTGTTTCTCGGTGTCTAATAAAAAGCAGACACCTCTCCACGTGAGCCAACCTGGCTGGCTGGGTTCCACTAATCCTCCATGTGTTCACTGTTCTTCTAAATGGCTTGTCCCCTTCGCTGTCTTCCTGTCTGTCTCTTTTTTCCCACCTCTTTAAATGTATCCCCTATTTAAATAACATGCCTGCACTTCTTTCATGTCAGTGTATAGACCTATAACTCCAGATTATTACATGTAAAGGGATACAGACTCTTGGCTTTCACACACTGAACAGAATTTGGGTGGTGCATTTGACTAAAACCAAAAACTGAATTTCAAATATTCACAATGAGGTCGCATTGCATTTTAGAATCAAACATAAAATAAAGATTTGGAAATTGTAATTTGAAGGATGCTCTCTCCTCTTGCACATCACTCATCTTTCAAGCAGTGTCAGTTTAAACAGCTTAAAACTAAATATTCTTCTTTACAAAACAATGATACTGATTTTGTTTAGGCTTTTAAATGCACAGTATAACTTTCCTCTTCAATCTTCACTGATCATGTTGGGTACGGATGAAGCTGGACAAAATGTATTATTTTGTCTTATTTAACCAACAGAACTGAATTTATCGATTTTTTTTTTTTAATATGGTCGACTGACCAAGAGCGTATTTGGGCTAAGCAAGAACAATCAGCGATTAGTAATTGTTTAATAACTGATCACCCATCACCATTATTTCCCAAGAATCAATCAGATCAATCAATGTTTTGCAATAACCAATCACTCGTCACCAAAATCGTTCACGTTCTTCAGTACGGACAGGGCAACAACCTTTGATGGCACATCTGAACAGAGATCAGCTGGACAAATTGAGGCCAGAGAATGTCAAGTGAATTTGTGATGGGGAAAACTACATTTAAGACCCCCTTTTAGTTTAAAACAAGAGCTCAAGAACAAACCTGACAGGTTTCTCAGCTGATGTTGGCCACTGGACTGTAATTGCTATCTCGCTTTAGCTTATATTTACAGCTGCTGGTTTTGTCAGAGTGAAATACAATTACAACTGATCAGTGCAGCGTTACGGGCTTTGCTCAAGGGTTGGTTTGGTGGTGCTGGAGTTTGGATCTCATCACCTTCTGCTCCAAACCCAATGCCTTAACCGGTGAGCTATCTTTACCTACTTGTTAAATAACTGATCACTCATCACTTTACTTCCCAATAATCAATCAATCAACCAATCAATCAACCAATCAATCAATCAATCAATCAATCAATCAATCAATCAACCAAGCAAGCAATCAATCAAACAATACTGCATTGCAATGACCAATCACTCATCACGAGGATCGTTCAAGTTCTTCACCATGGACAGGGGCATCACCGACCCTATTACTTTAACACCTTGTCTTTCCCGACACAATACATCTGACAAGTCACTTGCATTGCAAATCACCCAAAAACCGCAAACAGCATTCAGCCTGCGGCGGTTTTGGCATCTGCTTGTCACGTGAATTGAACGTGACCTCACAGCCACGAAAGCTCCATTGTATTTCCTGCTATTTCATTGCGTTCTCATTGCGCAAAAACCAACAGTCTTAATATAATTCATGCTATAAACCGAGTCTTTACATTATAGGAAATGCATGTGCATTTCCTATAAGTAGAAGTGCATGGGAAGTGCATGGGAAATGGTGACAACACAGTGTTGGGGAAGGCGCACGCGGGAACCCCTGCGCGTCAGGGTGTCCACTGCGCCACGTTTTGCGCACGGGGCTTGAGTTACGCGCATTTCTCGTGGAGCGCGTGGTAATTACTCCTCTCCCCCCGGCTTAAAGAAAACCATATGCGGGGAAATCAACTCGGTCTCGGATGTGGGTTTTTGATCTTCTTTTTCCTTTTTTTTTATTGGAATGTGTAATAAACTAAATACAAATCTTGTTCAAATGTCCAAAAACGGAAGTCTGGATAAAAATTGATTGGCGCGTATTAAATTCTACAGAGGGAAAGTGTGAAGTGCGTATGGAGTCTATTGCGATAAGGGACTGAACAAGCGCGTGCGTGCGCGCGTGCTTGATCATGCAATGCATTGATTGCGCGCTCTATAATGATCAAAACTGTGTACCCACTTGCTTTATCGAAAGGGATCTCGCGGCATGAGTCCTGCTCAGATGGGGGCCAGGAGCAGTAATAAACCGCACCACCTTCTACAATTCCAGGTTGGGTGGTGTTGGATTTGGGGGCTCCGACCAGCACTGATACACTGCATAAAAAGAGAGAGGGATGAAAGCACCATTAAAATGGATCAGCATATAAATCCGAATGAGCATTGATTTTATATTGCATGCATATTTATATTGCATTTTAGTGCATGCTGAACAGAAAGCATGACACGAATGAGATGTTAATCAGTGCATCTCTGGTCACATAAAGTTTTGGATGCATGCAAACCTAATACGCATAATAATAAAGTCAAGAAAACTAACAGAACTGCTCCAACGCATGCATCTCAACCAGATGCTTCAAATTTTACATGCACAAACACAAAACTCACGCGCTCCTATCCTGAGACGGATGGTAAAAGTCCACGGAATATCCAAAGTAGCTTCCAGGTGGTCCACTGTACACTGCGGGCTTTTCCGAATCCAAATTAAACGCGATGCATCCGCCAAGGAACTCTGCCACAATTAGACTTATCAGGCAAGAAAGCCCAAGGAAGGACGCTCGAGCCCTGCGCGCCTGCATCTCTGCAAGCACTCCCGGTATCCCACCTTACAACCTGCACCGTGCAAAGAGTTTTCGCACCCTCAGTCCGCTCCGTTAGAGTGCCAGCGCGCGCTCCATGCGCTCCACTTTCATTCAGCTGCTGCGCGCGCGTTTCCCGCCGGACTGCTGTGCACGCGTAAGCGTGTGTGTATGTGTGTGTGTGTGTGTCTGTGTGCGCGCACCGTTATAACGAGTTGCGCGCGAGCCCCCGCTTCTACTCATCGCATCACAGAGCGCGAGCCCTCAACACGTCACTAGGGGAAATCCTTATAAGGAGGAACCAAGTCACTTTTAAAGAGAATTTGATTCAATGCGCATCTTTAGCATGGCTTTGAAATCCATGTTGGACTGAAAAAATAACTGATTTGATGATATTTCCCACAATGATGAAAAAAACCTCAGAAATCCTCATTTCATGTTTTTAATGGTTGTTGAATTTGTGTTGGGTTTTGAATCCACACTGTAATGGTCCATTCATGCAAATGTCCTTTTGATAGATTGTAGTATGAAACATGGATAAATGGTCCCTAAATGAAGTTTTATACAGTATATAACAGGATTTATAAAGTTTTCAGCATTCGTTCATCTGTTCTATTATCCATCTTTAAATTTTATACAAATCCTGTTCATGATTTAAAAAGAAAAATGAGAATAAAAAATGCAAATGTCATGAAATATCATTTTTAGTAGACAGATCAACCATCAGACCTTCATGTAATTTCAAGCAGGTACACAATGCTAAGACAAAATCAAGACAAAACTGAAACATCCGGTTTCCTCTGCGAGCAAAATTTTATGGCACACACACACACACACACACACACACACACACACACACACACACACACACACACACACACACACACACACACACACACACACACACACACATCCAACCCATGTTCCAGCTGCATTCACAGTACACCACTTCGAATCTAATTTTGTGTAATGACTAAGTGATATATCCTCCTCGCCCGGATGCTTTCAAACATGTGTGCCAGTTGAAAATAATTACCAGGGATTAGTTAAAAGCTTGTGTGAAACTGGAGTAAAACCCTCTCTACCATACAAGCACAAGCACTGCGGGTGTTTTGATGCCAAGCCGAAATTGCACAATCCCACTGTTCTTAAGTAAAACTAAAAATAGGTCTTCCGCATCCCAGATCAGAAAACATCTTGCTGGCTGACGTGAACGGAGCATCAAGTGAGGTTCCATACAAAACTGGATGTTACAGCACCAAACATTAGTCTGGGTTTAAGAAATGCAACTCTTTATTATAGGACTATGCGGTTTGAGACACAGCCCACTCGTTGACTTGCATCTCACTACTCCGTTAATGATAACCCACCGTTATCATTGTTGGCTTGGTTAATTAGTAATCATTGCATTAATTGTGTATTGTTGACCTACACTATATTGCCAAAAAGTATTGGGACACCTGACCTTTTCCTGCTATATGTTGATCTTTTCCAAACTGTTACCACAAAGCTGGAGGCACACAATGTACAGATGCACATTAATTTTGCATTCACTTGAACTTGGATAACCAAACCTGTTCCACCATGGTGATGCCCCTGTGCACAAAGTGAGCTCTTTGAAGATCTGGTTTACATGCTTTGGAGAGGAAGATCTTGAGTGGCCTGCTGTAGAACTCTGATCTCATCACTACTGAACACCTTTGGGATAAATTGGAACGTTGACTGCACCTCAGGTCTCCTCACCTACATCAGTATCTGCCTTTTATAATACCCTTGTGGCTGATGAACACAAATATCTATACACATCTCCAAAATCTAGTGAACATCTTCCCATTAGAGTGGAGAGCAAATTGGGACTGCAATGCAATGCTCAAAAATCACACCATACTTATGACCAGGTGACCCAATATTTTTGGCAATATTGTGTATATCAAATAAACTCACCAAAAATACTGTTGTAATAAAACATCCTCTTGTGATTGTATCCTTGTGATTGCGATTACTGACTCCTGATGCAAGCCAGCACTTTGTCTTTGGGGTGGCAAAGACACCAATTCTATTGTTCAAGCTTCTGACTTTTGACGTTCAACCACATTTATGTGAGACTGGGCACAAGAATGTCATTGATGATATTCCTTATTTAGCAAGCAATAGAAACAAAACGCACTTGAAACATGAACAAAGAACAACAAAAATACAAACCTGAACATGAGCAATGATATGTAAAGACAAACATGACACAATGAGTGCTGTGAAGGGTGACGCTATACACAAGAGTGCTAATCAAGATCATAAGAACAGGTGTGAGTGATCTGTGACGTGAGAAGCTAGAAAGTGCTAAAGCTGTTGGGTAGTAGAGTCCCTAGGCATAATCCTGACAGAGCACCTCCCCCCCTTAAGGTGGATCCAGGATCCAGCATCCCCTGGTCAGTGTCACTCCAAATAAGTGACAGCTACCTCAAAGCATTGGAGAGGAACAAAGTCCTAGGGGGATAATGCCCTCAGCCTCACAGGCTGGCGGAAGAGGCACAGAGGCACGCAAACAAGAAGGCACAGCAGCGTCCTCTAGGGGAAAGAGAAGATGGGATACGGTGGCCTTTGGGTCAAGCTACATGAGCAGCCGCATCGCAGCAAGCTACTCCTCAGGGGCTCTAATCATGCTTTAATTTACCTAAAGCGCCCAAAAACCTCCATTCGGAAACGTTTGCATGGATTCCTAATATAAATTTTTCTGAAATGATTTAGGAAGTGAAATAGCTACCTACTAGTAGCTAAGTGTATGTTTTTTTAATAGGTCTTTGTGCATGATGAACAGTGATGGACTGGTGCCCTATATCCAGTGTATTCCATCTCATGCACAGTGTTCCCAAATACTCCTTACTGCAAAATAAAAAAAATCAACGAGGTTAGTATGGAAGAGCTGCTCTAACATACCAAATATCCAGATTGCATTGTATTTAGATTGCATTTTAGGCTCTATACATGTGTTTGACTTGATGCTTCATTTTGAAATAGGATTAGGTTTAGATTTATAAGAGGAGTTGGATCAGATCCAGCGTTAACCCTTGGCTTTGTAGTAAGGACTGGATCCACTAGACTGAAATATCCCAGCAGAGGAGGTTTATTACTCTCATATGTACAGGAGTGTAGAGTCAAATATGATACTTATGTTTAAACAATTCACAATCTGCAAATGTAACTAATTTGTTTATGTCTTGAATATTGTGAATAGTGTTAGTGGAATCGTTCAGGAATGTCTGTAGGGTTGGTCAGAATTTCTTTTTTGAGATCTGTACTTTGTCTAGCAGTAAAATGTCTAAAATATTTGAAACAATAATCAACCAAAGTTCCAAAGTTCTGACTGCATTGTACAAATTATAGGACAATGTATCCTTTATTTTCCAAAGTTAATTTCTACCACAGCTTCAATTAGTAATGTCAACAGCCTAATCAATTTTATGGCTACTGAAATGGGAAGATGGATGGGTTTTATTGACTCCATATGAAGATTTGGGTGCAGCAGCAGCAGAAAATTATATATATATATATATATATATATATATATATATATATATATATATATATATATATATATATATATATATACACATATGCATTAATAAAGCATTACCACACAAATAAATATTTAACGGCAGTAATTTTATTAACATGCGATTAATGCATTATTTGACCAGTTTGATTAAAAATATAAAGAAATAAATATACAAAAAGCAATATTAAAAGCTTCAATGCAACACACACCATAACATCCTTACTTTTCTCAGGTATAACAAAAAAATAAAAAAATAATAAAAACATTTGTTTTACTGATGCATTTAATGAAGTCTCAAATCAATAACCAAAATCCGCCATGACACATACATTCGGCAATTAAAACCGTCCGTGTGGAAACATAACAATAGATCCGTTTAGTGTCTTGATGATTTTTTATTAAAATGTAATTTAAAACACCATAATAACTTTAAAACATTTACTAGGATATTTTGTTTTCAGTCTCTATGTTGAGTTTGGCTTCACAAATAATAAACATACATTTGTCCATGCTCGTGTTGATTAGAGTATTAAAAACTTGAAAAGTATTAGGGTACATTCAGAACAAACAAAAAATGATAAGGGACATGAAGCTTTAAATATATATTTTTTAATATACAGCAAATTAAAAGTAGACTACATTGAAAATCTTGTATTCTTTCATTCATCCAGAATTTTAGAATGCTGAAATGTTAAAACAAAGAAAGTAATTGTTTAATTTCTTTACATTAACATTTAATATTAAAATATTGCAAAATCCATGCCTGCTTGTGTGCACACTGTCGTTAAATCAAAAACAGAATGTACCAAATACTAAAAAAGTCTGAAATTCATGTAATTTCTACTTTTTGCTCAGGTCAATTTCAATCATATAAATTGTATTGAAAATTCTTAAATTTAAAAAGAAAAAAACATGTTCACTGCTGATTTCATCAGACCAGTATGTATTTGTAGGACACAAATGGGTTCTGAATGTAAATTGTTTAAAAAGAGAACACAAATATTCATAGCACATGCAGGAGGAATGCAAGGGACAATGTAAGCCAGGTGTGACACATTCTTCAAACCCTGAGAGAACAGAAAGGCATTCATACGACTTTCCTCTTCGAGACTCAAGACAGAGATTGAAAGACATACAAAAAAAACCCGGTGGGTTTTGAATTAGGACCCAGTCTGGAAAGGTAGAATAAATAGGGAAGAGTGGAGAGAAACAGCTGGAGCAAGTAATTAGAAGACAAATAAATGAAGGTGACCTCAGAGAAGAGGAGGACAGTTGGACTGAGAAGGACTGGTCTTCTTCAAATAAACACACATAAGTTGAGGAAGAACCTGTCAACATTAGAAGAGCTGAAAATAAAAACAGTAGGCAGATTGTTGGCTATTTAATATTAGTCCTACTCATCCTCTGATTTTGAAGACGTGGACCAAAAAGAGTTTGAGAAGAATATAGTTGGCATATGTATAACCCTCATATAATGCACTGCTCCTCAAGATCAAATGAAGAAGCAAGATCCTGGCTCGAACACAAACTTGGCCAGATGATGTGTATTTCATAAATTCCAGCAGTAAACTTGTGGCTGCTGTAAGCTTTCACTTTCTAAATTTCATCTTAATTCTTTTTCAACTATTTCTTGGATTTATTGAGTGCTACCAATCTGTATTACGATCATGTAACTATTATGGTTGAGCCTTTCAGTAGAGTCTAAACGTAAGCACAAAACTATTAAACATACACACGGGACACAATCACTAAAAGATGCAATTTTCCAATAGAATTGTATATACATGTATATCTAAACATGCCGTATTAAAAAATATATTTTTAGCAGTTACAATTAAATAAGACATTGTATTATGTCTTCTGTCCTGAACGTGTGACAACCAGAGCACAATCACACACTACAAACAAATTGGCTTTGGACTGGTGGAGGAAACTGAATTGCTCTGAGGAAACCCCTGAGGCATAAGTAGAACATCAGGTGGGATTTAAACCCACAAGGAACATATTTTTTATTTATAATTATAAAAAAATAATACATACACACTATTGCTTTCTCATCTCTCTGTAGAGGTTTTTCGTTAACGCAACCCAATCTCTGCCTTAGTGAGAATAATAATGAAACCTCATTTCTGTACAAATGGTCCAATAATTCCACAAAAAGTGATTTTGCTTTGATTTTAACACAGATATGTGTTTTGGACAGGGAAGCCTCTTTAAACAGGGATCTCCAAAAACCTAATAAACCCAAAATATATATTCTTGCTTACATTTGTTATTAAAATAAAATTCTTCCTGGCATAATATGCACTTGTTATAAGCAAAGGCTCCGATTTTGACTGGGAGCAGCACTATGCCCGTGCTTCATAGTAGATTCCGATAATGTTCCAGTAAATATTTTCTGGAAAGTAACAAACACCCAAATTCTGATAAAATATGAATGCTTAGCTATTATTGTTAATTACGCTATAGTCTAAAAAATGTGAACATCTAAACATCACACTTACAAGTGGTTCCTTAACAAACTGATGCCACAGATTTTAAACAACAGAACTGTGTTGCATTTTCTTTTCTTTTGTTGCTGTATAATTAAAATTTTCCTTCATTGGAACTAACCCGTTCCAGCATGAACAGGCTCCTGTGCACAAAGCAAGTTCCTGAAGTCATGATGTGCCTAGGTTGGAGTGGAAGATCTTGAGGGGCCTGCAATAGAGCTCTGACCTCAACCCAAATTATTATCTTTGGGATAAACTGGAACTCTGACAGAACCTCAGACCTGATTTCACTAAAGCTTGTGAACTGGCTGAATGAACACAAATCCCACAGCCAGACACCAACATCTAGTGGAAATCCTTCCAGAAGCAGTGGTGCAAATTGAGTGAATGTACTTCATTACCGTACTTAAATAATTTTTGGCCTAATTTCTACTCTAAACTACACTTATGATTCGGAATGACTTGTTAGATCTTTGGCATGTTGAAGAAGCTGTGTTGATTTTGGTTAATGCTGATTTGAGGTGAACAATTTGAGTTGCAGTTTAGGAAATAAAACCACACAAATCAAATGTTTTTGGCTTTTTACTAACACATGTCTTGGCGTTGGGGCTTAGTGCACCTTTGAGCCTACGTTCAATATGAGTAAAATACTTAAATACTGTTTAAATCAGATACTTTAAGACTTTTACTCAAGTCATATTAGAATTGGTGACTTTAAAATTTACTCTGAAGTAAAAGTTACCTTTCGAAGCTCATAATCTTGCACCCTCATACCTCTCTGACTTGCTTCATACCTACACACCGAAGCGCCCATTCGGATCTTCCTCAGCTGTTCCCCTCACTGTGCCTCCTGTCCATTTGGTCACTATGGGGTTTAGGGCATTTAGCTGGGCTGCTTCTCATCACTGGAATTCTCTTCCACAATCAATATGCCTCAAAACTCCAGTAGGACTCAAATAGTTCGAGCATTTAAACAGCTGTTGTTTGTTTCCACTGTACAATGTCCTTGAGTGTTTTGAAAGTCAAGTCAAGTTTATTTCTATATCACTTTTTACAATGGACATTGTCTCAAAACAGCTTTACAGAATTTTAGAGTTAAGGTGTGAATTTATCCCTGATGAGCAGCCATGGTGACTGTGGCAAGGAAAAACTCCCTTAGATGTTATGAGGAAGAAACCTTGAGAGGAACCAGACTCAAAAGGGGAACCCATCTTCATTTGGGTGACATCAAGAGTGTGATTATAGTCTTTAAACACTGAAGAGTGAGAACTAACATGAGCACTGGAATGTAAGATTATTAGTAGTGTCCTTTCTACAGTATTATACAGTCATTTATGGTTATGGAACCAGGAACTACTGAGCAACTAATAACAATAGCGGTCATCATAGATCCAGATTTATTGAAAGGTGCCTTTAAATAAAATGTATTATTACTCAAGTATGATTCTCTGGTACTCTTTTACACTTCAACCCAAAAGAGTGGATGTTACTGTAATAGCAAAAGTGGAATAGGATAACGTGTGCTACGGTCAGGTGTCCACAAGCTTCTGCCAGTACGGTGCATACGCAACATGCCATGATCTTAAAGAGACACTGTTATTGTAAAATGCAGTTCCTGTCACAGTCACATTAGAAACGTTGACAGAACGTCCCATCGAATATCTGCTGATGAACACGTGTAAAGAAATTCAGGAGTCGAATGAATAAATAAATAACGACACCAAAGAAAAAATAAAGTATCGCATTAACAAGGTTCACGTGGCGAACTCATTTCCAGCCGAGATGTCAAATCGTGAGCTGTGATTTGTTGTTCACACAACGCCAAAACAAGCAATTCAACACCATAAGCGTGGGCACGGCGGATTTAAACACTCGTCGAAAAGACATTGATCTGAACATGATCCCATCTGGTCATGGTTTCCCAGCTCTGGATGGCACAAAGCGAGTCCGAGATGCTTTGTTGAATCTTTTTTGGTTTACAGCCATTAGAGGAGTCCAGTTTCTTTGCACTGGCAAAACACACACACACACACACACTTTTAAATGGCTTTGTGATTCAAATACGGTGTGTATAAAAGGAGGCTGGTCAGAAACCTGAGGAAAAAGTGAGCATCAAGAGTTGGAGAACATTTTTTCTTACAGATTGAAAGCCAAAGACAAAGGCATTTGAGCACATCTGCACTCAACGCCCACTGCTATATTTCAGTACAGAGTGTAGAAATTTTATGCAGCTATTGGCATGGAACTACCATGTAATAAACCCGTTATGTGCCGTTATAAGCATTTCCTTTGTTTTGTTTAATAGTTCTTAAATAAATACCCAAATATTTCTTCCACCTAAAAATACTCCTTATTCCTTTATTGGAACAGGTCCTCTCCGCTCCAGATTTCATTCCTCTCCTCGTTTATAAAGCTCGAAATGACTAAAAAAGCTAAATGGATTCGGTGACAAAAGTTTAAACAGCCCACATTCCCCGGAAGATATTATTATCGTGGTCGTTCCTAACCTGAGCCCACATGTCAAACACGAGTCCTTTTAAATGAGTCATTACAGTGTTTACGCTCGTCAGAGACTGGCTGGAACGAAACCTCTTCAAACAAACCGCGAGGTGCTCACACTGTTTACGATCTGATCATCGTGTCAAACAGTGTTGCCAGGTCAAGCGGTTTGACGTTTAATCACGCTCGACGTACAGAAATCTGGCCTTGACTGCGCAAATACACTTTAGATATGATTTAATTACAGTGTGGGCTGGTAGGGGAGGGGGAGGAGATGGGGGTCTTTAAATTATGATTGACTTTGAAACTTTGTTCCAAAGAACTGGAAAATATGGGAACGCTTTCACTTAGAATGGCTAATTAAAACTTGACTTGACTGTACTGTATATTCTTGGTTTTTTTCCAAACACTGTAATCTACACTCACAATGGGGCCAAACTATTATCTTGTTGCCAAGGTGTTAAAATATATATTGGTTATTTCTTCTGTACTGAGTTCCCCTGGTGGTCTAGTGGTTAGGATGCGGCGCTCTCACCGCTGCGGCCCGGGTTCAATCCCCGGCCAGGGAACCAACCCCAGCCACTCTTTGTGCCGGTCCCAAGCCCGGATAAATGGGGAGGGTTGCGTTAGGAAGGGCATCCAGCGTAAAAACATGTGCCAAATCAAACATGCGGCGGATCCGCTGTGGCGACCCCTAATGGGAGAAGCCGAAAGAAATTTTTTATATCTTCTTTACTGAAATACCTTTCTTTTACCTGGGAATGCGCATGTGGTCTATTAACTAGGATTTAAAGTATTCAGGGTACTTCAGTGGTCCTTAACATCCAATTATGTACTTTAAGTTGTTAGATCAAAAGTGTATGGACGTCGCACTATTACACACGTATGTTTCCGAACGGTTTCCTCGAATGTGGAAACACATTTATAAAGAATGTCCTTGTATTCTCTAGCAGACAAATTTTTCTAAAATAGATTTTGATGAAATTTGACAGTGTGCTCGTCTCCAACCAGGGAATTAGGTCCAAATTTAAACTAATGGTGGCAATATAAAGTTGGCTGCCATTGCCCCAAATTTGGTTCAAATTGGGACCCTTCTGAATCACTGTGAAAAATTTGAACCCGACAGTTGTATTATGCCACTACTATATAAATACATGCACATACATATAAAAAGCTTTGGGTTTATAGATCGCATTTTTACACATTCCAAGTGTAGTTTTCATTTTTGTCCCATTGTGGCTGCTGTTGTCAACTTTTTTTATTTGATTTATTAGCTTTTTACAATTTCTCTAAATTGTAAAATTTTTTTAAATTAAAATAAAATACCTGGGGCAAATGTACACAAGTGCAACACAGACCCTGAGCTTTTATTTTTAATTTTTTATAAAGAATCCAGCCTATGAATTCAACTTACTGCTGAACATGAGTCAAATGACATGTTTGATGTGGTGCCAAAACAGTCTTTATATGAGAGCTTGATGAAAACTCTGCGTTTTATATCTTGGACATAATTACAGTTTTTTTTGGGGGGTGGACGAGTCGCTTTGGTGCATGAGGGATCTGTTCCATATGTCACATATGTTGCCCATAGGGGAAAACACTTTAATGATCAGACTCAACCATATGGAAAAACTTGAGGCTTGAGCAGCTGATCTAATGATCTACAGGATCAGAAAGCCTAACAGGGACTTCCTGTGACACCAGAAGTCTGCAGAAAGAAACATATTTCTTTCACACATTCATCCTTATATTGTATCATGAACCAGAGAATATGCAGCAGAACCAGAGAATATATATATATATATATAGCATATGCTCTCATATGTCTGACATTCAGAATGGTTTGGTTTGTGATAATTCCAAACAAGGCATCGGCTTCAAGTAAAATCGCCCATGATTACTAAGTTCACATAACCGTAGAGTATCAATCGATGCTACTATCCAGCATTTGAATAAAAGTTATTTATCTCAAGTAAAACCTAATTAGTATAAATATTAAAAAAGTAAACAAATCAAACTTGGATAATTTAGTAACAGTATTTACTGCTGTTTTGGATTAATGAAGTATAACAAAATTAAAAGTTTTCACAATGTTCTAGTGTTGAAAAAAATCAAAAGATCAAATTTTATTCCTTAAATAATCATTACATCGGTCTATTGATTTACATACCTCCCTTATACTTACTGCCACTAGGGGCAGTTCCTGAAATGTACATTCCGGAAATGTCAATTTTGGAATGATATTATTAGAAACGAAGCAATCATAACACAGAGACATAATCCAGGCAATAAGACATACAAAGTTTATTTTGGTGAATCATTTGGGTCAGAATAAATAATGAACAGGTTTGTTCGTCTGTTCACCTAAGGGCCAGTGAACAATAAATAGATGGCACTGTTGCGGTGGCAAAAAAAAAAAAGATTTTAAAGAGCTTAGTCACATCCAAGATCAAATACCAATACTGTCTCACTGTCCTCCTTCTCGTTTTTTTTTTTTTTAATCCTCCTCTTCCTCCTGTTGTGGGTCGTAGTGCATTCCTTTGCAAACCGGTCTTAACTGAGCCCGGCTTTATTTTCTCCACGTTACATAAACACTGCGGAATGTAGCCTGAATCACCGGGAGGCTTGTGTCAAATTAAACCTTGGACACAATTGCCACCATCGAATCTACATTTGTCCAGAAATCTAGCCAGGGATCTATAGGACTTATTTGATTGGCTTATTCTTACTTCTTCTCACTTATTTATAATGCTGTCTTTTAGCTTTGTAAACAAATTAACAAGAAAATTCCATAGAAAATCTGCAAACTGAAAAATATTAACACCTTTGAGAAAAAAACCAAAACCCAAAATTTTAATCATTTCATTCAATACGATGGTTTTCTAATAGTAACCAAAACCCTGTGCATCATCATTTTTTATTTAAACATACAGGCTGAGCGAAATGAAAGATTAGAACGAGCGAGCCGATGCGAATCAGGCAGCATCGTTGATCGTAGGGATTTAGTTCGGGGCGCTGTGCCAGTCTCCTGAAATTCAGGGATTTGGAGAGCGTGCAGGGGTCCTGAAGTGAAAGATGCGACAAGGTGAAGGGGTTAATTGAGGGATGGAGATCTCTCAGTGGTCCACAGGAGCTCGATGTACAACCACTTGGTCTGGAGGCAGCGCTTGATCGGCGTGTCGTCTGTACGCACCATGGGATCCTCGAAGCCGAGAACTAATGCGGTTCCCTCGACATAACTCACCTGTACGCAGAGAGTCAGACAAGATTAAGCTTTTCACTTTGGAAAGCCGTCCCAGGAGGCTCACATACAAAAATCTGTACTTCTACATTGTATTTCTACTTCTGTATTTCTTCTTCTGTAGTAGTAGTAATAATAATTTATTTTATGTATTTTAATTAAAAGTTTTCAAAGCACTTCACAAGCATAAATTTTTTTAAATAAAAACACCATACATACATCAGAAAAAACTAATCACCTGAAAGCTATCCTGAGAAACTAAGATTTAAGAGCAGATTTAAAACGCTAAATGATTCAGCCGGTCTGATCTCAATGGGGAGAGAAATCCAAAGTTTTGGTGCACAAAAAAAAAAAAAAAAAAAAAAAGACCCGGTCCGATCGTAACAACTCGAAGACCGAAATCAGACAAGCGGGGAAGATCACGCCTTAGAATGTGAACAGTTAAAAGTTGACCTTGTCGGTCAGCATTAGGATTTTAATGTCAATCAGAAACCTGAGAGAAAGCCGAACTGGATAGATGTGCTCACTGGACCTGGACTTTATCAGGATTCTAGCAGCTGAATTTTGAACAGCCTGCAATTTGTTTAAGGTAGATTAAGAAACCCCTGCATGCAAAGTATTACAGCAATCGATGCATGAAACAGACCTAAAAAAAAAAAGTCAATCTTTCATGGGATAACATGGGGCGCAGTCTTACAGTGCAAGTATTGTGCAAATGCAGAAACATTGTGATAAACCTGCTACGTAATACAAGTCTGACAGTAGACGGATAAAATAAAAACATGCGGTTAACTATCTAAGAAAACACATTGACTGTTATGGAAGGAGTCTCCAGTGTCAACATCACAGCCAGAAATTTTTTTTCCTTTTTAAGTCAGTAAGTTTTGTCCTAAATGGGAAAATCTTTAGGCAAAGGAGTTTGTGCTTTTCAAGTTACATGGCAATTTTTCTGCGTCTTTAAGACGAAAAGGAATGAACATGTTATGATGATGAGGATGATAAGGGGGAATTTCCAGGAGATCAGTTGCATCGTGGAAATTTGATGTCTCCAGTGTCCAAAAAAATGAAATTAATAAATAATACAAAAAAAAATACCCCAACACCACTAAATAAATAAATATGGGGGAAAAAAGTTAATATTTTCGGACAATTTAATTACAACTTCACCATCAAGCCGGTGAAGCCATGGTGCAAGGAAATGTAGAAAAAAAGTTAAAGAAAATGATTGCTTTGATAATACAGAACCCTCGTGTGGTCACGCCAGTAAAGTTGACTGAAATATGCGGAGTTGAGCGCCAGTGAGAAGACCTCAGAGAGTCAAACATAACCGTATGTACTGTAAACGCTCATGTTGGACAGAAAACAAAATGATGACCAAAAGATTGCTGTAAGCAGGAAGAGGAAGGCCATGGTCGGAAGACAGTGTTTAAATTTTAGGTCAGTGTTCGAGCGTCAGTCTGCCTCTCATTACAGACGTGGCCTCCTGCAATGACATCATGAGACCTGAGGTGCTCGATGGCTTCCATATGGAGGGCCTCTCATTGCCAGTGTGGAACCCAACCTACACTATGCCATGGTGACCATGTGTGCAACGCTGCCTCTGTGTGTGTGTGATTAAGTGGCCCTTCATAACTGAAAACCATTACTAAGGTGTGAGTGAGAGTTGAGATTGCATTAAAAACATATGAGGATATTTCGTGCTCATTAGTGAGAGCGCGTGCTTAACATGCCTTACGTACAACATCACAAGAGCCATACGCATGTGTAACAGCACTGTGTCATGGCAACCGTGTGTAGATGGCTCAGTGTCATGGTCAAGGCCATGTCGGAACGGTCCGGATGCCGACATGGCTGAGATGAGAGGTTCGACGACCTGAGAAGACGTAAATCCGAGGTCTGCTCGCGGTCTCCAATTGTGCGATTTAACTCCTTCCAAAACGAGCATGCGGTCCGTCGAAGGACTCGTCTGAACCGTTCTCGACTGGGAACAATTTGAGTTCGTTTGCATGTTGACCTGTGTAATTTCTCGGTACAGCGAACACGCTCTCTTAAGAATATAATTATGAACATACTGAGAGGGAAAAAAAACCATGCTGCGTTTGGTGCTTTGTAGGTAAAACAAGGACACATTGCGTCGGTCAGTTGAAACTCCACTCACAGAACATTCTTTTTTTTCTTCTGTGTGGTCTGGGCTGAACACTGAGGAATAAAACATGTACTCAAAGACACTACGTAATTAAGTAAATATGAAAGTCAGTCAGTAGCTATGGGCATAAATATATTCAAAGGTCAGTCAGTCAGTAACCGTGCTGAGCAGTCTGTATGTCAGCCAGTCAATATGTACAGTATATGCATTAGTATATTCAAAGGTCAGTCAGAAAGAAAGTTTGTGAAACAGTCAGTTAGTATGTCAGTAAATTGGTATGTCAGATAGTGTGGTTTTATACTAGTGATTTGAAAGTTAGTGAAACAACTGAAAGTTAGTTCAACGAAAAACAAATTGCTTAAATTGACAATAGATACCATTTTAAGGAAAAACAAATATGGAATTTGATGGCTGCAACAAGTTTTTAAAAAGTTGGGACAGGGCCATGTTTACCACTGTGTAGAATCACATCTGTCGGTATACATCTGGGAACTGAGGAGACTAGTTGCTTAATTGTTAGTAGAGGAATGCTCTCCCATGTGTCTGATACATGATTCTAGCTGCTCGTCAGTTCTGGGTGTTCTTTGTTGTGTTTTTCGTTTTATGACGTGCCAAATGTTTTCAAAAGGTAAAAGTTCTAGAATGAAGGCAGGCCAGTTCAGCAACCGGACTCTTCTACTATGGAGTCATGCTATCGTAATACAGGCAGTATGCAGTTAGCATTGTTTTCCTTAAATATGCAAAGACTTCTGGAGGTGTTAATGAGCTTGAGAGTTCCATTTAAGAATCGTGGTTGTTTGAAGCGCAGCGCCGCCTGAGGGTCCGGCGATCACGGGCATCCAATATTGATTTGACCTATTTATAATATTTGCAAATAATTGCATAATCTGTTTTATTAAAATTTTAGTGTCCCAACTTGTTTCAGTCATCCAGTAAAAGAAATTTAAATCAATAAATTGCTATACAGTAAAATGTAGTGCTAAATTCAACATTGAGTGTTTCTTCTTTATGTACATGTAAATTGATGTCAAATCAACTTCTAGGAGTTTTTATTTTTCAAAACTGATACATGAATTTAAGTAATAGCAGCAAATTAATATTCTATATATTCTGTATGCCTCCGATAACCTATTCTTGACCGATCCTTCCAATGGAAAAAGTCAGCTGCTTTTTCCATCGACACAGAGTGTCTTTATTTGCCTTACCTTCACATGGAAAACTACAAGGGGGGGATAGAAACTCTCTCTTGAACAGAATGTGTAAACACCTGCTATGAAGATTAAAGAATGTAAGAATCGGGCTGCAGCCGAATGGAAAAACTGGGAGGTGTAAGAATTACTTCATAAAAATTCTCCACTTTATTTGGGATAGTGTGTGAAGTGCTCTAGATTATTCTTACAAGCCATAACAAATTAAAGCTCATGCTTCCTGAAAGATAAGGCTGGCTTGTTTTCTTACACTCGGGTCCAAAGATTTAGTCAGCATTGACCTCGGTGTTACTAATTTATAAGGAACCTTAGACACTTGTTATACTTGGTTGTTGCTGGCCACAGTCCCTTTAATGCAGCCAACTATTTATGATTCAGAGATATTAGAATAAGCTTCAAGACTCCAAACGAGAATTTCCCGTGCCTGTCTGAGCCAGCCATAGTGCACAAACAGGGCAACAATGAATTTGCATTTGTAGTAACACGATTGGTCTGGAAATAGATGGTACTGTATGATATGATTGATGAGACCAAAACAATACAAAAAGTGAAACACTGGCCATAGTGATGACTGCAGCAATCATTAGTGAAAGAATTTGCTTGTTTTTATATTAAGAAGAAAAAAAAGAAAAAAAAGAAAGGTGGTTTATACTTGTCAAATGTACTTCACAGCACAGTCAAATTATTTCTTCACATATTCTGGCAATGTTAGGAAGCTGGTGTTAGAGCTCAGGGTCAGCTGTGTAACAGTGCCCCTGGAGCACAGAGGGTTAAGGGCAAAAAGTGGCAGCTCAGTGATACCAAGGCTTGAACCCCCAAACGTCTGAATAGGAGGGGTGGGGTAGGGGGTCGAGGGGTGGCTCAGTAGTTAAGGCTCTGGGTTACTGACTGGAAGCTTGTGGCTTCAAGCCCCAGTACTGCCAAGCTGTCACTCTGGGCAATAATTACATTTGTAATAATAAAACTAACTATTATTAAAGCATAGAGGCTGCCTAGTGAAAGAGAGACAGTTGTTTGTTTGAATTCTGGTGCCACCTTCTGTGCACGATATAACTAAAAACATGCTAGTTCTGGCAACAGTGGAAACAGTGGTGAAACACACAGCGGTGTCCTGTGTGCCAAGAATCAACAGTTGCGTTGCTACAGTTTACAGATGTGAACACATTCATTGGTAGTCCAAGTGTCACTTTTATTGTGATGTTTCAAATTAATTGGGTCCTTAAGCAATTGCTAACCCAAAGAATGTTGATGGAAGTTTTTGGCAAGGCACATCAGCGGTATGTTTATAGATGCAAAAATGAAGCGTTCAAAAATAAAGAACGCAATACCGACTGTGAAACATAGAAGAGGCTTGAGTGTGTTTTGGGGCTGCTTTGCTGTATCTGGCATCGGGAGCGCTAGATTTGTGCTGGGAATAATGAAATCCCGAGCCTACCGAAACTTGAGGAGTGCTGAGGTCCTCTGACAGTATAATGACCCAGAACTTACAGCTCAAAGCACCCAGGAATGGCCAAGAATAAAACACTGAACTGTTCCGAAGCTTCTATGAGCCATGACCTGAATCCTATCAAACATCTACGGAAAGAGTTTGATAATTTCTTTTTCAAATCTGTATAGCACTTAAAAAAAAAAAAAAAGGGCATTTTCTCAAAGCACCTTTACAGAGATAAAGCGTTTATATAGTTGTATAAAAAAAAAGTTTAGGGCCTATAAGTGTATTCGTTATAATTATAATTTTATTCCTAATAAGTGAGCCAGTGGCGATTGTGGCAAGCAAAATCTCCCCTGAGATGGTATGAGGAAGTAAGCGGGAGAGAAACCAGACTCAAAAAGAAACCTATCCTCATCTGAGCGACACCGAATTGTAATGTCTATTCATTACAGCGCCATCATTGTTGAGGTGCACAGTGATGGGCGATTACATGCAAAACTGTTCATGCAACAGTTCATTTGGTCCTGAGCCATTGTAGTAGACTGTTGATATTAATTACAGTCCAAATCCATCCTCAAAGTTCTTGAGTTGAATCATGCAGTCTGGAGAAGGCAACCTTCAAACCAGAGACAGCTGGAGCAGCTTGGACATAAAGGCCAAACTAGCTGTTGACAGGTGCAGAAGTCTTATGGAATACATTTACATACTTTTTAATCTCTCAAAAAAAAAAAAAAAAAAATTATTAGATTACAATTCAAGTGAATGAACAGGGTTATTTTAATATTAGCAGAAGCCAAACACACCTGATTCATGGCTAGACCATGGACACTTCATCCTAAATTACTTCTCCAGAAAAGTGATCCGTGTTCTGGAGGTTCGTTTTTAGCATGGTCCCCTTGGAAACCGGTAACACAGCAACTGCCTTTTTATGAGGAGACCGACTTCACGTTCGAATCTCCGCAGATTAAAAGCGATGTTCCTAATGCACTTGCCACAGGTCTCTCTGTACGCTGCACACATCTCCTGTCCCTGTGTACATATGTACACATGTTTCCTTACACACGTTTGACGATACTTTGTCTGGAATAAGAACGGGCAGCCTTCAATCGCTCGTACTTCCTCTGGAAGTCAGAGGTCGCATGCTCATGCATACACACACACACACGGATAAATTGATATACGAGGCAGGCAGTGTGTGTGTGTCTTACTCTTGGGATAGTGTGTTAATGCCATCAGGCTCTTTATAGGTAAGTGTGTGGAAAATGGGAAATGGCCCTCAGTGCAAGGTCGGGGGAAACCACTTTGCTACTGGTCACAGTAAGCGATGAGGATCCCAGCTTAAGAATATCAAAACTATGAGCAGTGACTGGCAAGTGGCAACAACTCCCACATCCGTCACTGGCTGACGGTTGGATTTGAGCTGATATACAAGTTACAGGCCAAAGTGATTTTGAAACGGTTTTGAAGTTGTCTAGTGCACCCACTCGTAATTAAAGGCTTCACAAATATAAAAAAGTTCTACAAGCCGGGGTGAGGGAGTAGCATGACTTACTAATTAGGAAGCTACTCATTAAACTATGGCCTTGTCATCATTTGACTGAATTAGTTGTTTAATTCTTAATGGTTGAGTCATCATGCAGCAAGTGCTTATTCAGGGTTTCTGCAGGTTTCACCAAGTCAAATTTAAGACTTTATTAGACCTTATTAAAAATGTAATTGATGACCAATCTCACATTAAAAACATACACAAATACGTTGTTAGAAACCGGCCTTAAATCAAGCCCTAAATTGATTTCTTTTTTCAAGCCAAGTATTGCTAAACTTGCACTTCCCCATAGTCGAAATTTTAAATCCTATTTATATTTGGACTGGCGAAAGAAAGACCTACAACACCAAGGAAACAAACATGCTGCGTGGGCATTTCAATGAAAATCAGAAGTATCGTTACACGGACATCCGAAAAAATAAGATCTGCTTAAAAGTATTTATTTGTAGATTTTAGACTTTTTTTTTTTTTTAAAAGACTTTTTAAGACTTCATGGAAACCCTGTTGTTAAAACGAGCACATCTTGTGTATTGCATTCACACAAATGTCACGTGAGTGAGAAGATCAACTCAGTGGGCACTAACACATGCATGCTTCAATTCACTTTCTTCGCCACTTTTGTTCCTGAAGTAAGACGCATTCAATGGCCCAACACTAAAGACGCAGTTTTAAATGCCATTACGTACTAAAGAGTAACTTAATGCAAGCGAAAAGAGCTAAATAATGGACTCTGTGATGGCCCTGATGGTTTAATTCTATGTTGGGTGAATTATTTCAATAGTGGCACAGAGAAGTACCAAAAAACTTGTACTCTGTCTGGAAATGGGTATTAAAGCATCTCTGCTCAGTATAGTGCAACTGGCTGGGATGACAATAGACATTGTTCCAAAGCATCTTTATTGAGATAAATACATCGACCAGGCATAGATTTATGGCCACTGATCAGGCGTAACATTATGACCACCTGCCTAATATCGAGTTGGTGTCCCTTGTGCTGCCAAAAAACGGTCCTGACCTGTCGAGCATTAACAGCTTAAACATCTTCTGCAATTTGAGTTACAGATGTCCCTGATGCCAGTTCACCACTGTTTCTTCCTTACACCACTTTTGATGGATACTGACCACTGCAGACCAGGAACATCCCACAAGAGCTGCAGTTTTAGAGATGCTCTGACTCAGACGTCTAGCATTACGTTTGCCCACTTTTCCTGCTTTTAACACGTCAAAAATTTTGAGAACAAAATGTTCACTTGCTGACTAATATAACCCACTCACTAACAGGTGCCATGATGAAGTGATAATCAGTGTTCTTCACTTCACTGGTCATAAGGTTTTAATGTCTGGTGCCTGGTCGGTGTAGGTTATAAATTTTGATTTATATGCGAGTCTATCCCTAATGAGCAAGCCAGTGGTGATAGTGGGAAGGGAAAAACTCCTTGAGAAACCTTGAGAGGAACCAAACTCGAAAGGGAACCCAGCCTCATTTGGGTGGCACCTAATAGCGCCAAAGGCTTCACCGCATATTCAGCAAGAATTCGATATTTTCAGATGGTCAGCAGTATAACAAAAAAGCTTCAAGATGCAACGTCTATATCTTGCGACTTGTGTATTGTCAGGTAATACCCACTAAGGATTTGATCACTGTGAAGGGGTTTTGCCTCGATTTGAATCATCTCTCTTCCTATAGTTTATCAATTTAAAGTCGAAATGTATTTTTCCATCAAATAACTTTCATGCCATGTTTTCTGACTTCGGATCTGTGCCTGTGCCTCGAATATAAATAAAGCTATGCGTTTGTTAACACTGTGCCTGTTCTCGGACCCGTGGCTACGTTTGTTGACAATGATGTTTGGACTGTCCTTTATAAAAACCATGCTGATTTCGCACGATTGCGTTCTTCTACGTTACACGGTTGTAGGAACGACTGACGGATCAAACGGATGTTCGTCTCGTACCATCAGTGCAGACAGTCGTCTGCTAGAAAGAGTAAATTGGGACATAAACCAGGAAAACACTCCTCCGACGTTAACACGGCACAACCCTCCTCGAGTGCTTAAACATCGTATGCTAATTAATGTGTCGTCAAGAAGGGGCTTCAAAGGCAGTCGACCATTGAAGTCAGAAACAACTGACCGACCCTTAGGAGACCAGTAGAGAAGTGAGCAGGCTGCTGAAACAGGTTAGAAGTTAAACACACAAACATTGTTTTAATAATAATCCCATTTAGACGACTTTCAAAGCTGTGCGGGGGGTCAGCCAAGATCAAGGAGTACGACAAGTGCTAATGTGTACATGTGTGTGTGTATAATGTGCATGGGCATGATATGGGTGAGGTTGTGCGTGCGTGTTACCTTCTCATTGTGGTTGGACTGCTTCAGGCCGTTGTAGTGGTACACAGGAAATGAGTCTGGAATCCCTGAGTCCTGCAATGGCAAGAGGATACTTAAGTGTGTGTGTGTGTGTTCAAATGCAAGACCACCTTCAAGATAACCACATGCAGTCGTTCTTTATCCCAGTCTCTCCACACATGAACAGATCTGATCGATCGAATCTACCATAATTTAAATCAGGTGGATTGAAGTGGGTAAAACAAGTAGATGTAATGAACTGTGTGGGTGAAAGCCATAAAATAAAAGCATCATTCAGACTGACTCACTTGACCTCCCTCGAAAATGTTGTTGCACAGAACTTTAATTAATGCTTTTTTTCCCCCATTCTGGAGAAAATGCCAAAAGATCTCTGTCCAGCACAAACTAATCAAAGTGAATGAAATTATGCCACTCAGGCAACATGAAAAGTATTTTTCTGGACCGAAAGCGCAAGGGCCAGATCAAACAAGCATAAGTCCTGCGTTTTTTTGGCTCTAGCGAACAAAAAAGAAAGTCCCGGAGCCTAGTTCTATGCATCGCTGAGACCCCGAAACGCAGCCAAATAACTCAGTCTAGCCGTGTAGCGCTGACACAACTACAGCAGCGTGTGCGTGTTTCTGAAACGAGCTTCGATTGTTTGATGAAACAGCAAATGGAGGCATTTTGCCAGAATGTATCCCCAAACCCCTGATCTATTTAACACGCAGCAAGAGAAGCTGCAACAGTAAATATAAGCGTCGCTTTCTATTTCCCCGTCTTCACCCGAATATTCGGCACATGGGCTAAAATGCGACATACTTTTTTTTGAAAAAAACCACATATGGCTGATTTGTCTATATGGTGTAATAATAAACATAAAAAATAAAATAAAAACATGTTTAAGCCACAGCCCCTTTAAAAGGGTGCAAACAAATCAATGTTTCAATTGTGAATAAATCCCATGCACAAACAGAGGCTGTCTGAAAGTATTAGGATTTTGACTCTTCCAATCTGTAAGCTTAGACGTTTCACCAACTAACGAGAACAACGTGTTGGCGCAATGCCGAATACTGTGCGTTACCTGATCGGGGAAGAACTCGAGCAGGAATGGGCCCAACAAAACAATTCCTAGTCCTTCTGGATCCAGCTTGGTCTTCATCAGATTGACACTGGTTTCAAAAAAAGAAAAAACATGAGAGAGGGTAAAAAAAAAAAAAAAAAAAAAAAAAAAGATTTACTCTATACACACAGTTACATTACTGTATATCTGGTGTGTTCATGTAAAAAAAACCAACAAAAAATGTTTGTACAAGAAAAAAAAAAAAATATGTAAAATGTTGCAATACTGCGCTGTAATGCCAAATTATGACGGCCAGTAATAGAAGTTTAGAAGTTATATATAGCCATGAGTAATGTCTGGGACCGCTTTCTTTGAACACAAGTATGCTGATTTCTGAAACGAGCGGACTGTTGCTTTTTAAGGAAGCATGATCTGCAAAGGTTGTGCAACCACACTCAGGCACAAGCAGCTAGAAAACATACAGATTAGATGATTTGTGTTTGTTTCTCAATTCTGATTGATTAGAAAGTGTTGATTGGTTTTCTATTACAGAAGTTCAGGTAGTAGTTCCGATCGCAAAGTACATCCAGTGTGATCGTTCTAATATGTTTATTGTTTGTGTACTAAAGAACTCATTTACTGTGTATTGCAGGGCAGAAAATATGCGTACTATAGGCCAATAAATGGATAAACTCTTACTTTATTTTTTTTCCCGAGGCTGAAAGCAAGATTACAGATTGATATCCATATAAATGGTATTGGAGTTGCTCTGATTTGATGCTGTCCTTTAAAGAGATCCCTGATGAACCAATTTTGCCAAGTGTCTAATTCATGTACACTATATTTATGCTGTGAATACATGTGATGACTGTTACATATAAAACATTAGTGCCTTATGAATGACACAAACTGCAGTTATACAGAACATTACAGGGTGTGCAATTTCATAATGAGATCTTTTGGTTAAAAAACTGCGCCGTGGAATCTTGCCGACTAAAGCGAGCGCTAGAAATGAGCTGTTTATGAGGTGAGAGTTTCAAAGGCCCGCCGCCATTCTGTTCTGGAGTGTGTGTTTACAGGGAAAGCCTGCTCTAAAGATCTGAGTCTGGATGAATGTGCTGACCCTCTGGACCTTCTGTATCACTTTAACAGAGCTGAGATGAAAGAGGGGGATTATTTTCCTCTGTTTCTCTTTCTTTCCTTTGCTTCTCATCCTGTAGACCGTCCAGAGGAAACGTGAAGCAAAAGCAAAAGACACCGGGGCGTCCCGAGGAGGACTGCAGGTGCGTCTTCTTATATACATACACAACTATATATACTGTAAACACACGCTCATTATGGATACCAAAACACACAGAAAACATCCGACTACTGTTATCAGTGAAAACATTACATTCAACTATGCAGAAACTTACTACTCCGGCTCCGAGACCAGATCCAAAGCCTTCATAACGTCCTCAAGCAGTGTGTCAGGAATGAACCCGTTATCTAAAGAAAAGAAAAGAAAAACAAAAAAAAATATAGGAAACATATGGTTAGTCCTACTGCTAGGGGTTATTCATTTATAAAAAAAAAAAAGAAGAGAGAATGAGGTATGAAGAAACTTAACCCTGAATCTTTCTCTAAATCCATGTAACATGAGAAGACGCCTAAAACCAGTGAACTGTAAGACAAGATTTATGCTTGTCTTAGCAGTTTTTCTTTATCATCCTCATAAAGCTATCGCTAATATATTTCAATTAATGGGAGAAATGATACTGAGGATATGTTTGACTCAATAATAAAAAAAATTAAATAAAATAATTAAGCTAATGGTAGAACATTGAATTTTTTTTTTTTATTATGTGTAGATATTTAAATAATTTTCAAGGATCAACTTTCCCAGGACAGACATATCAAATATTTATACGCAAGTAAATACTCCAAGGTTCTTCCCAGTCCTATGGTTTGGTCACCTGAAAGGGCTAGTAGTGAAGTACATTAAATTAAACAAGTGGGAGAAAAAACAAGGTTTCTGTTATAGCAAACAAAATTGTGGTTTTGAGCTCTGAATCACATGCAGGAGATAATTGGCATCTATTTTCTCGGCAAGATGTGAATGCTCACATGGTGTGATCCTGAAACGATCTTTTGATCGTGAAAGACCTCGGGAGAAAGCCGCCGCCTCAGCCAATGCGTGTAGGTG
Organism: Silurus lanzhouensis; assembly: GCA_039877035.1. Lineage (NCBI taxonomy): Eukaryota > Metazoa > Chordata > Actinopteri > Siluriformes > Siluridae > Silurus > Silurus lanzhouensis. The sequence goes on along the minus strand of JBCEWE010000393.1, from coordinate 4,629,000 downwards.
GTGGGATCTGGAATAACGTGTCTAAATTCTGCCACCAAATATTTTAAACCCTGATTTACACACGTGCACATGAGAATGATATTTCAATTTGAGCAAAGTTTGCCAATGCGATTTGAAAACTGTACATATAATAGGAAAAAAGTTAATTACTTAATGGTAATTCCTCTGTAGGAAGGAGTTACACCTCGTCCACAACATTACCTTCTTTCTCTGTACTTCTCAAGCAGGCGCACAAACGCGTGTTGTAAAAGATTCTATCAGACTCTTGATCAGACAAAAAAAAAAAAAAAAAACCTGTTCTGTTCTGAAAAAGAAGCATTTCTTTTTGTTGAAATGCTCAAAATGTTTTATAAGTATTTGCACTCTGGTGACAGAATTGCCATTTTCTTCAACATCATCTTCAGCAGAATAAATAGTCATTCTCTCCCAGTAAACCTCTGTTCTAACACTTTTGCTTTGAAAATCTGGCTTGTAGATTTTAAATCATTTTTTAGTATAAACTCTGCCTTAGTGCACAACAAAGAGATCTTCAATCCTGGGTAAAAAGACAATTGATTACCCTAACAAACTAATCACCTGCTCATGTAAAGTAAATGCAGACAGTTCTTCATTCACAGTTCCAATGAAGCTCCTTGAGTTCTTCAACTTTGGTGAGATGTTTCTTCACTTAGCGCTTGAAATAAATATACATTATATGGACAAAGGTTTGTTGACACCTTGCCCATAAGATTGGTATTCACTTTCTGAACATGCCATGTGACATTTCCTCCCCGTTTGCTGATAATCTCTATTCTTCTGGGAAGATGTTCCACTAGATTTTGGAGTGTGCTGCCACAAGGGTTTTAGTAAAGTCAGGTACTGACGTAGGTGAGGCGAGGAGGCCTGGGGTGCAGTCAGCGTTCCGATTCATCTCAAAAGCTAGATTTTGAGTTCAGAGCTCTACAGCAGGCCATTCAAGATCTTCAACCCATTTCTTCATGGAACTCAGATTGGGCACAGGGGCATTGTCATGCTGGAACAGGTTTGGGTCTCCTAAATCACGTGAAGGGTTTTATTCAACCTCATTTAAAGACATCCTGTACAATCGTGTACTTCCAACTTGGTGGTAACAGTTTGGGGAAGAACCAAATATGGCTAGAAAAGTAAAGTGTCCTAATACATTTGTCTATACTGTGTACATACTCCTAGAGTTTATATTGCAGAGAAATGAATGTAGGAGATACAATGCAAGTCGATGCATAGAATTTTGTTGTTCTTTGTTAAATACACTGTGTGCACAATTATTAGGCAAGTTGTATTTTTGAGAATAAATTTTGTTATTGTGCAACTACAGTGCTCTTGGTCAATCCAAAATGTTAACAAACCCTCAAACCTGAACATTTAAGTATTAAAAGTGAAGTTTTGGCTTTCTTAAGAGAATATCTACATGTACACCATTATTAGGCAACTATTAGTGTGCAGATTTGTTATGCAACTAAATGAAAAACAAGATTTTTCCATCTCACTTGTTTATTTTCACCTGTTAAAGTGAGAATAATTAACAAACTCAAAATTTACAAAAGAACATTTCTGAAATTTCAAAAGAAAACCTCAGTGACCAATAAAAACCACCTTCTTTTCCATAACAGTCACAGCCTTCCATTAACGGAGTCAGTCAGTTTCTTGATCAGATCATATCACTTTTTCTTGGTCAGAATCAACTTTTTTGTGCAGCTGCAACCATGGCCCCCCAGACACTGTTCAGAGAGGTGTATTGTTTACCTTCACTGTACATTTCCTGCTTAAGAAGGGCCCAAAAGTTCTCAATAGGGTTTAAGTCGGGTGAAGAAGGGGGCCATGTCATTAGTTTTTTATCTTTAAGGCCTTTACTGGCCACGCAGTGGAGTACTTTGATGCATGTGATGGAGCGTTGTCTTGCCAAGTCTTCCTGAAAGATGCAGACTTTTTCCTGTACCACTGCTTGAAGAAAGTGTCTTTTAAAAATTGGCAGTAGGTCTGAGAGTTGATTTTGAGTCAATTTTTAACCCGAAAAGGTCCAACTAGCTCATCTTTAATGATACCTGCCCATACTAGAACCCCACCTCCACCTTGCTGGCATCGAAGTGCCAGAGTCGAAGTGGAGCTCTGTGTCCGTTACTGATCCAACCACGGGCCCATCCATCTGGTCTGTCCAGAGTCACTCTCATCTCATCAGTCCACAAAACCTTTAGAAAATCTGTTTTCAGATATTTCTTGGCCCATTCTTGACATTTCAACTTATGTGTCTTGTTCAGAGGTGGTCGGGTTTCAGCCGTTCTTACCTTGGCCATGTCTCTGAGAACTAAACACCTCGTACTTCTTGACACTCCAGGTAGTTTGCAGTTGTGGAATATAGCAGCACTGGAGGATTATGGGTTCCTGGTTGCTTTATGTTTGATTCTTCTCAAATTTTTGGCGGTTAATTTGAGTCTTTTCTTCTTGTTCGTTTCTTGCGACCCTGTTGACTATTTGCTACAAAACATTTGATGGTTCTGTGATCACACCCCAATATCTTAGATATTTCAAGAGTGTTGCATCCCCGTGAAAGACTTTTTAAAATTTTTTACTTTTCAGAGTCAGTTAAATCTCTGTTTGGGCCCATTTTTCCTGAGGAGAAGAATCTGCCTAATAATTATGCACACCTTGATAAAGGGTGTTGATCTCCTTAGGCCACACCCTCCATCATAACACAAATACACATCACCTGATATGGATTAAATCCAATAAGCATTCAAGTTTATTCAGCTTGGACTTGAAAAATTATGGATAGAATGATGATATGGTCAAAAAAATCACTTGCCCAATAATTGTACACACAGTGTATTCTTGTGTTACTATGAAATAATTAGGGAACTTTTTAATACTGATAACAGAGGTGCTATAAGTTGTTGCTTAAGCTGAAAAACATCTACTTTTTGCATAAAACTGTAGATATTTTTTTTTCTTTATTTAAGAAAGATTCTGACCTGCGTTGAGAAGCCCAAGTACACGATTTTCCTGAGATACTATATTATTGCTATAAGATTTCTGTTTATACCACCAAATGACGGATCTCACTCGGGGATCCAGATCGATCGATTGCCACAAGACTCAAGAATTGTCGTTGTTTGCTGTTGTTTGTCTGGGAATTCCTGATTTCAGATAAAAATCCTTTCAAAAGGTGGACATAACCTAAAGACCACTGTAACACAACCTACACTGAACAACCAATGATATTACATTCTAGTTTTACACCAGAACCCTGCATTAAACCAGGTTCAAAACATTGCAGCTCATCTTTCTCTATCGATCTCTAGATTACATTTTACCCCACACAGAAATAGAGGGGGAGATGGTTCTGTTCTGAAAGAAAAATATATTGTTTGTTACAATGCCAAACATGCCATTAGTCAGAGATTTATAGAAATGTTTCTTTTATCCTACAAGGCAACAGAGCAACAATCTGTCATTCCAAAGGGAAAAAAAAGAAAAAAAGAGATAGAACGTGTCTTTCTATTGCAATTTCCACAATGAATTTACACTATAATGGAAAACTCAAAAACCTCTTCATAAATATTAACAGTTCTGTACCCACTGCTCTTTTACTGTTCTGCTGTAGTTAATCCCCAAAACTAAAAAGTCAACCAAATGCTAATAAATAAAACTACTTTCTTACAGTGCCTGTCAAAAACGTGACTTACAAAGATCACATTAAAACAAGTGAGCAGATGAGGGTTAAGAGCCTTTGCTTAAGGGCGCAAGTGGCAGTTTAGTAGACTGGGATTTGAACTCATGGCCTTCTAATCAGAAGCGGCGCTACTACTTCCCATTGCATGACATTTCATGGCCTTGCGTTAAGGCTGAATTCTGAAATGGTAGGCATGTTGGACCAGTATTCCTGTCACCCAGAAAAAGTCTCCAACTTTCCCTGCTCCAAAACAGGAGTCCACCTCTACCAAAGAAACTAAGAACTACAGGAGAGCGATTACAGTACGATGTTCAGTCATCACGAGCTTGTTGTGGCTCCATTAAAAAATAAAATAAAAAAAAATGTAAAAGAAATGAGTGATTTTACATCACATTGAGTTTTGAAACATACAGAACGTCCTCTGTGGCACATTTTCTGCTTGCATGTGTGCGAGCTTTGCTTGAGGTTGAGGCCTACAATCGCTATTGTACTCAGATGAAACCGAAACAGACGCTACATGCTGTTCTGATAAAAGATGAACGACATCGAAAGGGCATTCAGTCATTTGGGAGGTAAAAAACATTATTCAACTTCAACTGGCGTTCCGTTTTTGTGACTATTCAGAGTGTGCTTGGATTTGGAAAGTTTCATTAGGCTGCCTTAACATTTTGTCGTTTTAACGTCCTTACAGCCTCATAACCGTAAGTCACATGACTGTCCTGGGTGATGCTAGTTCAAAAATCCAGATGCATTTTTTATTTGCAGGCTAAAAGATCCCCCTTACCCCCCATTCTGTCCTCTGATATACTGTATTTCTTCTTCTATTCAACTCCTCATCCCGATCTCTCAGGAAACTTCGGTACCGAGGCTTCCATACTGTGCGCAGTAAATAAAGAAGACCGGCAGAAAATACATCGACTTACACAAATGGCAAAAACAGATCCACACAAACACACGTGATGAGCAAACAACGATAGGATCGTAATCTACACCGAATTACATGCATCGGTTGAGAGGATCCTTTTCTGATCGTGTTAATTAGATACATGGCTTTTTTTTGACTACAGGAACACATACACATGATACACAAATGCTAAGTTCACTTGCTAGACCACCAGGGAAGTGGAAGTTCTAATGCGTTTCCCCGTCCTATGTTTTGGTTGTTTGGAAAGCTACTGAATGAGACAGTGGGGGTTGAAACTCTAAATCTGCCTGGGGTAAAAATCACTATATTAGTAAGCTCTTAACATGAGTAAATTACAGTCTAAAAGGAGAATAGAATATTATTATTTACAAATAATTTTAAATACAGAATCTATTTAACTGTAACAATTCGTTATACTAAAAAATCTTGGGATTTTTTTTTTTATATAAATATACACAGTGGCATCTAATAGATTCATATACACACTAGTCAACACTACCGCACGTAGAGTAAATAAATAAATAAATGCAGGCAGATTCAACATGAAGCTGCATATTTGAGATCTGACTGATTCCAGTCAATTCCACATTGAGTTATAGATGACACTAGTGAAGTATGTAAATAATAATTATTATTATTATTATATAACTTTGAACATATTTGCAGAGCTCAATGCTGGGTGCAACATTTCAAGATTTGGATTACTGCATTAAAAGCCAACCCCCGAAACAGTTCTAAACTGTTTAAAGGAGACAGGGCATCGTTTCTGATACAAGCGGAAAAAAGGGGTAGCATGGAGAATATTTGGAGAAACCGCACCGGATATCAGCAACAAAAAGAAAAAATAAAAAATTTGTAAAAGTGGAGAAAAAAAATAAAATAAAAGTGTTTACATATACACTGACCAGGCATAACACTAACATTATGACTGATTATCTCTTCATCATGGCACCTGCTAGCGGGTGGGATATGTTAAGCAACACGCAAACATTTTATCCTCAAAGTTGACGTGTTAGAAGCAGAAAAAATGGGCAAGCGTAAGGATTTGAGCAAGTTTGACAAGGACCAAATGATGATGCCATGTGATGTCTAGACGACTGTTTCCGAGCATCTCCAAAACTGCAGCTCTTGTGGGATGTTCCCGATCTGCAGTGGTCAGTATCTATTAAAAGTGGTCTAAGAAGGAACAGTGGTGAATTGATGCACGTAGGGAGCGAAGGCTGACCCGTGTGGTCCGATCCAACAGACAAGCTCCTGTAGTTCAAAGTGTTGTAGGAGTTAATGCTGTTTATATTATATAACATAATATATAATATTACTGTGATGTGGCATCAAGTCTGCAGCACGTTTGTACTTCTGCTCTGTGTGCTGTCCTGTAAATAGGTCTGTTCGTTCGAGTTGGTTATGTGTGATTCAGTGTTGATTTATAGAAGATCTATATGCAGAAGAATCTATATTGAGGAATCTGGATTGTATTGGGGCAGAAAATTAGAATGGTGCAGAGAATACGTTTAGTAATATTATTTATTTAACATTTTCATTCAGAATTCATGCTATGAATAGTGCTGCGTGTAAACAGTCAGTATGAGTTGATCCTGGTTGGGAGAGTCAGTGGCTGTCCGGTCTTGATATAATTCATTGTGGAAATAAGGAGGAAACCCCTTTTAAAGACCGTTTAAAATCACAAAATCTGACAGGCTGCCTTTTGTCTACTGGGTGTCTATTCTGCCTGGAACAAGAAAATACACAGAGCGAATGTTGCTTTTTCTCAGTCACTCTAACAGACAGTGAGGCAAATAAACACATGAAAGAGAAGTAGGGCCCCCCCCCCCCACACACCTTAGACACTTCAAGTCCATACCAATATCTTTAACCCTCGTTCTCTGTTCTTCTTCATATTCTCGTTAACTGATCTCCAGCGTTTTAAACTGTTTTTAACTGTAAATCATTTTCCTAAATACAAAATGAACAGTTAAGCCGTTCTAACGTGCGGCCTTCCTTTGGGATTGTTTTACCTTCCGGATCGAAGGTCTGAAAGACTCTTCTGGCCTGTTCTGACGGGGACTCGGGGGCCACCAGAGACATCTCCTGAAAACAGAGAGAAAAAAAAGGAGGCTTGTCAGCAATTTTGCAAAGTCGATTAAATAAACACCACTTAGGCAATTTTTTCCATTGAAACAGTTTAGATTCGTTTTAATGACGATATATATCAAAAGCCACATATAATCATAATCAGTGAGTGCTGAAGAAATCGACGCTCTAAATAAATAAAAAATGTTCGAATGTCTAATTGTGGATTAAGAAGTAACCGACTCCAGACAGTGAACAGCTGTGGTGTTCTAAAAAGCAGAACGGACGCCGTCTTTTCGCCGATTTGAAACGGAGCCCTTTCAACATCTTAACCGCGTCAACGCTCCGGCTTCGCGCAACGAGCAGTGACAAATCACTCAGATTCAGACAATCTGGGGGTCAGAATCTTAAAGCGGGGGGCACGGCACATTTACTGTGTACACAAGAATACTGAGCAGAGTTTGAACAGCACAAGGACGAGGACGGCTCCGATTTCATTTGTCCAGAACTTTTCTTCACTGGTGATGACAGGCAGAGATAACACGACAACGAAGGTTATTAAAAGGATTCTTCATCCTCGCAGCCTGCACAGAACATTACGTGGAACTTGGAGCATAGCAAAGGTTCCTTTGAAAAACATGATCAACAAGAAATACTGTGACTGAATTTTATATATTATATATATATATATATAAAAAGGGTCGTAAAAATCCAAAACTGTTAAAAAAAAAAAAATATGAGAAGGCAATTATTTCCATATTTCATGTTTAGGAATAGTGCAATATTGCTAGCTATGGTTAACTGTGCAAACTAAGATGGGGGTTGAGTGGAGATTTTATACCTAAAAGAGTAAATTTTTTATATAATGCTTTTACAAATCAATTACAAAGTAGCCTATATTTTTCAGAATCATGTGTTAATTGATCTGTCTCATGTTAGCAAATTTAGTGAGCTAGCTAGCTGTGCACAGTGACATGTAGCAAAAAAATATATAAAATAAATAAATAAAAAGTCAAAAGATTTATTATTACATGGAGGATGATGCCAAAAACCGCCAAACTCAGTGTCATGCTCCATTTTCACATCACAGGATCAGAATTCTTTATTGCTTCCACGGGAAAATTGTTCGGTTGCAATTACTCACAGTAAAATTAAAGTGAAATAAAAATTAAATTTAAGGAATATATAGGAACAAAAGTATTGGGACACCTGACCTTTCCTGCTATATGCGTTCTCCAAACTGTTTGAGCTTGAGGCACGCGATTGTATTGGACTTCTTTGGATGCGGTATAACAAAATTTAAGCTCCATGAAGATACTTGGTTTGAAGAGAAAGATCTCAACTCTACTGAACAGCTTTCTGATGAACGTAAACGCTGACTGCACCCCAGCGCTCCTCACCTTACCTGCATCAGTACCTGACTCGAGCACCCTTGTGGCTGATAAACATCAATGTCCACAAGCACATGCCAAAATCTAGTGGAACATCTTCCCAGAAGAGTGGAGGGAATTCTTAGAACAAACTGAGACAAAATGTAGAATGCGATGCTCAAAAAAAAAGCACATACCACACTTATGACCGGTGTGAAAAAGCAAAGTTGGTTTTATGGCGCACTGTGGACTGAGTAAAACAGAGGCTTTTGAACACGATGACACGTTTTTAGTCATTGCTGTGATGTTTCAATGAGCCGGAAAGTAGCCATTACGGTTGCACAAGCCAGTGCACTCTTAGTGCCGGTCCCAAGCCCGGATAAATGGGGAGGGTTGCGTTAGAAAGGGCATCCAGAGTAAATACGTGCCAAATCAAACATGCAGATCACGAATACGGATGATCTGCTGGTTGCGACCCCTAATGGGAGAAGCCGAAAGAAAGTTTAGTGTGGATGAGCAACTTTTGGGAAACGACTGAAAACGAAAGTGTGGACACTTTTTTTTTTTATGTATCTGGATTAATAAAATACATACATACAAATTCTTAATTTGATATTTTTGAAAACCAAATAGGGCAATAGTATGGCAACACAAATATTTTATTTTTTCCACACTAATCCAACCTAAACTAAACCTGGAAATCACTCAAATTAAATTCCATACTTTTTCCTACTTTACAAAAATACATAGGAACCCTGGTAGCATGTTGAATGCATACTATACCAAGTGATTGTAATCATGGTTCAAGCAGTATTCGATAAACTATTCTCTCCTCAGGTCGTGAAAACAAACTAAATACCTGCTACGAAACAAACACAGTGGTTAGTTTTTGTTGATGCACCAATGAGCACAAACATTCAGCCAGTCAGGAAAAGGATGCGTTTCTGTTTGCCTGTCGATCATGCCAAATTCTAAAATCTTGTACCAGCATTTAGTGGTGTGTGGAGGTGTGTGCAGTTATCAGAACTTCATCTTTTGACCAGCTCAGAGGACGCTGTACAGATTTGACATCCGTTTTGAATTTCATGCAGGGAGCATAAAAGCAGAATTGCAAGAAAAAAGTCTGAATTGTGAGAAATAAAATCGGAAATTAGGCAAACTTTTTTTTTCTGTGACGGAAATGGGTTCCCATAATTTTCTAATCAGACCAGAGAACCCTCTGCCCTATAAAAGTCTATGAGGAAAAATCTTCCACTTTAATGGATAATGTCTAGAGTCTTGTAGAAATCTCCTGGTCTGATGAGATGCCTTGGACTGAATAAAGGTCATAAATGCATTTGACTGGACTAAAGAAGCTGAACTGGCTAACGTTTAAAAACCAATCCGTTTTTCTTTACTTTTTTTCGCCCAAATACTCAGTTTGGTCAGAGAAACACTTTGACCAGCCTTGGCTTCGACAGCATGCACGTGTTTTGCTACAAGTGTATAAACTCAAAGACAGCTAGGCCACTGTATGATTGAATTCAGTCATCAGCAGCTTATCTAAAACAAACCGAATGATAAAAGCAGACAAGATGTTTTTCCTCCAAACAAAATCCCACCCAAGAAATTAAGTATCAAAACATACACATGCTAATCCAAACACTCTTCTCTATCCTTCCATCAGATCGCTCGATCTATTGTTTAGGAAGCATGTTAGTGTTCATGTGTATGTAGTGTGGACACGTTAATGAGAGGAGTCCTCGAATCGCAAATCTGGCCTGCGTTAGACATCTCGACAGCTCTTCACTCGATCCACACATCTGAGAAGATTAAACACCAAGTTCTGGTGAAAAGCCATGAGTTTCTGCAGCTGGGGTGTGAGCTGGGCTTGTAAAGAAGCTGTTATTAAAAAAAAAAAAAAATAAGTCATGTAATGTTGTAGGGTGAGGAGGCCTGGGGTGCAGTCAGAAATAAAACGCGAAGGAAAATTTACAGTAAAAAAAAAATAAATAATAACAAATAGTATGTATTTATGCTTTTATTAAGACTATGGTATATGTAGCTATACTGAGAGGATTCATAATTCCTGTGCTTTCCTCCTATTCGCTGCTTTTAATTGAGCGTCATAACTTACAATGGAACTTAATTCTATTCTCAGTGAGATGCTTCCTAAAAGCTTTTCATTACAAAACTACAGCAACATGGCTGACAGGCACTGACCCTAAAAAAACTCTTGCACTCTTGTAGCCCATGTCAAATGTGTTGATTATGGGGAAATGCTTTTCTGCTCACCACGGTTGTAAAGACTGGTATTTGAGTTGCCCCCCAACAACCAATGGCCGAAAACACAGAGCTCCTCAGCATGGTTTTTCACCTACTGATGCATGACGCCAAGGTTAACTGAAGCCCTTGACCTGTTAATGCAGGATTCTACGCACCGTGCTACTGCCACGTGATTGGTTAAACAGGTGTACATGTGCTTCTAATAAAGCAGTTCGAGAGTGTGTGTGACCGCTTGTGCATGACGGTATCGTTCACGTGCAGATCCACGGGCGCAGACGTAAAAACCAGGTCAAACGGCTCGACGCGCGCCGGTACGTTTCTCTCTCACGTGCGACGAGCGGGCGTACTGAAATGGCCAACCACGAAGCACACACACTGAAAAACAAACAAACATTTTCTGTGTACTCGCACAGTATGGGTTCCATACAACATTCGCAAAACAGACACAAATGTTTAAAAAATAAAATACACATCTGACACTCGGGAGATCAGAGGGACAAGAGGACACGAAGAGGGTGCAGAACAGAAGATTGATGTAGAGTAAAAGCGAAAGAGCAAAACAGACCAGCTGGAGGATGTTCTCTAACAAAAACACACACACACACACACACACACACACACACACACACACACACACACACACACACACACACACACACACACACACACACACACACACACAAAACTACACTCACTTGGAAAAATGAAATAAATGAACGCCCGAGGCCAGCTGGAAAAATGAACTCTTGGCCTGCGTGTAATGAAAAGATTTGTTATTTTTAACTTCCATCGAAATCAAGCAGAGCGCGAACAGCGGACGGTTACCAGCCATCTCGTTAAATCCTTTTCGATAGTCTGAGATCGCATTCTGGGAAACTAGTCTACCGTGTCAAGATACTTTTGCTTAATAAGAGGGAAAATAAAAACGAGCAGGAATTGAATCGCGACACATTGAAGCTATAAAACCTTTACAAAATATAGATAAAAACAATGACATAAGCGTGGCGTTCGTGCAATTTAATTTTTTTTTTTACAACTCCGAACACTTGCATCCCTGCTGTCTGTTCGGGGAAGAAACGATCCTTAAAGTTTTATTGCTGATTATGTTGCTGCCGCCAAGCAAACACGAGTCTGTAATCCAAACTGCAGAGTCAGCATTAATAAGAGACAACCTAAGAGACAGACATGCACTTACAAACACACACACACACATGCACCTGAATTACAGACTGCTCTGCTGAATTATTACAACCCCAGGCATCGGGAAGGATGTCGGACGAGGGTAGTAAACAGAACTGCTAAAAGGCGTATTTACTTGTAAACAGCATGTAAATGTACCATCATTTTTACCGTGCAGGTTTTATCATTTAAAATATTCCAACACTGAGATATGATAAGAAAAGGTATAAAAAAAGTGAGGACTTTATGACAATTCCATGTGCAAATAACAGTTTTCCTACGTGGATCGTTTACATTTTTGGTTGCCGGTACTGATAATGTTTATTGGTACTTATTGGTACCGTTATCGATACTACTCTCTATAATTTGGTGCACAGAGACGTGAAAAAATGTAAAAAATGTCAAGATATAGTATTACTGCTGAACTTTAGTACTGCAGATTAAAAATGGCACAAAGCAAACAGAAAAAGGCACAAAGCACATTTTTTTTTAAATAAAAAGGCCCTTCAAAAAAAGAGAGAAAGAAAAAGAGAGAGAGAGAAAAAGAGAGAGAGAGAGAGAGAGAGAGAGAGAGAGATTTCCTAAGCATATCACAGCACAACACGCATGAGAATAGGAGAACAACAGAATTGAATTGGGAACTCTGGCGTCTCCCTCATTTAGCCGTTAGACACTGTCGACACTTCCTACACATCGCTATGGTAAATGGACAGCTCCTGAGTGTCTGATGTTGAATGTCAGATATTCATGTTTAGATTTCACATTTTTAAACTGATGTGGTGTCTCAAACGACTCCTAGTCCTAACTAAAGACTTATTTTATAATAATTGTTACCTTTGTTGAGGCTGAGGCAGGGGAGTCGGGAGACTACGGAGACAGTAAACACTGCGTATTGCAGTGGGTAGATTGCGTGTTTTGTTTGGAAATGTTTTGTTACTAGTGTTGCCTCCTTTGTTTACTATTATAAAAATTGAGATGAGTTTTGTAGCATGCCAGCAGATGACAGCACAAGGTTGTTTGCACAGTCACAGGGAGCACCGACCCTCATAAGTCAGTGTGCCAAGACATAGTTCTTTGTATATCGGGAGCTGTGAAACTGGTGCTATTTGGACCACGTGTTACAGCGTCTGCTTTTCTGACCACATGCTCACTCGGTCACTGAGCTCCCCTTACATGCGAGTTTCTCGCAAGAAACGTGATCACACTTCGCACCCACCCTACTCGCCAGATTCGACTCGTGCGTAAATAGCAGAAGGTGCTTGACACACTTCAAAAAAGTAGACTTCCAGGACATATTTCTGAAGTGGCAGGAACGCTGGGAGCGCTGTATTGCTGTGCAAATGTAGATATAAAGTACTTTTATGAAAAACAGATCTGGTCTTGACATTTTTTTTTTCCATTTCAGCATTGCTGCCTTGGTGGACTGTCTGCACACAAACAAACAACGAACATGAACCTCATGCAAACATCGGCCAAGTGATGACATCATTCAGGGATGGAAATGAAAAGCAACAGCCTCTAATTCACCATTAACACTGACGTATATGACGTTAAAACTATGCAAGTATCAGTATCGTTTCTCCTGAAGCTCATCATTAGTCCAGTATTGACCCAATTACATAATTACATAATACATAAAAAAAAAAAAAGACGGTTCCCCGTACACACCCCTACTTCTGAATAGGGTTGCAAAATTCCAGAAACTTCGAAGACTCTCAACTTTCCATGGGAATTAATAGGAATAAACTGGGAATTTTAAAAAATGCAGGTTTGCCAATAACAGGGATATTAAACGAATAAAAAAACTCTTTCGGCTTCTCCCATTAGGGGTCGCCACAGCGGATCATCCGCATGTTTGATTTGGCACGTGTTTTTATGCTGGATGCCATTCCTAACGCAACCCTTCCCATTTATCCGGGCTTGGGACCGGCACTAAGTCTTGTGCAACCCTAATGGGCTGGTGTTGGTTCCCTGACCGGGGATTGAACCCGGGCCGCAGCGGTGAGAGCGCCGCATCCTAACCACTAGACTACCAGGGAACCTAGGGATATAAAATGAATCTGATCTTGGAGGAAAATCTTGGTGAGATTTAATGCAATCTTTGTTAAATTTCTGCGCTGTACATTCATCAATCGCACGGCACACTTACAGCAGAGCTTAAGGCCATACATGCGTTGCGCATTTCTCCATAACATAAACACAGATCATTTCTTGAATCCTGCACACAAAATAATGTAAAAAAACCAACCAACAAACAAAAGAAAAGGACCATCTTGGACATTTTAATTATATAAATATTACATAAAACTTCCTTGAGCTGCATGTAAGCTGTTGTACAAAAAAGTGATATTAAAAATGTAATGAAAGTCATTTATTTAATCTGTATTAGTTTGCATGCACATGCAGGCATGCAATTTGAAGGAGGAACATGTAGGGGACTGGGTGGTATGGAGACGTATGGAGAGCTGTGGTGCCCCATAATGGGAGCAGCCAAACGTAGTAGTAGTTTGCATGCATGTCAGCGTTTGACCAAAACAAAATGTATATGATACAGTTTATATCAGTTTCCCAAAATTTCTAATCAATTCCCCAAAATTCCTGTAAATTCCCATAATATTGCAACACTTCCCCATACGAAATTTGCTGGAAATTTTCTGCTCCTTAGTAAACCTACTCCTGAAGGAATAAAAACAACTGAGTGGTAAATAAAAGATATCTGAACTGATCTGGGTGATGCTGAACTAATTGCATTGCATAGGCCGAGATCTCTGAATGGAAGCGATGCGATAGGCGATCACCAAACATGGCAGCAGCCAATCGGGGTCGTCTGTGAGCTTGAGTATGTGAAAGATGGCTGACGGCTCTTTCCTTTACAACCCCTTGGGTGATTGGAGAACAGGTGGTAGAATGAGTCTTGAAGGCATATTTCGATCTGCTCAAACAGACCACATGTCTAAAGGTGGTCTGGGAGGCACAAGGCCACATATTTTCAGGTGAACCTGAATGTCTCTCATTGTTCCCTGGACAGCAACCCAAAAAAAAAAACCAACTAATCAACTGCAGCGCCGCCCTAGCCGGGGAATAGAGGAGAAAAACGTAATTGCTGCATGACTGTTTGGTAATAATGCTGAATGGTAGAGCGCTCTGCCTCGTGGCTAACGGTTAAAGGTTTTGTTATAGCTTTAAATGGCAGCTGCTTTTCATACATTTATTGATCATCTCATCTTTTATTCAGTAATGCGACTCGTAAAAGATACGAGAGACGAGATTACACAAGACGTTTCAGCCTTTAAAGAACTGCAGCGGAAGTCTGATGCAATAAATGTGCGAACGACGTTTCCGGTGGAAGCGATTGATGAAATACGATCGGGAAAGTTGTAAATGGAGACATAATAATCATAATTCCTGGGGGTGAACGGCTGTGCGTGTCAGCTGTCCACACACACAAATACGCCGTTAGCAACGAGCCTTGAGTTCAGGATTTTTCAAGACAAGTTTCGCTAAACTCGCACTTAGCCATAGCTGAAAAATAAAATCCATTTTTAATGGATGCGAGATTTGCACCAATAACAGAAAGCTGATTTTGCCAGTTGCATGCTGGTCTCATTTGTAGTTGTAATACAGCAAATTATATTTGGACTAGCGCAAGGACAAATCACCATGAAAACGAACAAACAAAAACATTCTTAAGTGCTTTCAATGAGCATTAGAGGTAGCATTTTACATTTAGTTTTACATTAGGACTTTTTTTTTAATTCAGCAGAAACCCTGGAGCAGTCACGGGTTCCGGTATGATCTTTTTGTATTTTTTATTTTTGTTTTTAATACCTAGACGTATCGAATAGGCCTCGTCTCAAACAACTACACACTATTGTTGGTGTAATCGTTTAGGCTTCTAATAAAAAAATATGCAGGCAAAAACCAAGCCTGAAAAAGGTTGTTGCAATGTCAGACAAAGCCATATTTTTTGACTCTCCATCATGCACATTTTGTTAAAAGCTTTAGATCAAACCGAGCTCCATGGCGAAATCCGATTTATATTAGGGAACAATAAAGATGAGGTTAATGCCCCGAGTCAGACTCAGATTACACATAATAACCAGATGATGAAGTCATATAAAGTGCTGAATGTTTTTTTTGGTTACAGAGTCATGAACATTCCTGGCTGGCTTTGCTATCGTCTACAGCAGAGGCGTAATGGAATAGATGTGTGTTTGTGAACGCGTTTCTGTCCGAGCTTACCGAGCGATGTTTTTCGACTCTTGCGCTGAAAAGAAGTTTGAGGTTTAGGTATCGAGTGTCTGTTTTTTATTAGTTTAACGTTCACCTACAAACACACACACTTTGGAAGACTGCAGTAGAAAAGCAAGAAGCCATAGAAGGAGATTAGAGAGGCAGGATTTGTTTTGTACAGGAGCTTGTACGGCCAACACAAGCTGCTGACCGAGCTTCAGAAATATTCCACAGGACAGGAAAACACACACACACACACACACACACACACACACACACACACACACACACACACACACACACACACACACACACACACACACACACACACACACACACACACACACACACACACACACACACACACACACACACACACACACACACACACACACACCCCTAAATTCGGTGTTGTCCTGGCAAACACAAGACAGGAAACTCGCCGCTTTACAAGTCTGGAACAACATGACAGGAATGACAGTCTGAGCGATCAAGAGGGAAAAGAAACATCTCTTTGAGGGACACAATCAGCCTCTCGCTCTTTCATCGCGCTCTACCTGTTCCCTAAGCAAATAATTATTTCCTGGGTGTTTATCCTGCAGAATCACTGACGAGGACTTTTACTCCTCTCAATCTTTGCTTTTAGTATGAGCAGGACATTGGTGTTTTAAAAATGTTATTGAGACACAGAACTCAAAAAACAGATTACAAATGTGTCAGGACTATGCTGAAGGAGTTAACGGTGGCAGCTCAGTGGTTACGGAATTGGACTCTGGATCAGAAGGTCACAAGTTCAAATATCAGCACCACCCTCCCAGCTGGGCCCTTGAGCAAGGCCCTTACCCCGCAACTGCTCCTTAGGGAGAATAAGGGAGTTTGCCAAATGGCAGTAAGGCAAATGTAATGGATTCTGCACTGCACATCAGCTTGGGGTTTATAAGACACTGTTTGACAGTCCTTCAAGGACCTTCATGACTACTTTCCTTAGCTGTTGAATGCGAAAGTCAAAGCTGGTATCTATTTCAGGAAACGGATAAAGAACATCCTGTAATGCAAGAAATGTCTAAATAAACTCACAAGAAACCAGAAAACAACAAGGAACAGTGTTAATGGTTCAGGGGTTCCTTGAGACTCTGGTGGTTAGATCTTTCACATGTCCCTCAAAGTCCATATCCTTGATGCTTAATCAGGACGCTGAACGCTGCTACTAAGGATTACATATAACCAGAACATGTTGAGAGACCTGTCCTGGTCACAAAAGCAAATGGTGATCAGATTGCTCTTAAAGTGCCTCTGCATGTTCCTTGAAGAGCAGAGACACTGGTGCAGTAGGTATCACTGCTGCCTCACAGCTGTTGACTTCACAGCCTGTACGGGTTTCATTTGGCTTCTCCGCTTTCCTCCTGGAGGTGCTTCCATCCAAGCCTGCATTTGGTGGATTGTTAAACATAATGTGGCAATTTCAGTTGTTCGCACATTGGAAAGACACATTTCTGTTGGTATAAAGCTGCACATCTGGCAATGTATGTCCACTGAAAGCGAGACTGAATTCTGCTACAGTCAACCATCAATGCAGAAAACCATGCACAATGCAATATTGTTAGTATTGCATTACCATCAACAGCATTAACTGATGGTATTTGTGCAGCCATACTCTACATGGCCCTTAGGGATAAACCACTGTTTAGGGCTGAAACGATTCGAACAAAAGAAGACGACGAAGATTCCAAAGTTTGGGATAATTTCAAACAAAAAATGTAGAAAACACCATACTGTGTGTTTAGCTTTTTTTGTTTTGTTTTTGAATTTGAAAGATTTTTTTTGTAATATTTCAAAGATCTTTTTAATTTATATATATATATATATATGTATTTGCATGTTGATGTAACATTGCAATTAAATGCAATAAATTGGTTTAGTTGTCACATACATTATTTTATGCAATTTCAGAATTTTTCTAAAAAAGTAAACCAAAAACTTGTTAATGTTAAAACATATTTTCTCTTGTAGATTTAGTATTGCTCTTTAACAATACTTCCGAATACACGATTAAATAATCGGTAGCTGTAGCCTTTATATATACACTATATTTCCAAAAGTATTGGGTCACCTGGTCATAAGTATAGTATGTGATTTTTTAACTTTGCATTCCACATTTGTTCTTATAATTCCCTCCACTCTTCTGGGAAGATGTTCCACTAGATTGTGGAGTGTGCTTATGGATATTTGTGTTCATTAGCCACAAAAAGGCAGGTACTGATGTAGGTAAGGAGACCTGGGATGCAGTCAGCGTTCACATTTATCCCAAAGGTGTTCAGTAGTGATGAGATCAGAGCTCTATAGCAGGCCACTCAAGATCTTCCTCTCCAAAGCATGTAAACCAGATCTTCATTGAGCTCACTTTGTGAGAAAATGATAAAGAATAATATTGGTTACGTTCTGTAATACGATCTTTGAATGTAAAGCTCTCGGGAAATAAAGAGAGAAAAAGCTTGCCAAGGCATCTGACAGAATGACTGAGTAACTCCAGGAGCTCCAAAAAAAAAAAAAAAAAGAAAAAAGAACAGCATCTTGGTGGAAGCGTTTAGCCTTAAAAGGTAAAATAAAACATTACTCAAGCGAGGCAGTGTTTTTGACAGAATCTACATCAGACCTATTTCTGTCATCTGCACACGTACCTCCACATCAATGTGACATAACCCAGAAGTATAGATTTCTGTCTATTCTTGACCATATAGTGTCTGAAATTGTTTTGACTCTGCAAATGAGAAGCATATGGTCGAGGTTTCTGACGCAAAGAAAAGAGATGAACATTTCATTCTGGCAGTAACAGAGATATGATCTTATTGTAGTAGCCTGCATTTAGTCGGACTTTGGATTTAGACAGACTTTTAGCTGTCATTCAGTACAGTGGTACCCCGCTTACCGACCGGCTCGGACATCGACCTTTTCGCTTAGCGAACAGTTTTTCGACCAAAATTTGCGCCTGCTGAACGACCAAATGCCCACTTATTGACCTTTTTTTTACCCCGACCCACGTGGAGGGAGGGAAAGGATCTTCCCAGTCTCGCCTCAGCCTTCGGTTTGTGAACAATAAAGTGTTATTTAGCGGTCAATATAACAATTTAGTGCGTGTATATTGTATATCGCGTGTACATTCGCTCTTCGACCTTTTCGCATTTCGACCGGTTTTAAGAAACGGATTAAGGTCGATAAACAGCGTACCACCGTAATTTGAATTATTTTTTTCCGAATCTGAGTAAAGTTAATACGTTTGCATTGCGTTTCGTTGCATTGAGGGTCTTAATTTTGCCTCTTTTATATTTATTTATTTATATTTTAGTAGAAATAATCAAACAGAAATGCATGCTGCATTAATCGTGCTTTAATAAAAATTTGCACCGTTTATATATATATATATATATATATATATATATATATATATATAAAATATTATGACCGGTGAAATGAATAAAACTGATTATTCATCATGGCACCTGTTAGTGAGTGGGATTTATTTGGCAGCTAGTAAACATTATGTCCGGAAAGTTGATGTGTTAGAAGCAGAAAAATTGTGCAAGCGTAAGGATTTGAGCGAGTTTGACAAGGGCCAAATTGTGAGCATCTCCAGGACTGCAGCTCAGTATCTCAAAAGTGAGTACACCACTACCATTTCTGAAGGGAGGGCATCATGTTCTGCTAATGATTGGCACTGTACATGTTAGAATCCATGTTTCCATGCAGACTCGGACCATGATGCTACCACCATGCTTGACAGCTTGGTACTCTTCACCAGGGTGTCGCCAAACATGTTGGACAACATCTGAGCCAAAATGGTTTTATATAGTCTCGTCAGACCACAAGATACGGTTCCAATAATTTATGCTTTTGGTCAGGTTGTCTTCAGCAACTTCGGCTTTCTTGTGAGCCAGCTTCAGATGAGGCTTTCTTCTGGGATGATGGCCATGCAAATGGGCTTTTTGCAGTGTGCGGCAAATGGTCTGAGCACTGACAAGCGGACCTTCCGCTTTGAAGACATATTTTTAAGCAGTTTCTTCACCTGACGCACAGCACGAGGACTTCTTTGATGGACCCTTAAGAGGTCTGTTCCGAGTGGAACCCGCCTTGGGTTTTTACAAAACCTCTGTATGACAGTGGCCACTGTACATCCGTTTCAGTGTGTCATCAATCTTATAGCCTTGGACATCTTGGTGGATAGCAATAATTCTATTTCTCAAATCCTCAGCAAGTTCTTTGCCATGAGATGCCATGTTGAACATCCAGTGGTCAGTATGAGAGAATTTTAACTGCTTGAATACAAGATACACAAATTTGTATGGTCCTCACCATGATGACTTGGACATGTGGCTTTGCACGGTTACATGACGTACAGCTGTTATTACTTAGGGTGCACTTACTTTTCTTGCCAGCAATTTTGACAATAATGGTTGTATGTAGAGTTATTTTGTTTTTAGAGAACAGTAAATCCGTACTGCTATACAAGCTGCACATAGACCACTTTTAAATACATCCTAATTTTTATTTCTACAGTATTGTTCCACTAAAATGCATGAACCCTTAAGGCACAAAACAATTCAATACATTTATGGTCACGACCTTAACTACTCTGCCAGGGTTGCATAGTCTGGGCAGTAGCTGCTGGTAGGCAGCCTCAAGCAGACTTCCAAATGATGATCGTGGTGGAACGGTATTTCGAATTGATCTGGGAATAATTTGGGAACGAGTCACATAAATAAGTGAAGTCATTTAACTAGCGGGAGTTTTGCGGTAACTCGAGCGTTTGACTACGTATGCGTAGTGAACTGCGTCTTAGAAGAGAAGAGATCTCAGACTGGCCGCCCTGTACATCAATCAAGTGGCAAATGTCATAGGGAGGCATCGTTTATTAATTTTTTTTTAGCACGGTTGACCGCGATCGACTTATTGGGAATCTTAAGGATTAAAAACAAAAAAATTTAATAAAAAAAATAAACTAATCACTATTTGCCAGAATTCAGCAACATCTGGCAGCGTTTCATAGGCTGCCAAAGCAACCACCTTTCCCGTGTTCACATCAAAAACGGTTTTGTTAGAGCTATTCAGTGATATTTTGTAACCAGTAACCAGTCTAAATAGAGCTCTTAGCAAGGCACCTTCGGTAGGAAATTTGACCTTTGGGCAACTGAACATTTAAAAACCTGATACAACATGAAGCGACACGGGTGACACTCAAAAGCTGCCCCGTCTTGTTTATTCCACTTCCTCTTCTCAGCTAGACATACTTGTTAACATCGTCTCTGCCTCTAATCTTGTGTCCCACTCTGAATTCACAATAGCTCTGTTTTCTCCTTCAGTAAAGTATCCTAACATACTCAAAGCTGCAGCACAAGCTATTCTTCACTCTTAAGAGTTGGGCTTTTCTGTGTTACTAGACCCTTGGGGATGGATATGGATTATATGCACGCAGTTTGCGTCAATAAAATTTGAGTTATTACTAGAAGACTCTACTCAACACACATATGAAAAGACAAGCGGATGCCAGTTTGTGTGTAACTGATCACTTACGACTAGAGATAAGATTAACGAGCCGTCAGCCAGCATAATGCCCCAGGAGCCTCGCTGTGTGTGCGACGAGGAACATGAACCATGCCACGCAATACTGGGCGCGATAATTTTACGTTTCCTGACCCATCCTTTTAGGCTCTGGGTGCATGCTTTCGGTATCTTTTCTCTGCGGGTTTCGAAGCAGGTGCTGACTGATGCTATTCATGGTGACAGCACAACATTCTCACACGCTGCAGAGAAGCCGAGGTTGCCGAGACGTGCTCGGAAGAAAGAAAAATCTGAGGGCCTTTCTAAATTCCACAATTTCAGCACCGGTCTCTTTGCGCCTTCTATATAAAAAAAAAAAAGAAAAAAGAAATGCCTGTGAAAGGCAAAACTAGGAAAGAGTAAAGCAGCAGGATTGAATCCAAACCACTGAAAATAATAACACCGTGTGAGGTAGAAGGAAAGGAAATGAGGGACGTGAACCACTTCGTGGCCACTCTCTAGAGACGAGACGGCATAAAAAGAGATCCCGAGAGGAGAAACGGCTGCTGACGGTGGCAGAACAGACACGAGGGCGAAACCTGGTGTATCTCCTTGTGTCATTTTCGATTTGTATGTGACAAAGTTCAGATTGTGAGTTTGGTGTAAACAGGGGGCCTCTGCTTCGAGACACAGATGGATCACATTACTTCTCATTATACACAGCTATATCTACCATACTGGCTAAAAAAATTATAATAATACATTTAAAAGAAGGCACAAAACTGTGAATGCCCACTTTTTTCTTTTCCCAGAGCAGCTCATTCCTCTAGTGTCCAATGTTTGTGAGCAGGTGTGTGTGTGTGTGTGTGTGTGTGTGTGTGAAGCTCTCCCTGTGCCCCTCATGGGACCTCACCGGGTCGGTTGTGTATTGTCCGTCACATTTGTGTACACGAATCAGATAAGAGTGGAACACAAACCCTATTAGAGGCTAAAAGCAGAGGCATTAAAACAGCAACATGAGCTCCTGTCCACAGGGAGAAAGGCATTAAACCTGCATGGCCATTAAAGGCACCTCTCTCACCCGCTCTCACACACCTTCTACCCTGCACCCATTGGCAATGAAACTAAGCTTCCATCAGCGTTAGGAACAAAGAGCATTAGAAGGCCGCGCTCTAAACCTGGAGAGGCACTCAACACACACATTAAGAGCAATCCCAGACCTACTGCTTTAACCAGAATCCTAGGAAATGGGAGTGAAATCTAATTCAACACTTCATACAATTACTACAAACCCATTTAATCTCCAACTATAAGGATTACACACTTAATACATATAACGTACAACATACTTCTGCAGCAATCGCTTCTGATGTTAACTTTTTGCAAGTGTCCTTTACTTTATGTTTAATGTATCCAGCAAGCAATTTCCTCCCAGGGTCAGTATTATAGAGTTCACATGAATTCACAATTCAGAAGTAAAAAGAAATCTGCCAAACCATTATGAGAAGCATTAAAAGAACAGTTCAAAGTCAGTGTATTATATTGACCATATGGTGCCTAACCCAAACCAGTTCCAAAAACCAATAAATTCCCAGTGTTAGAAAAATCTCAGCGTCTGCAACATCTATCACCTCGGAGTCCCAATTCTTTTGTTTTTTTTGTTGATTGGAGTGGATCCTGACGTGGTTTTACTGCTTCAGTCCATCTGATTTGAGGCAGTGCATTCTAAAATTGCTTTTCTGCTCACCACTGATGTAAAGAGTGATTACTTCAGTTCATTTAGCATGAACCAAACCTTTTTTACTCTTTTTGTTTTGTGCCCTATTCAATACACACTAGAAAATCGTATTATTTTCTACTAAAGTAGCTCAAATTAATGATAGATTTTAATTAGAGACTTAGTACAAAGATAAAAGTCAAAAGAGATCACCTTTATGTTCACATCTGGCCATAAGAAGTGCCCGACTCCTACTCATCGTTCATACTCGAGTCCTAGCTAATTAGTCTACCAGCCTTGGATGGGTTAAAGGGGGCTGTATATTGGGTTGAAAGCAAGGGGCTAACGGCTCTGTTAAGGGTAAAACTAAGAGCATTTCCGTGTCTTGCAAAGATCAGCTCAGTGACCCTGGAAGTGTCTCTGGGGAAAGAATAAGCCAGATGGCCATGGAGTTACACAGCTCCAGGGAAACAGATTTAGCATTTCTAATGCTGAAACTCTGACAGAACTTACACAAGTCTAGGATTGGCATTGCTGAAACCGTTGCCACTTAATTGCAGCATTTGTGTGCAGGGATTATACAAGGTGTCTACCGTCAGCAGTTAGAATATCCTTTTACTTGAACTGTGGAAAATGTCCATTGAACAGGCCTCAAAATGGAAACGAATGCCTGCAGATGGCTAAATAAGAGTTCAAGGACAGTCTACTGAGGTGATCTTTAAAAAAAATGAAAAAAATAAAAATAAAATACTCAATCAGTCACACAGACACTTTTATAGCAGCATCCACCTTGACTTGGCCAAGGGACAAGTTGCTTGCTTATCTTTTAGTGTTGTACATCGCCAAAGAATCAAACGGAAAAATATGTGAATAAATAAATCTAATTAAATCAATTACTAAGGAACAGCCTAAAAAAATATTTCCCTGAATACAAGCAGATGGTACATGTGTTAAATCTTTTAAAACAGACCATCATGTAAAATGCGTTTCTGCTGATCAGGAGGTAAAACCTGTCGCCCCACATGCACACACACACACACGCCAGATGATGTTAATGCACTGACAGTAAGAGGCTCTGAGTGGAAGGCAGTGATTAATATTGGCTGTCAATCTTGCTTTTGACAAAGCACAAACCTTATAGAGTTATAAGTAACCTAAGTCATATCTCATCGCCATCACTGCACCCCACAACATCGTATATCTGCAATAAATGGACGTTCGGTGCAACCCAGATGAGGATGGGTTCCCTCGAGTCTGGTTCCTCTCAAGGTTTCTTCCTTATGCCATTTTGGGCAGTTTTTTCCATGCCACAGTCGCCACCGGCTCATCAGGGACAAACTTACACTTATAAAGAACATATTCATTTTTTATCACCACACAAACATACACGCATCGAACCGAACAAATTGGGTGCTAATAGATAAGTGAGATGCCGTGTTCGCAAGAAGGAGGTCAACGCCATCCCTGGCCCTTCGCACCCAAAGCAATTCCGTTACACGAACCGACGACATTCGCACTGTCTGGCGTTCGTCATTACACACACTTCCTAAAATTTGTGAATTGGATGTGCTAAAACCCTACGGCACGCTGAGCGGCCGGCAGCCAAAACGCACCACACTGGATGCCTTATAAGTCCAAAAGCTTTCTTGCTCATACTTGGTCCATAATCCCTCCCTTATCTTTTTTTTCCCCCTTCTTTTCTCTTCAAAACACGTCGGCAGCATTAAATCTATTAGAGCGCACATTCTTGTGTTTTTGAGGTTCTGCTGTGTAAGAATAGAGAGCGAGACACAACTGCTCTCTGCCAGACTCAGAAACAGGGAGTGTTACAAAGAAATAAAGTACGTTTTAAAAATACAGAACAGCTGACGTATAACTGTAAGTATGTGAGTCGGCTCACGTGTCAGTTTGTTTTGTTCGTGCCTTCTATTTTCAGGATTTTTAAAAGAACGTTTGCCAGCAACTCACCTTGGTGAAAAACACGGAGAGATGGGTCTCACTGCCAAGGATCCATATAGGGAACTTTGGAGATTTGAGAAATGAGCCGACCTGGAGAAAATAAAAAAGGTGGGGGGGGGGGGGGAAAGAAGAATTAGAGTGACCACCAGAATAGTATTTATTTTTGAAGAAAAAAGGAACAAAATGCACAGCAAAGATCTGCAGAACATATAAACTTAGGATGAGCCTCACATAAATGCATCATTCAAACTAAAAAAACAAAAACAAAGAATGTGCCTGTTTTTTCATTTTATTTTAAATGACTAAAACGGCATTACACCTCTAATATATACAATCATGGCTTTAATTCGACAATTATCCAGTTTCTACATTTACAACCATCCGTAAAGAACAGTGGTCCCCAACCTGTTTTTGCGGCACGGACCGGTTTAATGTCAGACAATATTTTCACAACCTGGCCATTAAGGTGTGGTATTTTCTAAATATAATAATAAACGCAAAACTACCGTGTTGTTTTTAGTTCATTTTGCTAGCTTGGGAGTTTCAATTTAGTGCTAATGTATTGTGTATTAGCAACCGGAGCAGCAGATTTATATAGGTAAGATGTAGGCAAGACGTGACCGAGGGAAGCATCATGACCTGCATCAAGAGCGAGTCATAGACAGATGTGGTGGAGAGAATCCAATTATTTTCCAAAATAAAACCATTTAGAATCAGATATTAAATAAAATGGAAAAAAAATGTATTCTTTCTGTGCGGCCCGGTACCAATTGACCCACGGATCGGTGCCGGTCCGCGGCTTGGTGGTTGAGGACCACTGGATAGCACAAGATTTGATCCGAATGGTGCAGCTGAATGAAGATATTCCATGCTGTTAACACACATGTGTCTTTCTCCGCTGATATCCTGCAAAAGGAGCTTGCAAACTATTCTCAAACATATTGACTATCGAAGGATCCTAACTGCTCAGATGTAACTAAATACAAAAATATTTCCAAATGTACCAATAAACTATACTTAGTTTTTTCCCCCTCTAGTGGAAACTAACTGCGTGTCTGAGCATCAGCAGGAAACATACTGAGCATCTGGTATTATACAGACATCCATGAGTCGCAAAAACAAGTTTGTGTTTCTAACGTGCAGATTTGTTCTTCGCTCTGAAGGAATAAAACTCGTTTGCAAAAGAACTAATCATCTCCTTTGTAATCTAAACTAGGCGTAAGTGTAGTTAACCTGAGAGCACAATGCTAAGAGTGTTTCAGGAACCTTGGTTATGCCATGAAAGCAAAAAAAATAAAAATAAAAATTGAATAATTCTTTGCATTAATTTAACATATTTCCTCGGGTTATAAATAATTATGGACCCCAACTCTGGCTTTTCTTTTTTTTCTCTTTACAGTTAAGTCGGCAGTATGAGAAGAACAGAGACATGATATAAGACATGCAGATTCTGCTGAATAATCATGTTTATGGTGGGTTTTCTGAACCTCTCAGGCCGGAATCCAACCGTGTATTCAAACACCACAGTGCTGAAGGACCTCCTCAAATCACTCCTCAGGTAGGCAGTTACTCTGGTTCAGTCTATGCGCATGCATCAGGAACACAGCATTAAGATCGTAATGAATATTGTAACGAGGGCTCAGATTCTCCTAAATATGAGGCGAGACATTCCTGCGGACTTCCACTCCAAACACAGCGAGTGTGTGTCCTGGAGCACCACACAGTGAGGCGCCATTCCAAATAAACCAACTCCCTTAATTAATGCTCTGCTTTCAGGATTGTACTTTTTACTCTTAGGTTAAAACAATGCATTGAGCAGAATATGGGGATTCACAAAGACACTCTTTTGGGGAATATGAAACATTTTCACATTTCAAAATTCCAACCTTTTCCAGACTCAAATATGCAGACTTCCCTAAAGATTTTAAAGATCATATCTAACATCTAACAATAGTTTTAAATTACAATACCACCACCGAGCCCCTCTCTGACCTCTTCCCT
Source organism: Silurus lanzhouensis (assembly GCA_039877035.1). NCBI lineage: Eukaryota > Metazoa > Chordata > Actinopteri > Siluriformes > Siluridae > Silurus > Silurus lanzhouensis. The sequence continues at coordinate 4,602,064 of JBCEWE010000393.1, read as the reverse complement.
GAATCTCACACTAGTCTTCCTCCTTCAGTTTCCACCATCTTATTCTTCTTTCACTCCTCACTCTTCTCCTCTTATTCTTTACCTCAAAAGCCATCCTACAGACCACCATCTGATGCTGTCTAACTACACTGTCTCCCGCCAACACCTTACAGTCTCGGAACTCCTTCAGGTTGCATCTTCTACATAGAACATAGTCCACCTGTGTGCACCTTCCTCCACCCTTATGCATCACCCTATGATCCTCCTCCTTCTTAAAATAAGTGATCACCACTGCCATTTCCATCCTTGGAGCAAAATCTACCACCATCTGCCCTTCCACAAGCCATACTTACCCATCACCTTCTCATCACCTCTGTTTCCTTCACCTACATGCAACTTAAAGTCTGCCCCAATGACGACTCTTTCTTTCCAAGGTACACCTTCTACCACATCATCTAATTCACTCCAGAATTTTTCCTTCTCCTCCATCTCAAAACCCACTTGTGGAGCATAAGCACTGATGACAATTATCATCATGCCCTTCAACTTCCAACTTCACGTTCATTACCCTATCAGAAACTCTCTTCACCCCCACTACACACTTACTGTACTCTTTCTTTAGGATCACACGTGTAATTCAAGAAGAAATTACAAGGCAGAACTAAAATTTGTTAACAAGAACCCTTTGGCCCTGACCAAACGCTTGCCTTTTTCCCTGTTTTGGTCTTCCGTCCACACAAAGACGACATCTTCAATTTAGTTTTTTTTAAATGCTCTCCAAAATGGATGCATTTAAAAACGTCGCAGTGTGGAAAATGATGACGGCCAAAAGTAAACGAAGAGGAAAACGTCTTGCGTGGAAATAAAAAAAAATAAATAAAAAAAAAGTGTGTACACGGAGCGTTTTTAGATGAAAACTTAATTTTTTACAAAGAATCCGGATTAAGGTAGACATTGCAATTGTTTTACAAATCCGATTAGGGCAATAGTATGGAAACATTTTTTCCAATACTGTACTTTTTTTTTTCTTTCTCCATATTAATCCAGACCTGAAAAATCACCCAAATGAAATGTAATACTTTTCCAAGATGGGTACGAACCCGGTAAAGCACCTAAAGTAGGTAGTTTCCATAAGTGTACATCTACTGCAAATTACTGCAACATAGTACACTCTCAGGATTACCAAACTGTACCTTTCCTGGTCATTGCCAACTGAAAAGGTGTGTTGTCCTTACCCTCCAATCACATACCTTACAATTACTGTAAATGACCAATTTATAATCATTTATATTTATGGCATTTATACAGCCAAGCAGTTAAGGCCTTCCTCAAGGGCCCAGGAGTGGCTGTTTGGTGGGGCTGATAACTTGAACGAATATCATTCTGATCTTAAGTTCAACACCTTAACCACTGGACTACCATGACATCATAAAACCTGTATGTACATGTTGAACGCTGTATTCCAAATGTAGTCCAATATTGCCATTAAAATAACACCTCCACACTCCTACTAAATATGTAGTGTGGTTGTAGGGATTTGTGTTCAGCCAGAAGAGCAAATGAAGTCAGGCATTGATGTTTGGTAAGAAACACTGGGATGCAGTTGACATTCCAGTTCATCCCAAAGGTGTTCATTGGGGTTGAGGTCAGGGATCTATTCAAAGTTCAGCATACAAAGGACATTGTATTAGATGTTCTCGCTAATTTCAGTGGCAACAATCTGGCAGAAACACCACATACTTTTCGCCATGTTTTTGTGATACATGAGTGTATTCATATACCCCTTGATAGTACCACCCTAATAAAAAGGAATCATTGCTTCTATATACTGGATTACACTGGTAGAGATGTTCCAGGATTTAAAAATGTATTACGCTTATAGGAAATTGTGTGGAATGTGCATCAATCACAGAGTAGAAAATGCAACATACAATGCTGTTGTATGGAACCTAATTATCTGCTAGAGCTCCAAATTTGCCTCGAGCGTCTTTAAACTAATGAGGGTTAAGTTGCACTCTCGAGGACCCGACAGTTGCAACTTTGTAGAGTTAGGAGTTGAACAACCTGGTCAGCAGCACAAATCCTCTGGGAAAGCACATATTCAAAAACTAGACCTACCATTTGTTTCAATGAGCCTTGACAGATTGACATGGAGGATGTTTATTATCGTTTGAATACTTTTTTATCGAACCCTGTCCAAAAAGATTTTATACAAGAGAAATGTAATATATGCCTACTTTTTCCCCATCTAACTGCAATCTGATCGCCTTACTCACCATTCATGTACTAGAGAGTAGTTTACAATGTCTCAAAACTGACACCGTCGACGTATTTTATAGCATGGAGTCTACTGTTAACAATAAAATCAATAAGTCATACGTTTCTAATTGATATTAAAGGCCTGGGTCTGGTATTCTCGTTATTTTTCCGTTATTCTCTTAAACCCATGTGATTTGAATACGGTGCAAAGGAATTCGGGTCATTTTTTGCTGTCCGCAGAATACAATCTCGGCGTTCTAACCAAAAACCCTGAAGCACATACATATTTGTGTGCATGTCAGTTAGAGCACGGTTGATGCGCGTGGCACATTAAAATCCAGGGCGGTCGTTAAGGCCGTTATTTTGGTTTTGAGGTCACTGCAATTAAAAAGGAACACTGCAACTGCACAAGCGGCACAAATAAGCTGACGTCATTCCGAAAAGAGACACTTTTACAGAGTGGATATTAATTTTAATGGCTTGATGGTATTTTGGGTTTCGGGGTCCCAAAGAGAATGTACAGTTACTCAAAACCAGAGGTGGACAGTAACAAAGTAAATGTGATTCGTTACTGTACTCAAGTAGCTTCAGGGTCGAGCGCGCGCTCCGCTTTGAACTGGTTTCTATTGACGATTTGTGGTATCTATTTATCCCCAACATACAGTACAGTGTCAGTTCAACAGCAAGCAGGACATTTTAAAAGGAATAAATGGACTCAATCATTTTAATAGATACCAATCAGTGTTTGATTCATTTACATCATTCTATTAATAGATCGGTGTGTGTAGAGTAACAGAGTCTTTTCACATAAACCGAGCTGAGCGAAAGTCTTGTGACAAAAATGATAATAGGAACATTATAGCCATAATAAATATTACTTTGAATATTTAAGTACATTTCAAGTAAAGAAGCATTTTTTTCCTGGAGTGATATACCTCCATTTCTACTCAAGTACATGGTTTGTATACTTAATCAACCACTGCTTAAATCATCATTAAAAGTACAACTTTTTACAGAAGTCACAGAGGATCTTCCTGCAGTGATGGATTTCTGCCTCAGAATTGTCACCTACAACAACACAAAATAGTGTTCATTCTCAGCAATTGTGGTTAAGGCTCTGGCTTACTTATCAGAAGGTTGGGGGGCTCAAGCCCCTGTATTGCCACTTTTAGGCTGCTTGAGCAAGGCCTTTAACCCTCTGTGCTCTGTGTTCATGGCTGACACTGCACTTTGATCCCAGCTTCCTAACTGAAGAATTAATTTCACTGTTCTGAAAAGTGCATGTAACAAGCATAAAAGCATCTTTCTTTCTTGTACCATGAATGGGATGCCAATTTATCATAGGAACCCTGCGACAAGTCATCAGGACCTGCGTCCACAACACACCCAATCACGTGCGTTTGTGTGTGAATACCTTGCAGTATCGGAGCGATTCCATTAGTGTAAGAAACCCAACGCTAGCCTGTTCATGGATCCCATACAGCTCTGTAGACATAGAAAGGAAAAAGCCTTTTAATCTATAACTTCAAACTAACATCTTAGTTAATGATAATTTAGTGGTTCACCATCATCAACAACAGAGAGAAAGATCAGCAACTGCAATCTAATAGAACTGAAATGTAACACTGCCACCTAGTGGAAAAGTGTAGAAGCAACAGACATGCTTACTCATTCCAGAGCATTCTCTGTCTCCATCCCAAACATTTGACACTGCGTGTCCCGTCACAAGCAGGTTGATCAGACTTTGACTACAGAAACAGACAAAAGTGAAGAGTATGAAAAAGAGAAAGAAAGAAGAGGACCAATGTTTAATTCAACAGTAAATAGTTGCTCAGCAGTTAAAGCCTTTTTTCGGCCTTCTGATCAGAAAGTGAGTTAAAATCACAGCACTGCCACTGGACCCTTAAGCAAGGACTTTACAATAAACAAAACACTGGTTAATCTCTAAATCGGTAGGAAAAAAAGTATAGGCAACAATACAAATAAAAAAATTTGAAAACAAAATGGTTAATATGAGGAAATAGATTAAGAATAAATAAATAAATAAATAACATAATAATAAGGGAAAATAATGTACCTGTGCTTTCTGAGACGATTTTCTGCTCAACACAAGTGTAATGAATGACTTTTTGGCTTGCTTTAGCTCAATCCAGTCTGGCTATTCTCCTTTTCCACTTCTCACATCAAGTCTTTCTGTCCTAATCTTTGACAAATTTTTTCTTCCCAAGACAAATCGGAAAATTCACTGGAAACTTAACTATTTAACATCATTTACCACCTATTAACACTGTATTAGTAAGTTTTCTATTTTCTTTTCTGGCCCTCTAGTGGACCGATAACTCATTGCACACTTTATTTTTATTCCCCCCCCACCCCGAAACCTGCAATAATACAGAAAATAACCGTAAAAGTCAAATCATACCTGCCATGACCATACACAGGGTCAATGAGTGGCTCTGAGGTGTCCTCTATTTCATTCTTTATATTCTCAATACCCTGTAGTTAAAAGAAAAGATTTTTAGTACACAAAACACACACACTAAATGAATCCTACACAATACAATCACAGCTTTAAGGCACAAAAGCAACACATACATATAGAGATTACAAACTCTGGGACGTCTATCTTACCTTTGTTAGTATTACAGAATAGAGGAAGAGCAAGACACCGAATTTATTCCTCCAAGTGTCATACAGTGATATGATTATCTCCTTGAGCTCAGGGACGGTCTTTAGTGTCCTTTTACTGTGAACAAACAAAATACACAGGATCAATAAAATAGCCATTAACTGAATACACACATAGTGGTTATGATTTTTCTTTCTTTTATTCACCACTGAACCAATGGGCATCTGCTTCAGCGTTTTTGTTTTATATAATGCATTAAACATGACTGTGTTCTTTTATAAAAATGGTCAATAAAGTTAACAGTATGTCACAAAGTGTTTCTCTTGTAATACGGTTTACAACACTAACATTTATTCACTATAAAAAAAAATACTTATCACTGTTAAGGTCTGTGAAAAAAATAGCATTTGATTATTATATGATAAGATTATTGTGCAAGTTGTTAAACATTGATTATTTTTTTTTTTAGCTTTTGCCTGGTGTGTTTTAGTAGAGTTAACAATGTGCACTTACTGTACCATGCTGTGAAACCGCTCAAAGCCAAACTCCTCAGCAGCCAAAGCGGCTACATACACAAACACAGCAAAAACACAAACACGGTTCACAGAAATATCCAGATAAATTAAACAAAAGCACATTAGGATTTTAAATTTCAGACCAGGTCCCCCCCCCCTTGCTTTTAAAGCTGGGATTTGTATTAATATTTGCTTCAAAACACACACACACACACACACACACACACACACACTTAGGCAATTTAATACATTGTGCTTCTACAGATTACTTTTATAGTTTGCGTCTAAAGTATAAACAGACCCTGGTGTTTGCTTTCGTCAAAGTATCCATGAGCCAAAACATTTTTAATTCTTTACAATATGTGGACGACTCTGGAAATTAAGACGTCACCTGGACTTCTAACTTGCTGGATCGAAACGTTTTACTACTTATCCGAGCAGCTTCTTCAGGGAAGTTGGCAAGATTCCACAAGATGTACAGAATCTCACAAAAGTGACTACACCCCTCACATTTCAACAACCATTGTATTATATTTTCTCAAGAGACAATACTACAGAAAGAAAAATTGGATATGTTGCTTCTTGGGTCTTGCCAACTAAAGGAGCTGCTCAGATGAGTAGTGAAATATTTGACACAACTTCCAGCACCTGGACACAACTTCCAGCACCTTCTCAGTCCCCTGGATGACTGAAGATCTTCACAGACACAACATGTGGATGTATTCCCACTGCAAGTAATGGCAATAGGCTTCACATATCATAAGAACTACTGACTATTTGGCAGGCTGTAATCCTGCATAGCTGAAAACAATCTCTCTCAATCGCTCGTTTAGCTGTTAAATGGTATTTACTCCTTCAAAGACAAAGACAGAGAGAATACAATCAAAGCTCACAGGACATGTTACGTGTCTTTTTTCTTCTTAAAAAATGCTGGCACAATTATTTTACAATGACTGGTGTCGAACTAACAATGGGACAGGGGTTCTGATATTTTTATACACATTTTTTATGGTCCAAATCAATCCGAACCAAATATTCCAATCATTATTACAATATTAAGGTGTCAGACTCTTACTGGACTGCTGCTGCTGCTGGGTGTGTGTGTTCTGACTGGATTCGGGTTCTGTGTGGTCTTCAGTGATGTCCCTGTTCTCTTCTGTGGACTTAGAGGGAGCCCATGTGGCCAGGCAAAAGCTGTGGGTCTTCCCAATGCAGGCAGACACCAGAATCTCAGTAAGAGTGGAGCACAGGGCCGAGCGCTGCTCCTCCTCTAAACAACATAGCGATTTCAACTGTAAGGCTGAGCAACACAATTACTCTACAATGCTACAATCTAATTTTATTAGTATGTAAACAATAGTACTAAAAAATAGAAATAGTTAAAAGAATTTTACATCTGTATTGGGCTTTAGCAATATAATAGCAATATTATGATAAAATACATCACAACAATATGCTTCTAACATTTTTGTGTATATATAAAACAAAGTTTTAAAGGCTTTAAAACAGTAAGAAAAAAAATCTATTTATTAAAATGTATTTATTTTTTGCTTTCCTTATTTTTTCCCTAATATCTTTCAATAATTTTCATAAATGTAAAATAGTTTTCCTCCTTTTTTTTTTAATGCTGCAATATAATAACGATGTGATATTTTTGGCACATCTGTTTAATCAAACCGTATAATATGAAATATATATTAGAATGTGTTCTGATATATTTCACAGCGTTAAACAGATTTATCAACACACTGGTGCATCTTGTCTATAGAAACAGGAAAAAATGATAAACCTACATATTATACAACATCAGCAAATCTGAAAATGATTTGGAAAACTGCTAAAATTCTTTGCACATACCAGAGATATTTCTCCAGTTTAAGCCCTCCATGTTGAATAGGATGTTCTTCAGCAGGAATGCCTACAAGTAAAAGGCAAATCCGCATATAAGACTTATGTGATGAACAACTGCTCTCCAAGAATCCATTTTAATCAACAAATATCGGCATTAAACGTGACTTGCTGTTTTTTATACCCTTTTTACATACTGGTATAAACTAGTGTGATCAAGAGACATGTCACATGAAGTTTATTAGACAGAAATGATGTCCCCAATTTTTTTATTTTGCATCTCAGACAAGTTTAACACGTGGAAACAATAACGTGCATGTTCTATTACTATTATACATGCAATGATTTTATTAGTAGTTCAATTATCACATATATAAATGGCAATGTAATTCAACTGACCATAATATAGAAGCAGTGCAAGCTTTATCTTATCAATGTATAGATAAAAAAAGAAAAAAACAAAAAAAAACCTGGCAAAGGCGGGAGCAATCTTTTCTTCAAAGAATTATATTTCAAATACAATTAAATTGGTTTTATTCTTCCTGTGCGAAATGGTACCGGTCCAAGGTGCGGACGTTGGGGATCCCTGGCCATGTAACAGGGGATAACCTTCTTATTAACAATAAATTGTTATTTTCAAGCTGTAGAAACATGATTCGTTTTGTTTCTGTTGTAAATTTGCTGTAATACATTATCTTAATATGTTCCTGCAATGTTTAGCTACTGTTCTTCTGCCTCACAGTAACCAAATGCTGCTCTCTACCATGTGGCAATCTTACTAGATACTATAATCTTATGCTGTGGGGTTTTCACACAAGGTTTTATTAAAATGTTTTGTAGCATGCCAACAGATGGCAGCACAAAGTTGCACACACAGTCACAGGGAGCACCGACCTTCATAAGTCAGTGTGCCAAAAGACGTTGTGTACGTCAGAAGTGTGCAACTGGTGCAATTCCGGCCACGTGCTTCACCACGTCTGTGATTCCATCATGCACAGCAAATTAGAACAAAGAGCAAAAATTCTGATGTGAAATTGGGCAAATCTGCCACAGAGACGTTGCAAGTTGCTGAAATGAGTCGTTCAAGGTGTTCTGAGGGGCACGCGAGCTTTAGGAGCGAAAGAACATGACGGGAACACGAGAGATCAGGAACACCTTCGAAGAGCTCAACCCCCAACCCCCTGCCATTTTCGAGACTATCCAGGTAATCTTTACTTGTGATTTGAACATGTGCAGTGTTGCTGCCAAGGTCGTCCCCAGGCTGCTGACCCAGGAGCAGAAGGAACACCAAGGTGCCATGGATGACTTGTCCTTCATGTCGAGGATCATTACTAGTAAAAGACATTTGGGTGTACGGGTACAACCCTGAGGTAAAGTAAACAGTCTTCACAGTGGAACAGCCCATCATCTCCATGACTGAAAAAAGGCGAGGCAGGACCACAGGTCGATCAAGTGCATGCTCATCATCATTTTCTTTTTTTACATTTGCCACATCGTGCATTGAGAATTCGTCCCTAGGGGCCAGATGGTCAATAGCGAGTTCTACTGCAAGGTTTTAAGGGAATCTGAGGGAGGACATTCAGTGAAAAAGACAAAGCTAGAACAGAGCTAGTCACGACCACTTTTATAACTTAGCTGGGTTTTTAACACCTTGTGTGGGTTCAGTCCGAACAGTTGATTACTATTCACTACCACGATTGACAGGCAAATAGCAGCTGTTCAGAAGAGGGCATTTACTGTGTTGTACATTTATAGTTTTCCTTTTGCACACACGTGCAGAGTTCATGTGACCAAGTAACAGGGTGTGTGTAAACTATGATCTCCATTAGTACTGCATTACATAATGTGTGATATAATGCCACTAAAGTAGTTCAGAAAGCAATGTTATCCCCCCCCACAGATTTAGTCCTTTAAGAATTACTCTTACAGAGAAACATGACCAGATTAAATTTTAGGATTAAAACCTAATTTAGGTGACATTTATATTTAAAAGCTTCATGAATATGTACCCTGGTGTCTGAATGGATCATCAGGAAAACCCTTCACTTGGTGAGATTTGAATTTTGCTCTGTACAGCCGCACATTCATGAAATTATCCAGTCAATCAATCAAGTGGAAGCAGAACAATGCACAAGTCATGCAGATACGGGTCAGGAGCTTCATTTGATCTTCACATCAAACATCAAAGTTGGGGAAATGTGATCTTGACGGCTTTGACCAGGGCATGGTGGTCAAATATGGGTAGTAGATTGCTAGCTGGAGTATTTAAAAAAAACAACTCTGATCTATATTACACATTAACTGATCATCACTTTTACAAACATGGTGAGCTGAAATGCACTTTAAAGGAGGACTGGATAAAAGAATACCATCAGCTTCTGCTCTGGTCAGTAAAGAAACTAGTCAGCTATAGACCAGAAAAAGGAAAAAGCCCAGAGAAAGTTTTATTATTGTACATATTGTAATGTTTCTGCATGGGTGAGCATTTATACCAGAGAAATGTATCAGTGAGCACAAAAACTTCTACCGACTTTCCCGAATGTCCCAAAGTTTCAAACTAATATGAACCTTTGTTGCACCACTTCATCACCAAAGACGATCAAATTTGCACGATGCATGCCTCAACCTTTTTTTTCCCGATTCTATGCGAATGCTTACAGCCTTTACAGAATAAGAAAAAACATTTCCATTACACTATTAAATGTTTAAACTACATAAATAACCTGCACAGGTGCAATCACAGCACATGGTCCACCTTCAAACTGCTCCAGTGCGCTGTGCTCTGTCTCGCTGAAGACAAAACCTGCAGGAAAAAAGAGGAAAGAATTCATTAGAAAATCCATTTACTTCCCCACTCACACCCACCATCCCTGTATAGTGAATTTCAGAGCTACTGCATGCAGAAAGAAACGGTTCATGTGACCTAGCAGTTTGATGATCATCACGTGAGCGGTGCAGTTTGCAAACTTTAGCGAAAACACTACATTAATATTCAGCTAGAAAACTACTTTCAGGCAAATTATTGAACTACACACGAAGCACTGCGTTTCCCTGCGGACCTTTATTACTGATGCACCACCTGCTAAACACTGGATCGCTCTGGACAGGGAGAAGATGTTGCAGAATAAAAAAAAAGAGGGAAGAACCGGGAGAAAACAGAGGGGGGCAAAGAGAACATTCATATGGAAGCCCGTTTCAGCGGCATTAAAAAGAAAGAAAGAAAGTTTGCCTTCTCTCTACGCATTGAAAAGTAAATGGGCTACAATCAATAGAATCACATGGTATTAAACTGAGCCTCAGATCCCTGGAGAAATCCCTGTCTAACAATCCGCTCTGGGGGAGAAGGGACACGACAGTAGATGCAGAGGAGCCTCGCTCATACACCAACAGCTCCAAACCTCAGGCCCACAATATGATTAACGGTGGATGCACCAAAAATGTTGAATGTTTACAAGAAGTAAAAGTCAGAATTGCAAACCATTTTTGTTAAGAATCTCGTTCAGTGCTCTGCTTTTATAAGCATCGGGCCTTAATGTTCAACACTGGGGAGAAGGAGGACACACAGGGAGCAGTTTGGACAGGAGAATTACACACAGGGAGCAGTATGGGCAGGAGGAGGACACACAGGGAGCAGTATGGACAGGAGAATTACACACAGGGAGCAGTATGGGCAGGAGGAGGACACACAGGGAGCAGTATGGACAGGAGAATTACACACAGGGAGCAGTATGGGCAGGAGGAGGACACACAGGGAGCAGTTTGGACAGGAGGAGGACACACAGGGAGCAGTTTGGACAGGAGGAGGACACACAGGGAGCAGTATGGACAGGAGGAGGACACACAGGGAGCAGTATGGACGGGAGGAGGACACACAGGGAGCAGTTTGGACAGGAGGAGGACACACAGGGAGCAGTATGGACAGGAGGAGGACACACAGGGAGCAGTTTGGACAGGAGGAGGACACACAGGGAGCAGTATGGACAGGAGGAGGACACACAGGGAGCAGTATGGACGGGAGGAGGACACACAGGGAGCAGTGTGATTGCTGTTACCTTGGGTCCACCTGCGGAACAGAGACGCAGACACACCGCTGCTACTCGCCTGTTTCCCCCAAACCAGCTCCACAACGTCCCGTGTTAAATCCGACATGTCCGAGTTTCCTCCTGGTGAAGCTTCAAAAACCGCGGGTCAGTTAGCTTAGCTTCCAGTCGCCTCAGCACTTTCATTCATCCACTCACTCGAGGGCTAGCTGCTTCTGGCTAGCGAGCAGCTCTGTCGTGTACTTACTGAGATTTTGTTATAATAATTGAAGGAGTTTCTACCTTCTAAATATCACAACACAAGAAAGGACGCTATCTAACGAGCTAACTTGCTAAGTAGAACAGCTACAGTGCTGGTTAACGTTACCAGTGTGTTCGGGGATTGTTTAAATAGCGTTTATAAAGTATAATTTCTGAATGATATACATTCTCTCTGTAGTAATACACGGAGTATTTCTGCTCTGGAGCATTTAATTTGATCTGGCAGCTAGCTTCATGCTAACCCTAGTCATTCATGATTAACCTGAGCTCAGCACACTGCAGTAGTGGGAAAACAGGAGTCCAGTGTTAATGGAGATAAAGAACTCCGGTTATGAAGAATAAAAGAAATGAAAGCGGTCAAGTCCGTGGTTCGGGTCGGAAACACTGCAGTTTGGAGCAGCTTCAGTCATTTTTCAGCTCGTCGCTCTTTCCGGTCACTCCGTTTATTTACTACGCGACGTGATGACGTCACTTTCCGAATGATTTGTCCACATCAAGACGGTTCGAATGACGGGGAGGGCACGCGCGCTTATTGGGCCATTCAAACGTTAAACTCGTGCTGACACGGTTGGTGGTTGAGAAAGTTGCCATGTAGCGAGAAATGCAGTGTAATTCATTTATTTGTGTATGGATGGATGGATGTATGTATGTATGGATAGATAGATAGATAGATAGATAGATAGATAGATAGATAGATAGATAGATAGATAGATAGATAGATAGATAGATAGATCGATCGATCGATCTGATCGATCTACATTTTCAACCTAAATTCTTATATTTGTTCCATGAAATTGTATTCATTTATTCCCAAAAGTTTATTCTCTTCATTTAGTAGCCATTCTCTTGGCCGCACTGCTTCCAGTACGTGTATGTGGATGTTACATTTTTTGTCCAATCAGATTTCAGCCACTATGTGCTGCCATGTCAATCTAATCTGCCCAGGGCCTTCAAAATCTGTTCTGCTGGCCTTTTTTTTTTTTTTTTTTTACCATTGTCTCCATAATAAATAGCTCTGTTTCTTTAACCAATCAGATTGTTACAGCCAAGTTCGACTGGCAAGTGTGTAGTGCTCTGCACAAATGAATACATCTGAGTTAGACTTTATTATGTCTAAGGAGGAAGAGAAATTTATTTGGTCAAGCATATATCGAAATCCATGTAAAATAACATTGAACTATAACTTAAAATAAAAAACAAAAAACATTTACTGAATCATGAGAATGTCCTATATGAAATACATATATAATTATAATTATATATTGAGAAAAACGTGCATTCAAACTGAAACAAAAAGTATCAAATAAATGAAAACAGTTACATCCAAAATTGAATCAGAAAGAAACTTCAAATAAACAGCTTGGTGTTAGTGATTTGCCTCTTGGGTCAGCACTCATACTGTATAACACAACCTGGAAAAACTATCCTTATGGTTTTTAACGGCCAGCCAATAGTTCCAGCAAACAATTATCAGTGTGGAATAACCTGCAAAACCGATGAATCAGTCAACCTCTGATAATTTGAAATTTGTTACTGATGCCTTCTACCCAGGAGAGCTCATGTGCTGCTTACCTGCTTGTCTAGCAATCTTGGATCTGGTAGTCAGTGACCCAGGAGGTTATATTAATGTCTTCCTCACCCACCCATTTTAGTAACCTCTTTATCAAGGTCAGGTTCATGATGGATCCAAATTTTATCATGGAAAACCTGGATGTGGGATGGAATATGCACCATGCCAGTTCACCACAGGCACAATAAATACTCCTTCACACCTGTTGCAGAACCACATCTAGTGTCTATATGCATCCTCTTTATCTTCCTAAGTAGAGATGGATAAAATGATTTGTCCAAACGAGACTGGTTTAAATCTACAATTTCATAATTAATAAATTCCTTTGATTTGAGATGTGATGACCACTGGGCTGTTGATGCTGATAGCTGTGAAACACATTTTGTACATCATTGGAAGAAGGGAATGATATTTTCCAATCAGTGTACCCCAATATTCCTCAGGTGGACCAGGAACTGTCAAACTAACAGAGCTGCACAGAGTTGCAAGGCCAGCACAGGCCTTAACCCTTGTCATGACCAAGCTGGCCACATGTTAATGGGTCAAATTTGTAAAAACCCATGTTTTTTTACCTCATAGATAACTTGTTATGCATTGATAACACTGCTTTGAATAATATATATTTTTTTCCTATTTATCTAAGAATGTACCACTCGTTTTCATTAAAAAAAATTTTTTAATTCACTCATTGTATGTGGTTTAGTGAACACAATGGGTATTTATGTTATCTGAAAATAAATTCCTGCCTCTGGATAGTGTTCTCTTCGACTGGAGGCCACTCTGTGCAGCTTGGGACGGTTTCTCATCAACGCCTTTTGTGGTTCCATGAAATTCGGGAGTAAGAACAGGCGCGTAGAGGATGAATTGAACTGTAGTTAATGTCAACAGTCCCCTACACTGACTCAGGAATACAGTTCACTTCTGATCATCAACACTGTACCCCGCAACATCGTATATCTGCTTCAAATGGACATTCGGTGCAACCCAGATGAGGATGGGTTCCCTCTTGAGTCTGGTTCCTCCTTATGCCATCTCGGGAAGTTTTTCCTTGCCACAGTTGCTCATCAGGGACAAACTTACTTACAAAGAACATATTTACTTTTAATCACCACATTATCTGTGTAAAACTGCTTTGAGACAATGTTCATTGTTAAAAGCGCTATACAAATAAAAATGAATTGAATTGAATTGAAATTGCTTGGTTTTTTTTATATTACAATTTTTGTATATAACTTAATAGTATTACCCATAGTGACATCTTTTGTCTGTTGTGCACAGATTCATGTAAGGAAATAGGTAAAAAATAATTTTTTCCACATAATCAAACTTTTGCACAAAATTGTAAAAATTCAGATAGAACATGTAAAAGGGCATGAACAACAGCATGTTTTTCTCATTGTCAGAATTGAACATTTAATAATGACAACATAATTTGTGTCTATTTGTGTGTGTGTGTGTGTGTGTGTGTGTGTGTGTGTGTGTGTGTGTGTGTGTGTGTGTGTGTGTGTGTTCAAATGCATGAATCACAGTATGTAATTGTTTCAGGGTGCTCCTTACACATATGTTTCCCAAATGTGTAGCAAGTGCTCCAAGCATTTTTGTTTGTTATTTACACAATGAGCAGCTCTTCTCTATTGATTGTCTAAGATAATTGTACTCTTGGCAATACCTTAAAAGTTTGAATTGACATGGTAGCTTGAAAAATACTCACTGACTCACCATCTCATAAGCTGTCTGTAGCTTTATTACAGTATCCATATACCCCAGCATGAAGCAAACAGCCCTAAGTAAGCATCCAGGTGTGTTTTGTCGATCTTCGTCCAGCTGTTGCCAAACACCCTTCTCCTTTCAATCTCAAGCAGGATCTTCCGAACAACTCAAATGCTGTCTTGATGTCTTGAACATGTGCTACAGCATATCTAGTAGAAGCCAGGGTCATTGTATTGATGTTCTCAGTTGGTGCTCTGCCTTGGTTTTATATAATATATTGATGACCATTAAATGTCAACTTTTTAATTTGAAGATTTCCCTTTAAGCATCTGTACTATTTGGGCTGTCCTTTTTATCAGATGTATTCTCTTGTTCAGGATCATCCTCATCCTCAGACACATCCAGCTCAATGTCACTTTGGGCTCTGTCCTCAATATCACATTCATGACCTTATATACACTGAATATGTCGCTTATGTTGAAATTGATAACACACATAGCAATGTTTAAAGAATTCTGTGCATATTGTTCACACAGCATCCCGAAATATGCTAAGTTTCAATATTCCGCAAGAAAATTTGTGTTCCCATTGGATAAGGTGTCCCAATGGAAGACAGGGTTGTTCGTTAGGATATAAGCTGTGTCTGGCTTGTTGAGCCAAATTTGATTCACAGAGCAACCGACAACCTTTATATAATGCATGGTCAATATTCTCTGCAAGTCATATTTGACCACTAAAACCCCACAGATGTCACAGATCCTTATTTTAACAGCAGATTGGTGTAACATCCTTACTACAACTCCTGGAAATGTTTTCCACTGCTTCCCATCTTACCCTGTAACTAAACCAGAATGCAGCTACTAAACAGAGATACTTACAAAAAAAATCATTTAACAGACAGTACCGTCCTACCTGAAGGCACTTATCAAACTCAGTTCCCTAAGCCTTAAGCATAGCCTCATCTCAGTCTCAATTACAATTTCTCAGTTTTATTTCAATTCAGTTTTATAGGTAGAGCACTTTTAACAAAAGACATTGTCAGAAAGCATCTTTAAAAAGAAAAGGTGTTATGAAGTTTGAATTTATGTATATATTCTTGCCTTTAAGTTTATCCCTAATGAGCATGTCAGTGGTGACAGTGGCAAGGAGAATCTCCCTGAGGTGGCATGAGGAAGAAACTTTGGATGGAACCATACTCAAAAGGGAGCCCATTTTTATCTGAGTGGCACCAAAAATGTCCATTAAATATAGTTTCATCATTGTTGAGGTTCTGTTTAGTGATAGGAACTTAAATGCAGAACTGTTCATGCAAACTGGGGTCCTAAACATTGAAGCAGAGTGTTAATATTTATTACAGTCCGAATCCATCCTCAAAGTTCTTGAGTTACTCAGTAACTCCGTGGATCTTTAAGCTGTTAATGTGGAACCATCCTCAAGTCAAGTCAAGTTTCTATAGTGATTTTCACAACAGACATTGTCTTAAAGCAGCTTTACAGAATTTTAAGAGTTAAGGTAAAGGGTGTGTGTTTATCGCTGATGAGCAGCCATGGCGACTGTGGCAAGGAAAAACTCCCTCAGATGTTATGAGGAAGAAACCTTGAAAGGAACCAGACTCAAAAGGGAACCCATCCTCATTTGGGTGATATCAAGAGTGTGATTATAAATCTTTAAACAATACAGAACACTGGAGAGTGAGAACTAACATCAGCACTGGAGTGTATGATTATAAGTAATGTTTTTTCTACAGTCTTTTACAGTCATTTGTGGTTATAAATCTACGAGCTACTGAGCAACTCATGAAATAGCTCAACATTTGCGATCATCACAGATCCAACACCAGCTTCTCCATGCCAGAGCCTTTAAACACTCAAGGAGGTCCAATGTCCAAACTCCACATGAAGTGGGATCCTCAACTGCACAGAGTGGTCTCTAATTGCAGAGAACTCCATCCAGAAGTAGGGCATCAGGATAAATCAGGCAAATTCGAATAGAAGAAAGGAACAGGACCATTGGTCACTGATACAATGTTTAACTTGACATGGAGAAAAAAAGAAAGAAATCAGGGTGCAAGTAGGGATACTGGGAAAATGTGTCCACCATGCCTGAAGATACAAAAAATATAGGGCATTTACTTTGAAGACCTCAACAACTACTTATAATCCCACAGTAAAGTGTCGATACACTTAAAAAGCACGAACTGTTGTTTTAAACCTTTATTTTGTAAATAGGTAGTGGTGGCGATCAAAAAATCGTGAGTTCAAATCCTAGCACCACTAAGCTGCCACTGCTGGGTCCTTGAGCAAGGCCCTTAACCCACAATTGTTCAGTTGAAAAAAAAAAAAAAATTTAAGCAACTTAGAGTAAAAGCAATGCAAACTTTAAACAGACCAAAAATGCAAGACCATATTCAAGACGAGCTGCAGGTATGTGGAAGTTAAAACATTCTGTGTGGAATCCAAGATCCATGTACAGTGTTGGACATTCACTTGCAACAAGAGAAGTCTTTTAAAAGGCTGATACTATTATTTTCTGTTTATAGAAATTTATTTTGTGCCATTGTCAAAATTTGTATCAGCAAAATTCAAGCAGTCTGACCAAGAAGAGCAATTTTACGTAAACACCAAGAGATGGCGTCATCCTCAAAGGTAACAATAGCAGCATTACCGCACTGGTGTATTAATGTCTGAAACAATATGAAGTGTCGAAGACACTTTAAAAGTAACCAGGGAGTTAAAACAATCCAATATCCAGCTATTGAATTGGAATATAAAGCACCAAATGTGGCGATATGATGTAATATCGTATTGAGCAGATTAAATATATTTCCACTGTCATAAATGTCATACATTTGTATTTAAATGTCATTAGTCACAATTCATGTATTAGCAGGAAGAAAAGAGAGGTTGGGGGGTAGAAAAGGTTGGATAGAAACTGATAGCCAGAAAGGGGTTTCAAGAGATATAAAAAGATATTTGTTAAATGATAAGAATGTAAAAAAAAAAGGAGGAAAGGATACAAAGTTGTGAAAGAATGGACAGAAAGGGAGAAACACAGAAAGGTAGAGTGGAATAGATAGAAAACCAGGGATGAGAGATGGATGTAGAATGATGGGTGGATAGGGGGTGCAGTAAAAAGGAATTGTGAGACAAGATGGAGATTGGGATGAGGAGAGGGGGTAGAGAGAGTGATGGATGGAAATGTATGGATGGATGAGCAGAGAGGGGCAGAGGAAGAGATGTAGATAGAGAGAGGGATTGAGAGCAAGTTGTAGATAGATAAAGAGAATGGATTTGCAGAAGAAAGAATGAAAAGAAAAGAGGGAGAGATGAAGAGATAGAGGGGTGAAGAAAGGGAGAGAGGGATGGATGATTTTCACAGGATATTAGCTAACAGCAGAGCGCTGCAGCACCAGTGGCCTTGAGCTCCAAACGAGGAGACATTTAGTAACCTATAATATCAATCATTCTCTCTGCCCTAACAATTTTCAGTTTTTGGAGAAGATGTAGGAAAATGAGAAGATGCAGTGCAAAGCATAACCTAATGCAGTCGCAGAGGAGCTGGAAGCTGAAGTGAACATTTCCTGTAGCATATTACCATAAACCCCGGCCACAAGAGGGCCCTCATTGAGCACAGATCTCAGTCAAACAGCAACAACACCAAGTTAAAACATAGAACACAAGTTTAGCAATGCAAATTCAGAGAATCTCAAGTGGAAAAAGTGTTGCTGTATTTGTCTTAATTTTTTTAAGCAACATGGGGAGAAATGCTTGAGCAAATTTACTTTGTTTCTATGTATTGATCGAAAATGAGTTCATGTAATTGAATCCTTTTCAAGAGAAAAACACACTTTTTTTTTTTTACACACATTTGTTACAAACTTAGACTTCTTCAATTATCTAGAAATGTAATATGTTCTACATAGAATAAATGCATTTGCTTGTCATATGTACATCACAGCACAGTGAAATCCTTTTACACATATACCAGCGACGTTAGGAAGCTGGGGTCAAAGTCACAGTTGATATAGCGCCCCTGGAGCAGAGAGGGTTAAGGGCCTTGCTAAAGTGCCCAAAAGGGGCCGCTTGGCGAAACGATCAAACCCATAAGCAAAACAACATCCAGTACAATCTAGTACAATATGAAAAACCATTCAGTTCATTATGAAAGAAAATAAGTCCACAATAATGTTTTCATATAAAGCCACTTGTATTGTATCTAAAACATTGAAAAATTCGCAATATAGCAATGTAAAAAAAATGATTCTATGTAAGATGTGAGGAAAAACTATGTCGACTCATCGCGCTTCCTCCTCATACGGAACTGCAGGAACAGCAGCAAAGCCCTGTACAGCTGTGCTTTTTCTCCAGCTCAACATTCCACCTGCGCTTAACTCCCCTCCACACTGCAGCTGTGGCCCAGCCCCCTTCCGCAACCTTTAGCGACCTCGACACCACATGGAGTTCATCTTGTACATACCTTCTTTGTACACCTGCCATACAGGTGCACTTCATCTGTTTGTCGAAAGCCACAGGAAACCATTTCAGGAAGAAGTGCTGAAGTGCAATACTGATGTTTTGCTAGTGTTGCTTCCAACTTATTGGCCACATTTTGCTTCATGTCAGAGCTGTTATTGCTCCTACGGCCTTCCATTTCACAATAATAGTATTTACAGCTGACTGAGGGGAGGATCTAGGAAGGCTAAAATTCTTTGACTTGTCTCAAAGGAGGTATTTGATGACAGTGTCATGTTTAAAACCACTGAGCTTCTTTCATACAACCATTTCTACCAACAATGTTTGATTGCTTGACTATATGCTTAATCTGATCTAGTGTACATGGATGAAATACCTGAAAAGGGATGGCTACCAATTCTACATTGACTAAGCAAGAGAATCCTTAATTGGTGGACTGATACCAGGCTAGTCACATGACAAATACATTGGTTTACTTTTAGACTAGAGAGACTTATAGAGACTTATAGAGTATCATAGTAGATACTCTACTGCTTAACATAATGGAAAACTTATAGCTGGACAAGCTACAAATTTCAGGGTGCCTATTATTTCTTCATCTTCTAATAACGTTCTGTTTGGGGTTTGGATATTGATGAATGGAAATTGTTATAGGTTAGCTTAATCGCAATATAAATGAAGTGGTCTCTTTAATAAAATCTTGCACTTTACTTTTATGTATGGTTGCTATTGTAACATGACATTATGAATACAAATCTATTTTGGGCTGCATATAGAAGCCACATGTATTGGCTGCTTAGATGACATTCCCACAATATTAGCCCTTTTATCATATAGTACACAACATTAATGACATTTTTATTAAAAAGAAGTATACTATTTTCATTTTTCTTGATGGCTAAATAGCTACATGTCACATGTGGCATTCGACATCATCACTCTGCACTCGGAAGCTGTTTGGTAAAATCTCCATTTAATTTAGAAAGTAGTGGCTTCAGCTGGTATTTCTGATTAGTATTCAACCAGAACAATATATCCACTGTCATCACTATAGTCTAAGAGACAGCACATGGATGCTTTTGACAGCTCACAAGACTACAGATTGCGTTTATTAGGGTCACGTCAGCTCCGTTCCGAGAAAACGTGAGCAGAGAAAGACATTCAATGAAGTGAGGGAATCGTTTTTAGGGCCGTATTCAGAGATGTAGACGACTTACATACAGTAACTGACTTCTTGTTCCGTAACACAACAGCGAGTATAAGCAACATTCCAAGCATCAAGGAATTAAGGAATTTGTCATGGTGTGCTGGTGCAATATGAGTTAATATGAGTTCGACTTAAGATTTTTCGACCTTACGATGACGATACGACTTTCTTTTTTTCGGCTCCCGTTAGGGGTCGCCACAGCGGACCATCCTCATGTTTGATTTGGCACATGTTTTTACGCTGGATGCCCTTCCTAACGCAACCCTCCCCATTTATCCAGGCTTGGGACTGGCACTAAGAGTGGCTGGGGTTGGTTCCCTGATCGAACCTGGGCCGCAGCGGTGAGAGCGCCGCATCCTAAACACTAGACCACCAGGGAACCGATGTGACTAAATTGTAAAAATATTTTACATTTCACTCAACAGGCACAGGTAGCAGCGTACGATGTACGATACGCTAGATGCCCAGCTGGGATGCCTCACTCTCGCTAGCAATCGACTGAGTAAAGTTGTCTCGCTGTTAGTGTGTATTTTTTTTCTGTTTCAAATGGTTTCGAACAGCAATTTTTGTTATAAAAGCATGTCCTAAAAACGCCCATGTATGCCCCCTGCTGGTAGTAAAAAAAATAAAAAAGTTGTAACGTATCTTCATCGTAAGTAGAGGACTACCTGTAGATAAAGACATTAACTATACAGTTTGTGCAAGGTCAAACGAAGGTGCTCATGGCCTGGGATTAGTTACAAGTCAGTGAGTGTATTGTGTCACTGTTTTCCTGAATAAAGGTCCTTTAAATTGTGTGTGTGGATTTTTGTGTGTCACTGGACAACCCTGTGTTTAATCAGTAAAAGGAAGAGTCAGAGCGGGAAAAGTGTGTTCTGGGTGTTTGAGTCCAGGTTGGCCATGTTTAAAGGCTGCAGCATTTGGCCCGAGTCCGTCAGTGACCTGACACTGACAGCGGTGAATCCATTATTTCAGTATTTTGAAGTTTTTTTTTTACTTTCATTTTGGTGGAATGAATCTACTGGGTCATCCAATTAGTTGACCACCACACATGCACACAAATGATGTCAGTTCAATGATTTCTCAGTAAACACTGTTGTTAACCATTTTAAAACCTGCATCATACGATTCAGATGCACTCATCACATCACACAAAGAGAAGATTTATTATTCGCTAACCATGAGTTAGTTGGAGGGAGCTTGCCGAACTAGTCTGAACACAGCAGTGGCATTATCGTGCTTACAAAGAACCCAGAATGTTCCCTTCTTTCAAAATCAGCCATTGATCGAGTTTCATAATGAAAATGGTCCGCGAGACCATATCGACTTTCTGTCTCGCTGTCAATTCATGTTACATTTTATTCGTTCTGCAATGTGGACTTCTAAGAGTCTTTTGGATTCGCAGGTCTAATAGAATCAATTTAGAACAGTGGTTATAAGAAAGGCATAAGGCTGGAATCAGGATATCGAGCTTGGTTTATTATAGCATTATCTATATTGACGGTTTAATTTCGAACCAAGACCAGGATGGATCTGCTTCCAGGCCTTAACCTTGCATCAGTGAGGTCACTGGGTTTAAACAGCACCGCTTCAGGACACCACCTCATTTGAAATGGCACATCGATGCCAAACATTTATGTGCTAAGAGGATAAGGTCTGTCTATCATTTCATTTCAGTGTTAGTTTTAGAAATTTCAGTTAGATGTTGTAATCTCTTTGCCAGGGTTTATTTGATGATTTTAATTAAACTGGGTATCATTACTATGAGCTGTACATGGTACATGAGAGAAGTTCAGAACTGGATCTGGATTTTCCTAGATCATCTCTCGTCTAGACCTTCTTGAAGAAAAAGAGGAAAAAACCTGAAAAACCTTTTCTCTTTTAGTCAGTATTTTTTTTTTTTGCTTAAAAGTGAAATAGTGCATAACTGAGACACACCTCTATTATACTTATTCTTTAACTCAACTGCGCAAATTCCAACTTACTGAACAACTATGATTACTTTCAAAGTAAATTATTGTATTTAATCCAGACTAAGCACACACAACTCAACATCTGAATATCGCTGAAGCTGTACTGCTGTTCTCTAAGTGAGTCTGGAAATGTTTATTTTCTTTTGTTTTCTATTTTTTAGTGTAATACACCAAATAATAAGTTTTTTTGTTCTATATCATACAGTTACATCAACCTCATGCTGTGATACTGCAATAAAAGTGATTACAGTACAGTATAGTACAGTTCAGTACATGCTGTGATACTGTAATCAAATACATTACAGCACTAATAACTGTAGTTGTGACCCTCCAAAATTGTCTTAAAGTAATTTAGTAGTCATTAGGAAGGAAAGAAACATCTTGAATATTATATAATAAAACAACAATAAAACAATAAAACAATTACACATACTTTACTAGCTATTTAAAGGGTTGTGATATTTTTAGTTTATTTGCTGCTGTGTTTGAACTCATTTGTTATTTCGGGTTTGGCTTTTTGATTTATTGCTGTAATATACTCCAGTATGTATGTGTGTAAGAAAGAAAGAGAACACTATCTTTATTAATGTCTGAGTTTTGTGTTTTGCTGCTGTGAGAGTTAATTCCTACAGTTGCCACAATGCACCCAAGGGCAGAGCAATGAGATTTCTGGGGTGCATGGTTTTATTTGTGCTAGAAGCTGTTCGGAAGATCTTCTGAATCTAATATCTGAATTGTCACACTCCAGTAAGTTTTCCAGTTTATGGTGGGGATCTCATGGAAAAATTTGCACAACATTGCACAATCCATTTTGATATTTAGAAAGACATGCATACACCAAGGAATAGCAATGTTCATACTTTTTAAGTTAATTAGATTCTTTTTTTTAAAGACAGATGTTGCAAATGAACTTAATGTTAATGATACATGAAGTGCATGTATAATTATTGAAGCATGAGCATGATCTAAGGCAAGAAATACAACTACTGAGGTCAAAGTGCTGGGCTTGGTAGATTTCATTGCAATATAAGTAAAATTTTGAGACAATCATTGATAGATGATGTTTAAACCAAACAGATTGGTTTAACTGTTGGCAAGAGTAGACGCTAGCTTAAAATCCCCCTCTTGCCAACAGTTAAACCAATCTGCTTGTTGTAATGCTTGTTTGATATAAACATCCAGATTGGTTTAACTGTTGCAGCAATCCAACTTCTAATCTAATAATAAATGAAACCTATGGGGGTTAGTTTTTCCATACCAACTAGGACTAGCAGTGTTGTCATGGATATCATCATGTGAGCTGACTCATTTCAGGAAAAGAAACAAAATGCCTAGTGTGAATGCATAATAAATAACATTTGATTTAAAGCTATGGGAATCCCCACAATACACTGTAAAGCATTCCCCCTGTTCTTGAACAAATTATACAGGTCAGTGCTGAATAAAGAACTTTGGGATAAACAAAGACCTGTTGAATATTATTTAGGAAAACAAGCTCACATGGCTTTAGGCTACATCCCATGTCTGAAGGCAGATGTGGTGTCAATCCAGTAATGGATCAAATATCAAGTGGGAATTTTACATTTTCTCAAACATTTTATGCATTCATGCCATTCATGCAAACAAAAAGAAAAATCTAATTTTTTCCCCAATCCCAATGCACACAATACGGCAAAGAAAAACTTACCGCTAGGAAAAAACTGAGCAGATGAGAAAAAAAATCCAATCAATTTCTGACGAGAGAACATTTGAAGTTTAAATAGTAAATAATCTTAAAAAACAAACAAACTCAAACAACATTTAGCAGCAAAGGTGGACATATTAGCACCCAGTCGCTGGTGATAAGATTTTGTATCAGAACTATTAAATTTTTATTCATAGTTTGCTGGCGTACAAGAAGTCTCAGTAAGCTAGCTGTCATCAGAGTAATTTTTGGTTTTTTTTTAAAAGTCAGAGAAAAAAAAACCTACCGCTATTTGCAAAACGTTTGACAGATGATCTTTCAGAATTGGGAGCATGCAGGTCGAAACTGAGCAAAATAAATTGCAGTTTAAAGCTGTCAGAATTCTCCTGCTAAGACAACATGTAGTCACACTACGCTTAATTATTTTGAGGAAAAATAAAGCTTGTATGATAATTTTTATATGTGAGTAAAGATAAATTTTTTGTTCAACTGCAATTATTATGTCATAAACAGTATTTTTTAGAATGTTCTTGAAGCATCCTAAAACCATTACCATTTTTTTGTGTTCACAGGGTTGTTAGTTTTGTTTTTTTTTAGCCTAGTCTATTAGGTATTTTGGCATCCATCCTGGTTTATTCAGATCTCTACTAATGGACTGCCAAAAAGTAATTGTATTTATAAGAAGTGGTTCAGGTTTTGGAATTGTTTTTTTTGTGACTGTAAAAATGTTACATGTTGGGTAATGACATTAGTAAAAAACATATCTAAAATCTAAAAACATATTTTCAAGACAGGCAGTAGTTCTTGTTTGCATAGTTTCTGCTATGTACTTCTGTCAAAAAGTTATGCAGAGGCAGGAAGTAACTGTAAAACTACTGTATATGGCTGGGTGTTGCTGAGGTTGAAGGTCCTCTGGTTTGTTCACTTCTTTTAAGATGCAGAACAGTACTAAGTTTTGTTTTTTTTTTTAATAAAAAATGAAGGGGATCACTGAATCTAATGAATTCACATGGGTGGAAGCTCTATGTGTTCTTCTTCCAAGTTCTAGGATAATGTCAGCATTAAAACAGATTAATGACCTGTATAGTGAAAATGAATTACTGGCTAATAGAACTTCTTTGGGAAATTGGCAAACTCTCTAAAGAGCTACTTGCATTTACAAAGCTTGCCTTGCAGAATAGAGAAGCATTAGATTTCCTACTAGCATTTGCCTTATAGAGTGGAACCTGTATACTTCTTGAGTGCTTTTTCCAAAAATCCAATTCAAATGACCAGAAATTGGAACATGCTAAATCTTTCACATGAGACACCCAGTATTCATGTTCAACAAAAGAGATAGACTGTTGGATAGCTAATCCATGAGGAGATTTGGAAGAGAGTATTACACACGTCTTCTGCTGTTTTTCTAAAAATCTTTTAAAAGACAGCTGCAAAAGATACTGTTTTAGTCGATGAAACTGTCTACCACTACATCTACATTAATACAATGAAGCCATTAAGGTTGAGCTATATAGCACAGGGTAGCCAAATAGACAAGTAGGAAACATTAACTAATTGGGTTTGTGATTTTTTTTATAGTTAAATAGTTTTGGTATGTCGAGATTATGAGTAAAATAAAGAGAAAATGCTATTTTTGGGCCACTTTCTTGCATTCTGTTTTTTATTATTTTTATTATTATTATTGACTTACCTGTTATTCATCTCTTGCTACACAAAGGACATGCTGGGTTTACTGATTTAAGATATATATTTCAAAGACAATCACAGCTCACTAAGTTGCTGAAGAGAACACCATATCCTTTGCCCCACTATTTCTCAGGGTACAAGAAAGTCTCTTTGTTCTGGCACCAAGGTGTTGGAAGAAACCTCTACCTGATGTAGGAACATCTGAATCTCTAGTGTCTACAAGTGTCTATTACTTTCTCTTCTAAAAGAGTTTTAGGCTGATGGTCTTCCTAATCTGTGTCCCAGTGAACCAGCATTATAATGTATTTATTGATTTATCGAAACTGCACTTTGTCACTCTAATTACATAATCTGCCAAATGCCATAGATGTGAATGTAATGTAAAAAAATCCAGCCATATTTCAAATTTTTTTTTTCCTAGCAAAGTGGAGAAAGAAAAAACTTGCTGTAACATCTCTAGTCCATAAAAAGTAACCTCAAAGTGGTGATTTTGTGTTATCTATCTATAAAGTTGTATCTATCGATCTTTAAAGTGCTGAAGTTGTATCTATCCGATTTTAGGCTGTGCAGTGAACAAAATGTAATGTTGTAACTTGTACAGTCAATACTTTCCATCGCATGAAGATGCACATTAGTGCAGCGCACTGGCTTTAAAATCATTGTCGACTGGTATTAAATACAAATATTTTTGGTGATCTGACATTGATTTGCTGTGTCAGATTTATTTACCATCTTTGGTAGAAAAAGATACAGCCGTTTACAACTGGAGGCAACATATTTTTTTTCAGCCAGAAATCGTAATGCTGCAAAATAAAGAAACACTTTGGTTTATAGAGACAGGATTTCCCAACTGTTTTTTTAGCTGTATTGACATTTAAAGCCCAGTTGTAGGGTTATTTTTTGTACAAAAGAAAAACGGAGTATAGAGGTAACGTTTATAGTTTGGTATAACTATTTGAGTTAAATAATGGGGCAAACCTTAACCAGTAATACAGTGAAATGCTGGGTGCAAATGTGTGTGTATTGTATTTGTGCAGAATACAGGTAGAAAAAGTACATTCAAAGTGTAGCCTAAAGCAATGAGCCATGAGATGCTGTGTGCTAATTGAGCATAATAAGGATATGGAATGGTATAATAGTGAACGCCTTCTTACTAATCATAAAGCTCAATTTAACACACACTTTACAACGGCTTAATGTTGATAATAAATGGCGACAAAAACTATATAATAGAATCCAATATTAATTTGCGATATTATAATCGAATTAGTGAATTTTCCCATACATCATGTGGTTTGATAGCAGTAACCTCCTATTGCTAAGCAATGTACAATGATTAGGGTGCCCAGTACAATGAGAAAATGAACGCAAACACAGCATCAGTGCTGTTATAATATCATTTTCAATTAATCACAGCCATGCTGATGTTCAGCAGCAGGATTGTGACATGAGCATGTTATTGCATTTATACAACAGTTCTGTAAACTGTAAAATTAAATACCATTTACTTGATATTTCAGACAAAATGTGTGCCATTTTTAACTCCTTGACAAACTTCGTATCCCAAAGAAACCACAGATAGATAGAATACTGTGTGTTGCCATTCAACTCATGGACCAACCGAAATTATATTAACGGTGTCAATGTAATTTTACATAGTAAACACAGACAATCGGAATAATACAAACAGTAAAATGTAACACTCAAGACCATTTTCTGAAGGTCTTGGTCTTGTCTCAGTTGTGACCATATTTGTACTTTTGTCTTGTCTCAGTCTTAGACTAAAAGGACTCTGGATTTTATTTTAAAGCCTGTTAAAATAACAACTACAGGTATGTCACTTAAATGCCGGTACAATGTGTGATTTATTTGTTAATATGTTATTTTAATTTCCAGTTTTAATTTCATTAAAACAATTATTTGTCATTTCAATGTTGATTTAATTGTTTATTTTTTTATTAACATCGTTAATGTGATTAATACTAAAGCTTTCTGCTTCAAAATGCAATCAATAATTTTGAATTCAATTTATTTTGTTTCTGTTGTGCTGGATCAAAAATTAATTGTGTTAACAGTATCACCGAAATGAATACAAATGCTACAAATACTAATTGCAAAAAAAAGCACTTGCATGAGATCTTGTTTTGTATAATATCTAATATAATAAACGTTATATTGATTTTATTCAAACTTAAAACAGTGAAAACTTGTCTGTAGTTCACTCTCAGTGACTGTTCATGAGCATCAATACCCCACATACATAATCACTTTTACTCTATAAATACTTCTATTATTATCCTGTTATTATTTTATTAAAAGTTCACAGAATCTAATATATCTAAGATATACAGTTTTTGCATATTACTGTAATTTCCGGACTATTAAGCGCACCCAAATATAAGCCACACCCACCGAATTTGACAAAGATTTTCATTTTGAACATAAATAAGCCGCAGGGGTCTACACTGAAACTAATTAACTTTACACAGGCTTTAACGAAAGACAGTGCCTGTTACACGGTGTAACGGGTGAAATATGTTGTGGCACCTTTAAGAGCAGAGTGGCATTTTGGTAATAGGCTGCCGCCGGCATTTTCCGGTATTACTGCATGTGTGCAAGGCTGAGGAATATGTCCTTATTATTTTCTGATGCTCATTTCTAAGTTTCTTTGACTAACCCGTAACGCTGTTGCCAAAAAAAAATAAAAAAGAACAAGTTTTGGAAACCTGTCTGTGCTTATATGATTTCTGTTGCAACAGTTAGCGAGCTCTCCCATGACCCTGACTCAATGTGTTACAACGGCTTGTATCTAAACAGTAGCCTACCAAGAAAGTCATTGTTCACTGTCTTCCTCCTTCCTTTCACAACAATTTCTCTCGAGAGTTTATCTTTTGGCATCGTCGTGCGTTTAAAAATCACCATCGGTGAAGCTTTTCTCTTGATGCCGTGCAGCTCAGAACACAGGTGAAGTGTGTTTTTTCATGCCCGGTTGTTTTCAGCGTGACGAATGATTCGCATTTCCTGTTGACAGTCTGAATGAGCGGCCGGTCAAACGTCAGAGGAACCTCATCCATATTTATGATGTGGTGCGGCCCGATTCAGTGTGAGCGCAACTGATTTAATATAAAGAATTATATTGGTTCACCTGAACTCGTTCCGCAATTTCATTGGCCTAATGTTATGGGGCTCAGTTTTTTGGCTTGAAGTTTGTAAAACCGGAAAAAAACCCAGGAAAAAATCCATATATAAGCCGCTTCGTTGTTTAAACCGCGGGGTTCAAAGAGTGGGGGAAAAGTAGCGGCTTATAGTCCGGAAAATACGGTGGATTTTTGCCATTTTTGTTTGCACAAAAGTTGTTATATGTTTAGGTGGATCTCATACTAAGTGTCAGCACTTTGTTCTCTGTTCTTGTTGTAGGACTGTTCTTCCTGCTGTGGTCAGGGAAATGCTTTTTGCTTCCTGAAGACTAGCACAGAGAGAATGTGGAAGAGCTTCATCCCACAGACAAGTCAGGCCTTCAACTAGGAAAACATCAAAAACTAAAGCTTGGTCTCATACGCACATCTCTCTCTATCGCCTCCACAGGACGTAAATGCTGCTACATGTGTATACTCCATGTTTTATTTTTGTGATTCCACTTTTCTTTTTTATTCTAAATGTGATTATTTATAGATGTGGTTATATATATAAATGTGATTTGTATTTCAGTGCAAGTATATTCTTTTTAATTATTTTGCAAATTCTATTTTATTCATCTATTTTTTTATGTTTTAATTCATGAATTATTTTATATTTTATATCACAGACATTTTAAACATTTCACTACAAAATTATATAATCATTATATAATAATCAAGCTGATTTTATATACTTGAAACTCTGCTTGTTCAGTCAAATTTCATAGACCAAATCCAACAGAATTTGTTCAAATCCTGAAACATTATGATGAAATTAAATTATTGTGAAGCACTCACAGGTTTGCTTACATAGAGAAGGTGGCTTCAAATGTGTCAGCAAAAACAGACAACATTTTTCCCCAGATTTATAAATGTTTAATAATTCTGATTTTTGTCTCACTCACCTGTGAATATAGTCACCCATTAAGCACTAAGCCTTTTCACCACATAGCACATTTGCCTTTATTGAAGCCCACAAAGCTCCATAAGACCAAACATACAGAAAGCTAAGTAAAAAAAAAGAAGTGGGACCTGCCTCTTTGCCAGTAAAATATTACAGTACGAACAGTGTAAAAACACTGAAACAGCACCTGAAAATCTGATTTAGATCGTAAGTTAAGTTATGTGACCAGAAAATTTTTATATAAATAGATGAAAAACAGACCCACATTATCCTTGGGATCATGCTCACTAAGCACATCACAGAGGGAAGCTACTATCTCACAGGGATTTTATATGTTTTGGCTAACATGCTGCAATGTTGCATAGAGTTAAAAGAAGATTCCATGACAAATGAAACCGATTTATGAGCCAGGCTTCAGCCTAAAATATTTACCAGTCTTTAAATGTACTTTCTTTTATAATTGTGGCATAAATAGCTAAATTTGTCAGCCAAGGTGTTTGTTTATGGATTATGACTACACCTATATGCCTTCCATTGTCTGTACAGCAGCATTTCTTTAGTCAATTGTCGTAATTAAATTTTTTGTTTTGTTTGTTTTTATTTATGAAATTCTTTTGTTTTTCATGTTCTTAATTTTTCATATGCTGTAATTCATGGCAATAT
The DNA here is from genome assembly GCA_039877035.1 of Silurus lanzhouensis. Lineage (NCBI taxonomy): Eukaryota > Metazoa > Chordata > Actinopteri > Siluriformes > Siluridae > Silurus > Silurus lanzhouensis. The sequence goes on along the minus strand of JBCEWE010000393.1, from coordinate 4,571,488 downwards.
TATTGAATGACTTGGTCGCTAATTTTCTTGATTGTATTCTTAATCCATTTGTCTCACAACAGCTTTTCATCATTAATTGAAGTAACCTAAAAGAGACATCAGAGAACTGTCAAAAGTACTCCGATATTGTACCTGAAAATTAGTTTAGGATGTCCAATTACAAAAGCATTAGAAGTCTAAATACAAAAGTATAAATGGCACAAAATGATACAGTATATAGAGTAAAAGTAATAATATTGGAATGAAGTACATTAGGTGTTTTCTGCTCTTTTGTAGAAATGTATTGAAAAAGAAGTGTGAGGTAGTGAAAGGAAATAAAAAAGAGTGCAAGAGATATTATTTACATATTCAATATGATTTATGCCTCGCTGTCTAAACACTTGTTCGGATGAATCCATAATGTACATTAATTACACAAAATTATATTTACTTTTGATACAGTTTATAATTAAACTATGCAGGATTTGCCTAAGTTGGCCATCCTCCCAGAATATGGTTGGATTGATCAAACTCCTCTATTCTATTCCTCTGTTCACTGTGTTTAAAAAAACATATTTCATATTTTCAATTTTAAACAGATTTACAGAACTCTTAATACACGGGCGGCATCTAATCTCGTCTGCTTTTCCGTAAGCACATCCTCGGAACGGTCATTAAGCTTTGGAATGAAGCGATCCTTCGGAAAAACAGGTTAAGAGGGAGTTAAGTACCTGCCAGTCACACTTGACGATTCAACAGTGATGGAGTGAAATTGACTTCCTTTAAAATGTAGCAGGAATTTCTGTGAGCCCGTTAGATTTTTTTTTTTTTTTTTTTAAAGAACAGCCAAGCTGTAAAAGGAGACAGTAACGTCTCTGAGAATTTATTTATGTCAAGGGACAGCTACGGATTAGCCTGAGGGGTTAAATCAGTAAATCAGTAAGAGCATAATTAGCCTGCAGGCATTAATGAAACTCTAAATAACTTGAAGTGAACTGCACCCAAGTGAAGGACAGATAATGTGCTTAATGAAAACCTGCCTGACTTCTGCATTTTGTGGCTTAAATTTAATTAGCCTATGTGTAATTATTTGTAATGCACTATACGTGCCAGAGAAAAGGAGATTGGAAAGAAAAGAGGAAAACATGCTACTCAGTGTCTAAAAACTCAAAGAATCCTTAATTTTATTAAACTCAAACTGATTTAGTGCTTTATTATATATATATGTGATTATATGTAATATATATATATATGGACAATCCTGAACTACTGATATACACCATGCTGTGCCTTTTTCTCTTAGCATAGAATATGGTGGTAGGAGGTGGTATGTTTCTGGTTAGGATGTTCATGCCAACTGGCAGTTTACCCAAAATGACAGGTGGCCCATTAAGGAAAAGCATCCTATATGCTTACTGGACGCTTACTGGTTACTTTATTAGGAAAATGTGTACATCTGAACATTCATGCAATTGCCCAATCAGGAATCAGCCAATTTATAAAATCATGCATATACAAGTGAAGAACTTCATTTGCTTAATGTTTACATCAAACATCAGCTTGCAACAGTTTGAATTTCAGTGACATGGTTTCTGGAGTCAGATGGATTAAGTATTTTAAGAAATGTCCTGTGACATTTTCCTAGGAACACAAGATGCTGTTCTGTGGGTAGAAACACCTTGTTGATGTCCTCATGAGGACAGTCAGAGGAGACAATGTCAGGTTAAAACTGACAGTTAATCTAATAATCACTTTTTACAAACATAATAAGCAGGAAAGCATTTCAGAATGCATAATACATTGTGACTCAAAAATGCACATATACAGTGCCCTCCACAATTATTGGCACCCCTGTTTAAGATGTGGTCGTGGACTTCTAAAAATTCTCCTTTTTTTTAAAACAACATAGAACCCAAATGCAAAAAAAGAGAAAAATCCAACCTTTCATTTAAATACATAACTTTGGTGGTAAAAAAAATCATACATTTAGAAAAAAAACAACTTGAAATCATGTGTGCCACAATTATTGGCACCCCTAACAATTCCTCTAAAAAATAAATTTTATTTTTTTTTTTTATATATTTTTCTGTAGTTGCTAAGGTTGGTCAGGGTATCTAGGGACTTTTAATTAGTAATTCATGATTTCCTGTTTCCCTGGGGTATAAATATGATGTGACACAGAGGCCTAATTCTCTTACCCATTTGTCAACATGGCAAAGACAAGAGAACACACCATTCAAGTAAGGCAGATGTGTGTCGACCTTCATAAGTCAGGCAATGGCTACAAGAAAATAGCCACTCGCCTTAACTTGCCGGTATCTACAGTCAGAGGAATCATTAAGAAGTTTAAAACAACTGGAACAGTGACAAACAAGGCTGGAAGAGGTCCCAAGTTTATCTTGCCACAACGCACAGTGAGGAGGATGGTAAGAGAAGTAAAAAAATTTCCCAAGCTCACCGTCACAGAATTGCATTAAAGAGTGGCATCTTGGGGTCACAGAGTCTCCAAAACAACCATCAGATGCTCTCTACATGCCAACAAGCTGTTTGGGAGGCATGCAAGGAAAAAGCCTTTTCTCACTAACACTCACAAACGTAAACGTCTGGAGTTTGCTAAGCGGTACTGGGACTTCAACTGGGATCGTGTGCTTTGGTCAGATGAGACTAAGATTGAGCTTATTGGCAACAAACACTCTAAGTGGGTCTGGCGTAAAACAAAAGATGAGTATGCCGAAAAGCACCTCATGCCCACTGTGAAGTATGGTGGAGGATCTGTGATGCTGTGGGCCTGTTTCTCTTCCAAAGGCCCTGGGAACCTTGTTAGGGTGCATGGCATTATGAACGCTTTGAAGTACCAGGATATTTTAAATAAAAACCTGATGGCCTCTGCCAGAAAGCTGAAGATGAGTCGTCATTGGGTCTTTCAGCAGGATAATGATCCAAAACATGTGGCAAAATCTACACAAAAGTGGTTCAGCAGTCACAAACTCAAGGTCCTCCCATGGCCATCTCAGTCCCCAGACCTCAACCCAATCGAAAACCTGTGGGGCGAGCTAAAGAGAAGAGTGCATAAGAGAGGACCCAGGACACTGGATGATCTAGAAAGATTGTGCAAAGAAGAATGGTCAAAAATCCCTCTCTCTGTGTTCTCCAATCTTGTGAAATGTTATAGGAGAAGATTAAGTGCTGTCTTGTTGGCAAAAGGAGGTTGTACAAAGTATTAACATCAGGGGTGCCAATAATTGTGCCACACATGATTTCAAGTTTTTTTTTTTTCTAAATGTGTGATTTTTTTACCACCAAAGTAATGTACTTAAATAAAAGGTTGGATTTTTCTCTTTTTTTGCATTTGGGTTCTATGTTGTTTTAAAAAAAAGGAGAATTTTTAGAAGTCCACGACCACATCTTAAACAGGGGTGCCAATAATTGTGGAGGGCACTGTAGATGATCTATATGTAAAATACAGCAGCACAACAATTACAATGAAGAAGAAAATGATCATTAACAGTATAATAATAATAATAATAATAATAATAATAATAATAATAACAATAAATACTACTAGATTCTGCTGCAGCAGTTTTTTTTACATTATTAGTTTTATATATTTCACTACACATATTACAATATCTCCTATATGCACCTAAATGTGCTTGGGTAGCATTTTTTCCCGAATACACACTGAGGTTTCTGGGGTTCCTATACTGGAATTGTGCATGTATGTGTTGCTTTATCACATTGTGCTCTCAGTCGTATTGGCCCAATATACCGCCACACTCTTAGATTGCTTTTGCTGGGTAATGTATACAACTCCAACAGAGCAAATCCATCTATTCAGCTTCTATTACCCATCTCCTATTTTTTTTTCTTCCTTTGCCCATGTGGTGTCTCTCAGTCCAACTTGAAATGTACTGACCCCCTACTTGTTTTTTTTCACACATGTGCTAGAACGTTCCATTATACTCTGAAGATAGCAGAGACGTGCCATTTGAAATGAGTTTTCCCTGTAGCTTTCCTTGAGGTTTTAAGAACAATCCACATGTACTAGTGCATGTACCGTACATACTTGATTCTGAAGGCAGAGAACAGGAGAGAAGATGTTAGAAGACTACCTCACAGCCACAGTCAAACATGGGGGTGGAAGCTTAATGGTTTGGGGTCGTTTTGGAGCGAGGAAGGTTGGAGACATATTCAGGGTGAAAGAAATACTGAAGCATTATTGCTACTATTCCATACTTCAACACCATGCAATCCCGCAATAAATCTGACATATGCAATCAGTTAACAGATAAATATTTTCTAACTAATAATCATTTGATTTTTAATCATTAATATAATAATATATTATGTGTCAGATAGTTCATTCATGCAATGGTGTGCAGAATCACGATCCTCCTAAAGAGCTACTTCAATTAGGCTACAATATTCGGCAATCAAATATTTATTTATCAATCATTGGTAACCTACTTGAAAGCCGGCAGCCTGCACATTTTTTACCTTCTTCCATATGGATCAATTTTCTGTTCTGATCTCATCAAGTCGGCGCAAACTTTCAAGTAGGCTCAAATCAGAAGTCGTATTTTTATGATGTCATCATGTAGACTTCCTACAAAGTGTTTTACAGTATTTTACAAAAAAATTACAAAAATACAAAACACTAAAGTATTTTGATACAAAATATGAAGCAATTTTCATCAACCCTGTCAAATACAACTTACAAAATCCTATTTTAGATTTGAAATACATTTATCATGAATACTGTGTACAGAAGACACAATTTATACAAGTTAGCAAGTAGGTCAAGATCCAGCTCAGTTTATAACCAAGTTTATTACAATCAAGTATCTGTAAGTGAAACCTCTGAGAATTTCAGTTCATTCATTATTATATATTTTTTTTGTTCAATCTAAAAATATGGTCTTTAAAAAGCTGACCTCCTTCTTACCTTTATAGCACACACAAGAAAGAATGTATTTAAGAGCATAAAGAAACCTGCTTGAAAGGAAGCTAAACATTTCATGCTTGAAATGTTCTTTGTAGTACATCATAACTCGTAATTTAGATAGAAAACATCTCCAGGAAGGAACCACAATCTTTTTTTTCCTCCAAACAACCTCTGACATGGAAATCAGCCTCTCACACAAGGTTCTACATTCATAGGAAAAGCAACGAGCAACCGTCATCTCAGTGCAACCCAGGAGATCACAGCTAAGGGAATCTGTTGACGTCGGTTGCAGAAAGACACAGAAACCTTCAAAGCTTTCAAAGACTTCTGTACTCATCCCCTTTGTAACAAATAAAACTCTGGCTCCCTTAACTTGTCATTAACACACTCAGATAATGGCTGAAATAATGTTTAAAAAAATATATTTAAAAAGGATGCCTATGCTCAGAGTATACGTGTCCAAACTCCATCTTTTTTTCACAACGCTGACTAAAAAGTGCCAGGGAAGCTGTCTCTAGGCTTTGAAGTACTCGCTAATGAGGCTTTGAGACTAAAACTATTTCTAATAATGCTATCTAGCAAAGTTCACAGCTGTACTTACTGACAAGATGACAGAATGAGAGCAAAAGCTATGCCCCATCCGACTCCTTACTTACAAAACAACTTTTGAGTAGGAGTGTAAACTGTGCACATTTGAGCCGAATTTTTGCCATGTCAATCTTTTAAAAAAATGTAAAATAATAAAAAATAATAATATTTTTGGTGAATTTATTGCAACTTCAAATGAAGGAAAAAATGTATGCTGTTGTATCCAAAGGCGCCCTATGCAATTGTGCCTTTGTGGTAAAAATTGTGTAAAAAAAAAACATATGGCAGGAAATGTTAGGTGTCTCAAAACATTTGTCAATACTAATGTATCTAGTAGTGTACTGTATGTAGTTGGCAAATAGAGTGGCCAACCTTGGGCTACGATTCCAGTCCGAATACATCTCAAAACCCACACCAAATATTTTAAACTAGTCTAGGAAATTTGGTAATTTTATCCTTTTTATTTCAGCTACTGCATAACAAAAAATTATCACTATAGTGCACATGCATTTCAAATTTACAAAAAAAAGTACAATAAAATTTTACATCAATTATTTTTCATCAATTAGCAATTATTGCAGTTTTTAACATGAGGTGCTAAAGAAACTCAACGGTGAAAATCAGCCAATAAATGGGCTTTCTCACGATTGTACTAAAAGGGCAAGCAAACCAATGGAACATTGTTTCTCCGAAAAAGGTAAAAAGTATTTGAATTTAAAATGCATTGGTTGTGAATGAGAGCTTGAGACTGACATACTGTGTATGGTGGTGTTCTGCAGCAAATGTACGACCTTCCATTGGTGTAAATGGTAATTCTAATCTAACAACAGTTTTAATCATCAATCATTTTAATATTAAATAGAATAGAATAGAATAGAATAGAATAGAATAGAATAGAATAGAATAGAAGAATGCTTGCTCCTTCAGCATATTCTCCACCATCCTTAACACGCACATTAACACATTGGTCTTTCTCTTACCTTCCACAAGACATCAAAGTTTTAGATAACAGTCTTATAAACGGCTACAAACAATTATTGCAGTGTGTAGCTCAGGGGATCAGAATGTTTTTACCTATTCAATTCTGAGTAGAAATATTGTAGATACATGCACTATATATATATATATATATATATATATATATATATATATATATATATATATATATATATATATATATATATATATATATATATATATACACATACATACATACATACATACATACATACATACATACATATATGCATCTACAATATTTCTACTCAGATTCAAAGAAAGCAAGGGATGGGAGAAGAAATGTAATTCCGGAGTAAGAACGGGCGCTTTGAGGATGGATTGGACTGTAGTTAATGTCAACAGTCTGCTACACTGACTCAGGAATACAGTTCGCTTCTGATCATCAGCACTGTACCCCGCAAAATTGTATACCTGCTTCAAATGGACATTCGGTGCAACCCAGATGAGGATGGGTTCCCTCTCGAGTCTGGTCCTCTCAAGGTTTCTTCCTTATGCCATCTCGGGGAGTTTTTTCTTGCCACAGTTGCTCATCAGGGACAAACAATCTTACAAAGAACATATTTACTTTTAATCGCCAGATTATCTGTGTAAAGCTGCTTTGAGACAATGTTCATTGTTAAAAGCGCTATACAAATAAAAATGAATTGAATTGAATTGAAGTGTGTATCCACAGCTTCTTTGCACTCACCATGTCTAATGAAAAGACAGTATTCATTTCTGTCATTCTGTCATTTCTGTAATTAAGAAATCATGGTATAGCTGAAGGACTTTCTAAGTGTTTTAAATAAATGCTCAATACTTTTTTTTAGCAAAGGACAGTATTTATTGTTAGGATTCAAACGAAAATCACTGTATGATTAAATAATGCAACAAGGATTCATTTATATTGAAATGAATCCATGGCTATTTATGATAATAAAAACAAATACAGATTGGAGACTGCTAGAGAGACTTTGCTATGTAACACTGGTGAGGGTTTACTGATGTCTTTTCTAAATATTACATCATTTCATATCATTTTAAAGAATTGAAGTTTTGCACGTTGGTGTTAGCAGTTGGAAAAAAATGATCTTATTTGGTTTTTTTAGATTAAATTACATTAAAGTACATAGCCTTATTTATTCTGATGTCCATCTTATCAGACAACAATTCCCGAGTTACCAGCAACCTGGTGTTTGGAAGTAAAATTCTCCATGTTTATTTATGGTTTATGTGTGTGTGTGTGTGTGTGTGTGTGTGTGTGTGTGTGTGTGTGTGTGTGTGTGTGTGTGTGTGTTTGTGTTTGTGCTTATGATTGTTATGAAGGTTCATAAATATGTTCTTGCATAACATCTTTTTGGGGCAAAGACCTGGTACAAAGAAGGAAATATAATTATTTTTTTTATTATTTATTATTATTATTATTATTATTATTATTATTATTATTATTATTATTATTAATTTGATTTTTATAAAACTTTTCATACATTACATGCAATCTTAAATAGACAAGGAAATAATGAAAAAAAAAAAGCCTCTAATAAGAATGCAATATATACATAATATTAACAACAATAACTAACATTTAAATAAATAAATAAATATATCTTAAAAATAAATGCAATAGATACAATTATTAGTAAATCATGAATTTTGGGTACACAAAACAAGAAAGCTGCTTTACCACATATTCTTGTTTTATTTTAAACAAACCTGCATCACAGGATTTTAATTGGAACTTGTGGGAAAACAAATCATCCTTTCATTGTTCAAACAAGAAGCTGTACACAAAATTTGCCATACCAGACATTGGAAGCCAGAGTAATGTGATACAACACGTTCTAATTTGTCTAATATTATAATGTGAGACTGTTCAAAAGTATGCATCATTGTTACTGTTCACAAATTTGAGAAACTTTTTAACTGAAACCAAACCAAGAAAAACACCCAAGTTTCTTACCACAGATTTAAATTGTACAGCAAAAGGTTTTTTGTAAATGTAGATACATAAAAATGCATTTCTATATTAATACTTGAAATAGATATGAATATGGATATGAGCCAGAACTAAAGTCTTATTTCTCCAAGAATTGACCCAGTGAGAGCAATTACAAAGAAAACCGAAAAGGAGCCAAACATATAACCCTGAGGAACCGTATATATAATGTATTTTTTAAACATAATCAGCAGGAACAATTATGAATATTTTACCCAATAAGTAAGAATAAAAACACAACAAAGCACTTTTTAATCTTTCAGACTTATACTCATCTACATTAATCATCAAAGTCTCCTTTGCAGCCCCGAACATGTTGCTGTTACACAGTTACTGAAGCTGGTGCTGATTTCTTTGTATTATGTCTTGATGTTTTACATGGTTTTTTAAATCTGGCTTTTAACACTTCATTTTGAGCCATGCCCCAAAGGGGTTAAATTTGATAACCTCCTGTCAATGCAATAATCAGAGAATGACTATGACTGACATCTCAAACTTAAACGCATTACCCAAATGAGTATGGGTTCCCATTTAAACCTGGTTTCTCTCATGTTTTTTTCTCAGGGGGTTTTTCTTTGCCGCTGTATCCACTGGCTTGCTTATTAAGAATTTATACAGACTAATTTATATCTTATTTAGGGACTAACATAAGGGACTAATATATTATTTAGTTTAATAATTTTAAATGCAAGAGCCTGCAGTAGGTATAATTTGTAAATATTAGAAACAAACTGTAAATATTAATATTTGATTGTTTATTTGCATAAATTTTGAATTTCTTTGTTTATTATTCTAGTTAGCTTGATGTCATGTTCTTCTTAAGATTGCAGCTTAGGTGCTTTTTTGGCACAGTGCTAGTGTGCACTTGAATTAAGAAAAAAAAATTATATATATATATATATATTTATTTGTGAGGAGAGAAAAAAAGACAGCAGAACAACATCCAAGATTTTAATGAACTGGTCAGATTTGAAAAATCAAATGGTTGTGTTTATTGATAGATTCTAAATCCTTGTGATTGAGAGATAATGTTAGAATAAGAGCCTCACTATACTTGTTGTTCATGCGACATATACTGTATATGCCAATCAGCCATAACATTAAAACCACCTAGCTAATATTGTGCATATATTATTCATTACACAATGGCTGACAGAAGAGAAAAGTTTTTTTCATTTGTGTATATGTGAAGATTTGGTCATGAATAAACCTACATAAACAGCTCTGACCCATCAAGGCATGAGTCCACCAGACCTCAGATGATGTGCTATGGTGTTTGACAGCAAAATGTTAGCAACATGACCTGTAAATTGTAATTTGGAGCCTTCTTAGATCAAACTTGTTGGTCCATCATATTTTTACAGATAAAAGTGGATTAAGACCTGGGGCATTATACAAGTCTTGGGTGCCCTTGACCTTTTCATTGGTTTATGTATGTATGTTTGAGCAGTTCTGGGACTTACAAAACACTGCATGCTGGAAACAGCCCAAAATACCTGCTATTTTAGAGATACTCTGACTCTGATCACAATTTTGCTCTTGTCAGAGTCACTCAGGTACTTCATTTTTTCCTGCATCAGTTTTAAGAACTGATTTTTCAAAAGTTGCCAAATATATCCCAAATCCTAACAGGTGCCATTGTGTTGAAATGGCTGATCAGACTATAGTATTGTGAAAATGTGTGCAATGCACATGCAAAAATTATGCTGTGAAGTTGATGTCAATATAATGTAATTAATTATTTATACTTAAAAAATAAAAAAACATTTGGTGACACAGTTTGTCACAACTCTCCTTGAGACATTGGTTGTTGCATGTCCCTACTTAATAGTGCAGAATTCATAACAATAAATATCCATAACAACATCTGTAACTCTTTAATAAATAAATAAATAAATAAAATAGGGTGTTTGAGATTTGTGAAGACCCCTCACTTGTCATTCATCTCATTCTAAATGACCAACTTTGGCGTTTGGGGCTGAATATGATTGCATATAAATTGGTCCAAATGGTCTTGTGTGAAAGCTGTAGGCCTGCTGTTTATAGCACTTTCAAGCAGCAAATAAATAAAAATAGAGTTTGCACAGTGCTTACTTATGATTTAAACATAATAACAAAATCCCATCGCTAAAAAAATTAAACTGTGAGTGGATTTGCAATCCTGATTTTTTTTTTCCAAAGTTAAGCCACTGATCTCTGTAGAAAATTAAAACAAGACTCCAAGACAAATAATTCATACATTATTAATATATATTACATTAACTTTCACTAAGAGTTACCAAGAATCTTTGAATCCTGTCAATCTGAACTAAACTAAAAAAATTGCAATCACTATTTAAGAACTCGTATATTATATAGATTCATTCATTTTGCTTTAATTACTGCCTCAATGGAGGTGGGCATGGAGGTGATCAGTCTGTGGAACTGCTGAGGTGGTATAGAAGCACAAGTTTCTTTGACAGTGGCCTTCTGCTCATTTGCATTTTTTGGTCTCTTGTTTCTCATTTTCCTCTTGACAATACCAGGTCAGGTCTGGTGAGTTTGCTGGCCAACCAACTTTTGATGCTTTTGTCAGTGTGGGCAGGTGCCAAATCCTGCTGGAAAATGAAATTAGCATCTTTATAAATCTGGTCAGCAGAGGGAAGCATGAAGTGCTCTAAAACTTCTTGGTAGACGGCTGATGACTGACCTTGGACTTGATAAAACACCGTGGACCAACACCAGCAGATGACATGACTCCCCAAACCACCACTGACTGTACAAACTTTATACTGGACCACAAGCAACTAGGAATAAGATGTTCAACATATGAACCTTATAGTTCTGTGTCCAAAACTTTTGTCTGTATAGTGTAGATACTATAGGTACCCAAGTAAACACAAGTTAGTCATTAAAAAGTCAGACAAAAAAAAAAAAAGAACAATGAACAAGTTTTGCACTAAACACCTAATTCATTGTAATTAAGGACTTATTAACTGGCTGCTTTAAGGTCCTAATGGGACTCTAAATAAGAACTTAATTAAATGCATGCTCATGTGGAGGATAAACCAGTTAAGACTGTAGTGTAGTACATGCATTGAATGTAAGATAAATGCATGTTGTTTTCAAATGCTTTTTTCTTGATTAAATCTGTTTCCAATTAAAGTCACAAGCTTCTTTTTAAGATTTATGCCTTTGTACATTTTACACTTTATACATTTATATATTTAACATTTTAAGCTGGAAATTTTTTTAAAGATATCTTTTAAAACTGTATAGGCAATTTATAAATAAGTTTATCTTTTCTGAACAGCTCTTTATAAACTACAATGTATCCATTTCTAAAACATTTTTAGCTAGAAACCTCCAATAGTTCTGTATATCAATGAGCAGATAATTATTTCATTTTTTTTTTATTTACAGATTTTATTTCTATACATAAACAAATGAAATTTTTTTTTTCGAATTATATAATCATATGAAGCATCATATTGAATAAAATAAATTCTACTATATATATCGGTGGTGGGCGGTCAGGGCTAGCAAAGCCTTCTCTGCTGGCCAAAACACTATCAGAAGCACTGACCTACATTTACAACCTAAATTCTAATATTTGTTTCATGAAATTGTATTCATTTACTCCCAACAGTTTATTCTTTTCATTTTGTAGTGTTTCTCTTGGCTGCACTGCTACCAGTACGTGTATGTGGGTGTTAGATTTTTTGCCCAATCAGATTTCAGCCTCTATGTGCTGCCATATCAATTTAATCTTCCCTGGGCCTTCAAATTCAGTACGGCTGGCCTTTTTACCTTAGTTTCTATTATCAATGGGTCTGTTTCTTTGACCAATCAGGTTTTAAATTTGCCTCACAGGGCCAGAGCTAGCTGGCCCAGAATAGTGTCAGCATTTTTCCGTTCTCTGATTGGCTAGTCAAAGGGAAACTGTTACAGCCAAGTTCTCTGCACACATGAATACATCTGAGTTAGATTGCTTTTTTCCTACGGAGAAAGAGAAATTGATTGTTCCTAAAAAAAATATTCCTAAAAATCAATTTTCAAGAAAAGCTAGACATTGTGAGGAAGTCGGCCAACCCCGAAACTAGCTAGCTTGTCTCAGCCCCAGAAAGGGTTTGTTCGCCACTTCCAGACCAGTGAATACGAGCGGTAATAATAAGTCTGCATCTCTGGTGAGAAGGTTGTATTTTATTTCCATTTTTATGTTTTTGTCATGTTATTAGACAAATGTTGATTCTGAACTGCTCCGGATGATGTAGGTGCACAGTTGCGGTTGTAGTGTAGAGGTTTGGAGTGTGCTTCAATAAAATGGTATTCACCTTCCATATGCGAAATTCCTCTCTCTATGTAATGCCACGCATTGTTATATTGCATTTCTATAATTGCGACGTGATAGTAGTGATATTAAGAGGTGGATTAAGTCGGGTAAATCCCCACTGAAGGCCCAGCTACCAAATGCATGGCCCTCCACTTTTCAAGTGTTTTAAATTAATTATGGTGTTTAAATCAGGAACTCATAAGGACACCAAGTGGAACTTTTGCGATGTTTCCACACGGACGGTTTTAATTGCCGGATGTGAGCATCATGGCAGTTTTTGGTGCTTGATTTGAGACTTAGTGATGGAATGAAAGGTTTATCTGAGTGAAGAAAGGACATTGTGTTGCATTAAAGGTTTAAATTTCGCCTCTTTTATATTTATTTATTCATATTTTTATTAAAAATGGAATGCGTGCTGCATTACATAACACCATTATTTAAAAAAAATTAATAAAATTAGCGCCATTTAAATTAATTTGCGTTAACGCATTATAAAGATATAACGTATAACGTTAATTTTGACAGACCAAATATGTACAGTATATATAGTAACATTCTCAGAAGCCAAAGCTCTGGGATATTAATAAAAAAAGAAATGGAAATACAATTTCATTAGCACACTCAAGGCTGTTGTGTTATCAAAGGGCAACTGTCAAGCACTGTGAAGCACTGAACATCAGGTAAACTAGCAGAAATGACAGAGCTATTTTTATACGACAAAACAAAATAAGGAGAAAAAAGTGAAAAATAGTGAGCGCTTCTTATTCAGGATAGCTTTCTAAAACTCACATATAAATCATCTCTCTTTCAAACATTTTAACCAAATTTTCCTGTCACAGATAAAACAGATGGTGGAGATAAATTGTGAACTAAGCTGCGTGTATTAGCTTTAAATACACTCACTGTAATATAATTCAATAGAAATGTGTTGAAAGTGCAGATAATATTTAATGCAAGTGCCAAAGTACAAAATCAACTAATTGAAAACCAAGCACAACATGATGACACAAGAAAATGGAAGACAAAACTCTAAACCATGGAACAAGAAAAATTAAAGTTTTACACTGGAATCAGGTGAAAGTGATCAGTGACATATGAGTAGGCCAGGTGACTTTCAGAGGCTGATGGAAGACTTAGTCCCTAGTCAATTTTACAGTACTATCAACACTGGTTATGGTATTTGGAATCAGAGTCCTATAATTTTTAAGGTGGTGCCTACATGGATCGGATTTGAAATCACAGATAATACATTTGATTGATATCTGGAGAGATTGTGAATCACTAGACCAGGGTACCTTGTCTGTATGTACCGTAATTTCCAGACTATAAAGCGCACCAATATATAAGCCGCACCCACTGAATTTTACAAATATTTTTATTTTTACATACATAAGCCGCACCTGTCTATAATGTACTTTACACAGGCTTTAACAAAAGACACGTTACACACGGTGTAACGGGTGAAATATGTTGCGCTTCCTTTAGGAGCATAGCTGTATTTTGGGAATAGCATGCCACTGCATTCCGCTGGTATTACTGCGTGTGTGTAAGACTGAGGATTATGTGCTTATTATTTTCTGATGCTCATTTCTAAGTTTCTTTGACTAACCCGTAACGCTGTTGCCAAGAAATATAAAAAAGCACGAGTTTTGGAAACCTGTCTGTGCTTAAATGATTTCTGTTGCAACTGGAGTTAGCGAGCTCTCTCTTCACCCTGACTCAACGTGCTACAACGGCTTGTATCTAAACAGTAGCCTACCAAGAAAGTAATTGTTCACTGTCTTCCTCCTTCCTTTCACAAATATTGCTCTTGGAAGTTTATCTTTTGGCATCGTCGTGCGTTTAAAAATCACCCGATGGAAGTTTTTTCTCCCAATGCCGTGCAGCTCAGAACACAGGTGAGGTGCGTTTTTTCGTTTCCGTTCGGAAATTTTATTGGTCTAATGTTATAGGGTTCAGTTTTTTGGCTTGAAGTTTGTGAAACCGGGAAAAACGCAGGAAAAAAATCATAAATTAGCCGCTTCGTTGTTTAAGCCGCAGGGTTCAAAACATGGGAAAAAAGAAGCCGCTTATAGTCCGAAAAATACAGTGTGTGTGTGTGTGTGTGTGTGTGTGTGTGTGTGTATATATATATATATATATATATATATATATATATATATATATATATATATATATATATATATATATATATATAAATATATACATATACGTGTGTGTGTGTGTGTGTGGTGTGTGTGTGTGTGTGTGTGTGTGACAACTGTAGGAAATAAAATGTAAAACTTTAAGGGATACTGGGTAGCAGATGAACAACATTTTTTTCTTTTCAAAATTAAAATAAAAAGCAGCCAGCAGTCCTCAAAGCAACAGCAACTGCAGTCCTCATTTTGTCTGGGCTCTTTCCAAACCAAGATGGTATAAAAAAATGTAAGAGAGGTCCAAGAAAAATAAAAGGTTGAATGGGTACACTAAAGTGTCTTGAAATTCTGTTGTTATGTAGTGGACGCTTTTACAGATCACATTATCTTTTGGTATGTATATAAGCTATTCATAAAAAGAGTCAAGTCAACTCCATTAGATGTTATGAGGAAGAAACCCTGATGGGAACCAGACTCAAAAGTGATTATAGTCTTTAAACAATACAGAACACTGGAGAGTGAGAACTAACATGAGCACTGGAATGTAAGATTATGAGTATTGTCCTTTCTACAGTCTTATACAGTCATTTGAGGTTATATAACCAGGACCTACTTAGCAACTCATAAAATAGCTCACCAGCTTCTCCATGCCAGAGCCTTTAAACACTCAAAGAGGTCCAATGTCCAAACTCTACATGAAGTGAAATCCAATTGGCGCTGGTACATCTCTAGATGCTTTGGGGTGTTTGGGGGGTCGGCATCTACTTCTTTAAAGGTCCACAATCTTCATGAGGTGGGACATGACTGGCTGTTGCAACTGGCGCAACCGCAGGATGCCTCGGGATGGGTAGAGAAAGAGAAGCAGTGGAGAGAAATTAGCGTAGCTGCTGTTCATAATATTAACAAGCACAGGTTGATAATGTGCATGTGATCAGATGTACTGGAGCACAAGGTTAAATTAGCTCTTTAAGCTGGGAGAAAAATGAAAGTGGGAGTCAGGTAGACTACTCCAAAGTTTAGGAGCTAAGTGGACTTTGCTATTCTAGGAACTACTAGAAGTCCAGAGTTTTTGGATCTCAAGGAGGTTAAAAGACTGGATAGATACATTGGAGCTAAACCATTTAGGTTTTGTAATATTTTGTAGTTGATCTGAAACTTAACAGGTAGCCAGTGTAGGGATGATAAGATTGGGGTTATATAGTCATATTTTCTCGACCTTGTGAGAACTCTGGCTTCTGCATTCTGGTCTAACTGTAGCTTGTTTATTATTGAAGCACTTTGCAATGCATAACAATAGACCAGTCTGGAGGTCATGAATGCATGGACGAGCTTCTCTGCATCAGATATAGACAACATGTTTCTTAGCTTGGCAATATTTCGAAGCTGGAAGAAGGCTGTTTTTGTAATATGGGTGATATGATTTTCCAAAGATAGTTTGCGGTCTAAAATAACTCCCAGGTCTTTTACTGTTAAACTAGTAGTTACAGTACATGCTTCTAAAAGCAGTTTAAAATGCTGGAGCTTCTGTCTACTGGTTTTTGGGCCGATTAGCAAAATCTCTGTCTTATCAGAATTTAATAAAAGAAAGTTATGCATCATCCAATCTTTTAATTCCTTAACACACCTAGTTAACCGAGCCAATTGAGCTGTATCATGTGGTATTGATGAGATATATAGCTGGGTATAATCAGCATAGTAGTGGAAGCTAATCCCATGCCTTGTAATAATATTTCACAAGGGCATGTATATTGTGAAAAGCAGGGGTCCCAGGACCAAACCTTGTGGCACCCCATAGTTTACTTGCATTAACCTGGATAGTTCTCCAATTAAATCTACAAAATGGCAACGATCAGACAGGTAGGATTTAAAGCAGCTTAATACCGGTCCCTAAATGCCGATGTCATTCTGTAGGTGATCCAGGAGAAAGTCATGGTCTATTGTGTTTAATGCAGCACTAAGATCTAGTAAAAATAACAGAGAGATGTAGCCTTGGTCAGAAGCTAAAAATAGGTCATTTGTGATTTCAACTAAAGCAGTTTCTGTGCTATAATGGGGCCTGAAACCTGACTGGAATTCTTCAAAGATATTGTTTTTTTGTAAGAAGGAACAGAACTGGGCAGACACAATCTTTTTAAAATATTAGACATAAACTGAAGATTTAAAATGTGTCTGTAATTTGATTGTTTATTTGGATCTAAATTAGGTTTCCTAATGAGGGGCTTAGGGACGTGACCTAAAGATAGTGATGAGTTAATCATATTCAGAAGAGGCTCACCAGCTGTATGAAACACTTCTTTTAGTGGTTGGAATGTGATCTAACAGACATGTTGTTGATGTGGCTTTGGCAATACCATCATACAGCTCTTCCTGTCCTACACTTATAAAGCAGTGTAATTGTAATTGTGGAATTTTAGGTGAGATTGGATTAGGAGATGCTGTCAGAGGTTGGATCTCCACAATTGTTTTTCTAATACTTTCAATTTTTCCAGTGAAGAAATTCATAAAGTCCTCACTACTAAACTGTGATGAAATACGTTTTTCAGATACTGATTTGTTGTTAATTTAGCTACTGTACTGAAAAGGAACCTGGGATTGTTTTGGTTGTTTTCTATGAGTTTGCACAGGTGCTCAGCTCTCAGCTCAGCTCTAGCAGAAAGTGAGACATCCTCTAACACAGAGAGACACTGCCATGTTCATTGAGTTCCATTGGTTTATGCTTGAGTGCGTCTGTAAGTTTCATGTTTTTACCTTTGCTCTTTCATTTCTTCATCTTTTTCATCATGATTTGATCCATCGAGTGCTTGCCACCTGGTACAAACCTGTGTTGTGTCATCTTTTAAAGTGAACATCCATTCTCTCTCCATCTCTTTTATTCTCTCGTTCCCTCTTTTGCACATTCATTGTGCTTATTCCACACAAAACAGCACATAGAGTAAAATTAATCAGCTGACATTTATGTGTGTATCTGTGTGCGTTTGTTCCTGAGAGAGGGCAGGACAAGATCATAGTGAAGGATATCCAAGCAAAATAAACCTGAATGAAGTGCAGAGTGCAAAAAGAATGAATAAAACATGACTTTCCACCTCATTTGCATGAAGCCGTGATGCTTACGCGGCTACATCATAGCAGACAGCAGCTTTGATTTGCACTACATGTATGTGTGTGTGCGAGTGTGTTTATATGTAGGTTTACTCCAAATGCAGTGTGCATGTTTGAAGCTCTGATACGCACAAAAAGCAATTTGTCTGCATTAAAGAATATTGTCTGGTTAGAAAAGAACCCATGTGTATGATCATTTTGAAGCTTGCTTTCATGTAGCGAGAGGAAGCTGAGTTTTGAATTATTTTGTTATGACTTCTAGATTGGCTATTAAATATGAGGACAGAAGAGTATTGCTGTTTTGGTTTTATTTGACTGCAAACTAAGGGTTACACATGTTCAATAAGAAGGATGAATAACTCATACACTATACGGACAAAAGTTTGTAGACGCCTAAACATAACATTTGCTTTTTGAAAACCATTCTACATTAGGTCCCCATTTACTGTTATAATATTCTCCACTCTTTTGGGAAAATGTTCCACTAGATTTTATAGTGTGCTTGTAGAGATTTGTGCTCATTTAACTGCAAGGGCATTAGTATACTGTAGTGGCCTGAGGCACCATCAGCATTCTATTCAAGGTTGTTCAGTAGGGTTGAGGTCAGAGCTATATAGCAGGCCACTCAAGATCTTCCTCTCTAACCCATGTAAAGCATATCTTCATGGAGCTGGCGTTGTGTACAGGGATATTGTAATGCAGGAACAGGATTGGAACTTTTAAAGTGAAGGGAACATTAAATCCTCCCGCATCCAAATACATCCTATACAATTCATGCTATCCAATTTGTGGTAACACTTTGGGGAAGAACCATATACCGTATGGCTTGAAAAATCTGAAAAAAATCTATATTTATTAGAAATGAAACTGAAAAATTTCACCCCATTAACCACTTATTCCTAACAAGTGGCAAAACTGATGATGTTACAAAATAATTTAAATGCAAAGTGATTAAAATGCTGGATGTTACTTGTACTCTATTTTTTCCGCCATGGAAAAACATCATTTTGAGAGGCCACAGATAAACTGTAGTAGTAATAGTCATGTTGAAACTATGTTCTTCTTCTTCTTTCGGCTCCTCCCCTTAGGGGTCGCCACAGCGGATCATCCATCTCCATACCCCCCTGTCCTCTACATCTGCCTCTTTTAAACCAACTACCTGCATGTCTTCCCTCACCACATCCATAAACCTCCTCCTTGGCCTTCCTCTATTCCTCCGTCCTGGTGGCTCCACCCTCATCATTCTCCTACCGATATACCCCTTGTCCCTTCTCTGCACATGTCCAAACCATCTCAATCTCGTCTCCAAATCTTGTATCCAAGATGTCCTACATGCGCTGTCCCTCTAATAAACTTGTTTCTAATCCTGTCCATCGTCGTCACTCCCAAGAAAACCTCAACATCTTCAGCTCTGCTATCTCCAGCTCCACCTCCTGTCTTTTAGTCAATGTCTCTCTAAACCATACTACATCGCAGGTCTCACCATGTTGAAACTATGTTACTATTATACAGGTTTTTTTCTTTCTAGCTAGTTAAAATTGATTTTAATTTACAGTGTATAGGGTCTAGGGATAAAGCAAATTCATTTTTACCTTTATTTATATTATTCATATTTTCTATGTTCAAGTGTGAGTTTGTCATTGTTTAACATAGAAAGTATGAGTCACATACTTTCGATTCTAATCATATATATAGGCGATTAAGTGTCATTAGCTCTGGTTAATCTTAAACTGCTACCTTTTGGTCTTCATAAACAATACATGTGAAAATATTAGCAAAAACATAACTTAATCAAGCTTTTGATTTCTACTTAAACAGTCGAGCCCTGTCAAGTCAAGGGCTAAATTGAAGGGAAATGCCTTTTGCAAGAATTCACTTTTAATTGCATTTTTATTGTCATTTATTTACAGACAGTAAACACTGAGGTAGTGAGAGAATGGCTTTTTTTTTAATAGAGCTGTCATGTGGAGGCCCATGGGATTCCAATCAATGATCCAGCATGCAGAGACACAACAGACATAAAACAGAGAAAGAGAGAAAGAGAGAGAGAGAGAGAGAGAGAGAGAGAGAGAGAGAGAGAGAGAGAGAGAGAGAGAGAGAGAGAAAGAGAGAGCGCTCAAAATGTCTCTTAGGAGATAGAAGACATTACTGTGGTATGATGATTGCCATCACTCTCTCCTGGAGATCTGGTGCTAAGATTTAGACTTCGTCTAGCCGGAGCACACAATGTGCATGACAATGCATGGCTCTTTAAAAAAAATCTATTGAGCTAAAAGATGCTGGCCTCATTTCAGAAAGATGAAAATAAGCTCACGTTGTCTGCATGTGCCGCACATCTCTACTGGGTCCCACACATGCACACAGACTAAACTAAAGTATTTGTTTTACAGAAGAAAAGATAATGGGTTTCAGTGAGTTATTTCTTAATTATTAAATATGAGCTCACTTGATCTCTTTAATTTAGTATGCAATCATACTAAATAATCTTATTATAAAGTTTACTAATTAGTAAGTAAAGTCCAACAAATTGACAAAAGTTTGTGGACAACTGGCCATTATTTGTGCTTTTCTAACATCCCATTACAAATTTAGTTCCCATTTGCTGTTATAGAAATCTCCACTCTTCTGGGAAGATGTTTTACTAGATTTAAGAGAGTCATTCAATCACAAGAGCATTAGTAATGCCAGGCACTGGTGTTGGTGAGGGGGCCTGGGGTTCAGTCAGCATTTCAATTCACCCCAAAGGTTTTCAGCAGGGTTGAGGTCAGGTCTCTCCTCATATGAACCACATACTTTTGTGTATAGATGTAAAACCAAAAACACAAACATTTCAAACAAGCAAATGCTAGACACAGGAAACAGCAAAATAATAAAAAGCATGAAGAAGATGAACACAACAATAACATGGGCATACAGATGAATGTGTAACAGGTGGAAAAAC
Organism: Silurus lanzhouensis; assembly: GCA_039877035.1. Taxonomy (NCBI): domain Eukaryota; kingdom Metazoa; phylum Chordata; class Actinopteri; order Siluriformes; family Siluridae; genus Silurus; species Silurus lanzhouensis. The sequence continues at coordinate 4,550,491 of JBCEWE010000393.1, read as the reverse complement.
AATGTGACTGGGTAGAGCGAATTCTAGAAGGCTTTGTCTCTGTGTGTGTATGACAGCTTCTAGTCTTGACAAACAAATGGACACAATGGAGTGCTGTGATGCACCTTGATGGATTATCATTACCATCATCATCATTTTAAGAGATTTAAAGGGAAATATAGTACAGACCAAAAGTTTGGACACACCTTCTCATTCAAAGAGTTTTCTTTATTTTCATGACTATGAAAATTGTAGATTCACACTGAAGGCATCAAAACTATGAATGAACACATGTGGAATCATATATGGAATTATATACATAACAAAAAAGTGTGAAACAACTGAAAAATGTCATATTCTAGGTTCTTCAAAGTAGCCACCTTTTGCTTTGATTATTGCTTTGCACACTCTTGGCATTCTCATGATGAGCTTCAAGAGGTATTCACCTGAAATGGTTTTCCAACAGTCTTGAAGGAGTTCCCCGAGAGATGCTTGGCACTTGGTGGCCCTTTTGCCTTCACTCTGCGGTCCAGCTCACCCCTAAACCATCTCGATTGGGTTCAGGTCCGGTGACTGTGGAGGTCATCTGGCGCAGCACCCCATCACTCTCCTTCTTGGTCAAATAGCACTTGATGCCTTCAGTGTGACTCTACAATTTTCATAGTCATGAAAATAAAGAAAACCCTTTGAATGAGAAGGTGTGTCCAAACTTTTGGTTTGTACCGTATATGTCTTATAAGGAGTATAGTTGCAAATTTATATTCCTGGCATTTGGAAGACGCCCTTATCTAGATAGAGCGACTTACAACTGAGCAGGTGAGGGTTGAGGGCCTTGCTCAACAGCCCAGCAGTGGCAGCTTGGTGGTGCTGGGATTTGAAATCATGATCTTCTAATCCAAAGTCCAATCCCCTAACCACTGAGCTCCCATCTCCCAAATGCAGATATTCCTTTTATTTAAAAATAAAAAGTACAAAAACATGGAATACAATCTATACCAAGACACCAAGAAACGGCAAAACATGAACAAGCAAAACATGAGTAGGTTGCTGGATGGAAATCGAGACAACCAACAACCACCATGGAAGGTGAGATTTATATACATGTGCTACAAGGTGAAAAAGAACAGCTTTGTGTGATTAATGTTATCAGATCCAGACATAGAAGAGCAGTGGCTGCTGGGGAACATAGTCCATTGTCCATAAGCCTGACAGAAATTTCTTTTTTATTTGGTGCGTTGAGTTTATTCACAGTTTTTGTGTCGACATGAAGTGTCCATAGTTCCCTTTCAGGAACTCGAGCTGCGTTGTCCATGCTCTGAGTAATGAATCTAATCAGTCAAAATTATATGGCGAGGTGACATCACGACCAGGGAGTATAAAGCGCACCTGGAGTGAAGACTGCTTCAGCTTCTGTTTGTTCATGAAGCGCTCTGTGTGAAATTTAATGTTTGTCTGTCTGTTTGTCAAAGAATAAAGGCATCTAAGAAAGCCAAGCACACGTTTCGGCCGTGTGCTTCTCCCTTCCTCGTTTCATTTTGGGAAGGGATACACACAGCGTGTGTTTGGGAGCGGAGCATGCGATTTTGGCTCCCGCGAGAGACGATTGCCAGCACTGTGCTCACATGTCTTTGCGGCTGCTCCGCTCTCCTCATTGAAGAGAACGCCCCCACTCCTCGCGGCTCTTACAAACCCGTTAGCGAAAAGCTCCTGAAGCTTGTGAAATACGTAGTTTAGAAGCATGATACAGCTTAGCTGGCCGGTGAGTATTAAGCCTCTCCCTCAGGCAAGCTCAATAAACATTTTTTTTACCCCCCGTCGCGCCGGGATGGGATCCGTCTCCTCCTGGAAAGCCCGGTGGTGGCTGGGTCATCCGTGGTTCATGGACCTGGTGGCCCTCCTCGAACAGCTTCCATGGGAGATTCCTCTGAGCAATCAGAGGGCACAATAGTTTACCCCTGCCTCGAGTTGTGGAGGCTGTGGCTGTGGCCCCTGAAGGGGCACAGCTCAGAGGCTCAGGTCATTCCACCGAGGTGGTTGAGACCATTCTCCAATCCAGAGCTCCCTCCACGAAGAGGTTGTATGCTGCGAGATGGCGTCTGTTCACTGCATGGTGTTCTTGGCAGAAGCAGTTTTCTGCAAAAGCAGTTGAAGCAAAAAGGTTGGCTCCATCCACCATTTAAGTCTGCGTGTCCCCTGTTTCGTCGTATCACGCCCCCGTGTCTGGGCATTCACTGGGCACCCACTCCTGACGTGTTTCCCCCATGGCACCCGGAGGCTAAGGCCTCTGTCCTTCGACTTAGTTGTGCTCATTCATACTAGCCATGGACTGGTTGGTGTAGTGTTATTGGACTCCCGTTCTGACGCAGCTGAAGTTCCTGAAAGGGAACATCTCTAGGTTACGTATGTAATCATAGTTCCCTGAGGGAACGAGACGCTGCGTCTCTAGCCCCACCTCCGGCGCCCCTTCAGCGCTTCCTTAACGGTTTCAGAAGCTGAAGCAGTCTTCTCTCCAGGTGCACTTTATAATCCGTCTTCAATTTTGACTGATTAGATTCATTACTCAGAGCATGGACAATGCAGTCGCATTCCCAAAGCGTTCCGATGCAGCGTCTCTTTTCCTCAGGGAACTAGGGTTACATATGTAACCTAGAGACATTCTCATAGTTTTTGGACCGAGGGAGTATGAATTATTTCTGCAAATCCTCCAGTACAGATTTATCCATAAACATACTTATTTATTGGTCTCCCACTTGATTACACATTAAGTAAAATCTGACAATTTATAAAATGGGTTATTTTCTTAGACCAAACTCATTCAACTCAAGTTTCCAATCGAATGCAAAATAATAAACAGTCCATAATAAGTCAATAATCATTTTGATCATTACAAACTGTAAATCTACCACTGTTAAATGCTGAAAAAAGAACCCTGAAATGCACTTTTATAAAGGTATATGTAGATTTTGTTTCTCAACACAACACACAGCTCCGCCATGTTTTTTAGTTCTCTACCAAACCTAATCAAATTAATTAAGAAATTCGCAATTAGCCACTAAGTTGTTTTTGAGCGGCCAATCTTTAAATAGAGGCTTGTTCCTTCATGCCTACATTTCCTGGAATTTGAAACAGTGTTTTTTTTTCTTATGTTACTTTAAATAGTATAGTGATATAATTTTGTTTTTTTTAAATAGAAATTCAATTAACCAAATAGACTGAGCCAGAGTTCCTGTAAAAGTGATGACTAATATGTACTTAGTACAAGCAATGTTCTTGTTTATATGAATGTTTTCTCTACTTAAACTGGTCCCACATAGTATGATGACCTCAGACTTTTTCGTTCCTATCACTGTACAGGTGATGACAGGTTGATCTTTTGGCTAAGTAATACATAACGAAGCAACTGTTTATTAAGCGTATCTGATAAAATGTTCAGAAGTGCCTAGTGGGAGACTAAAAAACTGAAAAAAATCTTCTTCTTCTTTTGGCTGCTCCCATTAGGGGTCGCCACAGCGGATCATCCATCTCCATACCCCCTGTCTTCTACATCTGCCTCTTTTAAACCAACTGCCTTTATGTCTTCCCTTACCACATTCGTAAACCTTCTCCTTCTCCTTCCTCTTTTCCTCCTTCCTGGTGGCTCCATCCTCAGCATTCTCCTGCAGATATACCCCATTTCAATCATGCCTCAGTCCATTTGTCCCTTTTCACCTGCTGCTGCATCCCCTTGTTCTCCTGCCTACTTTTCTCATTACTCTGATCCCAATCCTGTTTTGCCAACCTCTTTCTCCTTATGCTCTTCTGCACTTCCCTATTTCACCACCTCGTCTCTTTGTCTCCCTTTTTTTTCCATCTGCAACACCAAGTACCTTTCTAGTCAAGTCAAGTCAAGTCAAGTTTATTTGTATAGCGCTTTTCACAACAGACATTGTCTCAAAGCAGCTTTACACAAATCAACAGTGAAGGTGAATGGTGTGAATTTGTCCCTGATGAGCAAGCCGTGGCGACTGTGGCAAGGAAAAACTCCCTTAGATGTTATGAGGAAGAAACCTTGAGAGGAACCAGACTCAAAAGGGAAACCCATCCTCATTTTGGGTGACATCAAGAGTTTGATCATAAATCTTTCAACAGTACAGAACACTGGAGAGTGAGAACTAACATGATTACTGGAGTATAAGATTATAAGTGATGTTCTTTCTGCAGTCTTATACAGTCTATATGGTTAGTAGCTCCGAGTTTTATGAGCTCAGCATTTGTGATCACCACAGATCCAGCATCAGCTTCTCCATGCCAGAGCCTTTAACACTCCAGGAGGTCCAATGTCAAACTCCACACATGTAGCGGGATCCAAATGGCACTGGTACGTCTCTAGATGGTTCGGGATGTTTGTGAGTTCGGCATCTACTTCTTCAAAGGTCCGTAATCATCACGAGGTGGGAGGTGACTGGAGCTGGCCAAACCTCAGGGTGTCTCGGGATGGGGAGAGAAAGAGAAGCAGTGGAGAGAATTAGCGTAGCTGCTGTTCATGATATTAACAGCACAAGTTGATAATGTGCATGTGATCAGATGTTCTGGAGCACAAGGTTATGATGTGATGTGTGTTATGTGTAGGCTTTGCTAAAAAGATATGTTTTTAATCTACACTTAAACTGGGAGAGTGTGTCTGAGCCCCGAACACCGTCAGGAAGACTATTCCAGAGTTTAGGAGCTAAATGTGAAAATGATCTCCCACCTTTAGTGGACTTTGCTATTCTAGGAACTACTAGAAGCCCAGAGTTTTGAGATCTCAGGGAGCGTGGCGGATTGTAGCAAGTTAAAAGACTGGATAGATACATGGGAGCCAAACCATTTAGTGCTTTATAAGTGAGAAGTAATAGTTTGTAGTCTATTCGAAACTTAACAGGAAGCCAATGTAGGGACGATAAGATCGGGGTTATGTGATCATATTTTCTTGACCTTGTAAGAACTCTGGCTGCTGCATTCTGGACTAACTGAAGCTTGTTTATTAATGATGCAGGACATCCACCTAGTAACGCATTACAGTAGTCTATTCTGGAGGTCATGAACGCATGGACGAGCTTCTCTGCATCGGATATGGACAACATATTTCTTTGCTTAGAAATATTTCTAAGGTGAAAGAAGGCTGTTTTAGTAACTTGATTGATATGATTTTTGAAAGACAAGTCGCTGTCTAAAATAACACCCAGGTCTTTTACCGTTGAACTAGTGGTTACAGAGCATCCGTCTAAATGCAGGTTGAGATGCTGGAGCTTCTGTATACTAGTTTTTGGTCCGATGAGCAAAATCTCAGTCTTATCGGAATTTAAAAGTAGAAAGTTATGGGTCATCCAATCTCTTATTTTCTTAACACACTCAGTTATCCGGGTTAATTAAGCTGTATCGCCTGGTTTAGATGAAATATATAGCTGAGTATCATCAGCATAACAATGGAAGCTAATTCCATGCCTTCTAATAATATTTCCTAACGGAAGCATGTATATTGTGAACAGCAGGGGTCCTAGAACTGAACCTTGTGGCACGCCATAATTTACTTGCATTAGCCTGGATAGCTCTCCATTTAAATCTACGAAATGGTAACGATCGGACAGGTAGGATTTAAACCAGCTTAATGCCTGTCCCTGAATGCCGATGTAATTTTGTAATCGATCTAGGAGGAGATCATGGTCTATAGTGTCGAATGCAGCACTAAGATCTAGTAAAACCAACAGCGAAATGAAGCCTTGGTCTGAAGCTAAAAACAGGTCATTAGTTATTTTAACTAGAGCAGTTTCTGTGCTATGATGGAGCCTAAAACCTGACTGAAATTCTTCAAAGATATTGTTCTCTTGCAGGTAGGAACATAACTGGGCAGCGACAATCTTTTCTAAAATCTTAGACATAAATGGAAGATTTGAAATTGGTCTGTAATTTGATAACGTGTTTGGGTCCAGATTAGGTTTTTTAATGAGGGGCTTAATAACTGCTAACTTGAGGGATTTAGGGATGTGACCTAAAGATAGTGAGGAGTTAATAATATTTAGAAGAGGTTCACCAGTTGTATATAACACTTCCTTCAGTAATTTAGTAGGAATTGGATCTAACTGACATGTTGTCGATTTAGCTTTGGCAATAACATTATACAGCTCTTCCTGTCCTATACATGTAAAACAGTGGAGTTGTGGAGTTGAAGGTAACACTGTCTCAGGAGATGGTGTCAGAGGTTGAACTGCCACAATTGTTTTTCTAATGTTATCTATTTTTTTTCAGTGAAGAAAATCATAAAGTCCTCACTACTAAACTGTGATGGAACACAATTTTCAGAGCCCTGATTTGTAGTTAGTTTAGCTACAGTACTGAAAAGGAACCTGGGATTGTTTTTGCTGTTTTCTATGAGTTTGCTCAGGTGTTCAGCTCTAGCAGCTTTTAGCGCCTGTCTGTAGCTGAGCATACTGTCTTTATACACGATTCTAAATACCTCCAATTTAGTTTTCCTCCATTTTCTCTCCAGATTACGGGCTGTTCTCTTGAGTTCATGCATATGACTATTATACCAAGGTGCAGGTGCTTGTTCTCTAACCTTTTTTAACCGGATGGGGGCAACGGTGTCTATTGTGCTAGTGAGGATAAGGTCTATGTTGTTAGTGATTTCATCAAGATTATTAGTAGTTATGGGTTTAGTGAGAAATTGAGATAAATCAGGCAGGTTATTTATGAATCTGTCCTTAGTGGTTGGAACAATAGTCCTACCAAGTCGATAACGTGGTGCAACACGGCTAATCTGCTCTACCGGTAGTGTGTACAGTATGAGGTAATGGTCTGTGATGTCATCACTCTGAGGTAAAATATCTATATTAGTGACGTCTGCTCCGTGGGATATTATTAAGTCTAATGTGTGGTTAAAGCGATGAGTTGGTCTGGTGATGTTTTGTTTAACCCCAAAAGAGTTTAATAAGTCAACAAATGATAATCCTAGAGCATCGTTTACATCATCTACATGAATATTAAAATCTCCTACAAGCAGCACTTTATCAAAATTTATCAAGAGGTCTGATAGAAAACAAGCAAACTCTTGAAGAAAATCAGCGTAGGGCCCTGGGGGTCTGTACACGGTGACCAGATCAGTTTTCTATGTATGTCTGAAAATACAACTTTAAGAACGAGCACTTCAAATGATTTAAAGCTGAATTCTAACATCTGACTAACATTAAGAGAGGCAGTATAAATGGTTCCTACACCCCCCCCATGACCAGTCTGATGCGGCTCATGCTTATAAACATATCCTGACGGTGTCGACTCGTTTAGACCCATATAATCACCTGCTTTAATCCAGGTCTCAGTGAGACAGAGTGCATCGAGATTATTCTCTGTGATCATCTCATTTATAATCAGTGCTTTGGGTGCAAGTGATCTAATGTTTAAAAGACCAAACTTTAAAACTTTTTGGTGTTTGTTTATCTGGCATTTTTCAGTTTTAACTTCAATAAGATTATTTCTGGATCTTGTGTATTTAATTCTTGGTTTTGCTACACGAGGAATAGATACGGTTTCTATAAACTGGGCTGTGTGTGAACTTGTAACTATTTGGTCTGTTGTATGCGTGTTCTCATTGTCGTAAATTTCCTGATGTCTTACCAGTCAGATGGTGTGAAGTATCCTAGAGATGTTATCTGATAGCACTGCTGCTCCAACTCTGCTGGGGTTTTTCTACCATGTACGAAGTCTAAATAAGTTAATATTACTACAGTAGATGCAGATATTGTTTCACAGCTAAAATGCTTTTATGAGTCAAGTGAAAGGTGAAATGGCCGACTATTTATTTACTGTTGTTCTATTCTAAGGAGTCCACCATATTATTGTACATTATTTACAGTATTATGTTGTATTAAGTTTAATTTGTTTAGAAACCTTTGGGTTCAGGAGTACTGGTGTTATGTACATTTTAATGTTATTGCCATTTTATTTTGTTGTAGGCAGTGATCTGATCTTGTGATGTTGCCTAGAAATTTCTGTTTTTAGTTTTAATCTAATTTATTTCATTTTAAAAGTATTGTAGGTGTCCAAATCACAATGATGTATAATGTGCAATTGCTACAATATTTTAATTGTATTAAAATGAATATGAAACTCTAAATTCTAAAAGTCCTAATTTGTTAGTTAAAACCATTTGATCAAATTAAACTTATGAAATTAAATGTAATTAAATCCAATTTTATTTGTATTATGCTTTTTACAATGGACATTGTTTTAAAGCAGCCTTATACAGATAGACCAGAAAATCATGTCAATAAAGACCAGAAAATCATGTAAATTATGTAGGCTACTAAACAGAAATTAATTTCAAGTGCAACCAATAAAACTTCAGCATTCAGTTTCCAAAATCCATGACATTAGTAGTACTAATAATGTTTTTCAGTGAACAGTTATCAGTGATTACCAGTAAGTGTTTCATGGTCCAAACATTATTGAATAGACTTGATGATTACAAGTGGGATGGCCAGTGGGGTGGACATGATTATGTCCATGGCGGCTGCGGCCACCCCTGGCCACCCCCTAGCTCCACCACTGAGTTGTGCTTTTAATCTAATGAACACTAGAAATTAACAATATACACTATATGGACAAAGTTATGTAGACACCTGTAGAACCGTAAGATTTGTACAAGTTTTTTGAATATCCCATTCCACATCTTGCCCTATTTGCTGTTATAATAACTTCCACTTTTTTGAGAAGATGTTCCACTAGATCTTGAAGTGTGGTTGTTGAAATTTCTGTAGATTCAACTTTTAGTAAAGGTGTTAATAAAATCAGGTAATAATGTAAGATAAGGAGCCCTGGGGTGCTGTTAACATTCAAATTCATCCTATAGGTTTTAACAGGGTTGAGGACAGAGCTTTACAGCAGCCACTCATGCTCTTCAACTTCAACCAATTTAAAGCATATTTCCATGGAGCTTGTTTTGTGCACAGGGGAATTGTCATGACAGAACAGGTTTGGGTCTCCTAGTTTGAATAAAGGGAAAATTAAATGCTAGTGCCTCCAAATTCGTGGTAACATTTTGCCTGGAAAAGTCTGGTGTCCCTGTACTTTTGTATATGTATAGTGAATATTAATGTATGTCAGCATATATAACATATAAAGACCACTTGGATTTCATTGTGTTGTAATATCACATGGTGCATGCCCATTGTTAACAACCAACAGCTGACATTTATTTTAATTTATATTGATATGTTAATTAATATTAGCAAATTACAGTAAAATAAACCTGAAATGTATTTATATGTTGTTAAATAAGTTATAACCACTAAGCATTAGCTATGTTGTTATTTAAATGGTTTAATGATGGGCAATGTATACCTGTTTTGGGCAACCTTGCTTTGGTGAACTTAGTTGTGTCCCTGTTTCCTATATGGTTCCTGTTCCCAATTAACTTTTTTTTCTTTTCTTGTTTTGTACCCTCTATTTATTTGTTACATTCTGATTTGTACAGATCTCAGATTTCCTGTACACACCTGTCCTATTAGAAATTGATGACATTACATTTAGAGACATATTTTCTACACCTCCATTTTTTAAATCAACATATTTTCTTTATTTTCTTTGAAATGTTTAAAAAGGATAGAGTAAGAATAAATGTTTTTTTCTTCTTCTGTAGTGTGAATGAAGCAGCCAGGGTAGCAAAAGTCTTAACTTTTTTTGTTTGTTTTCAATAGATACAGAATGGGCTGTAAAAAAAAAAAAGACCCCTGTGAGAGAAGAACAAGATCGTTATGCTCTCATGGCTACCCTGGGAGACCTTGTGAATGTGCAATGAAAGTCAATGCGGAATAGAGCCCTAAAACATGGTGGTAGTTGAGCACAGTTTTTTACAGAAGTAAATTTGATCCTGCATTGAGAAAACAAATCAAGAAGAAGAATTTGATTGAAGAATGGCCATAGTGGGTTCTTACTCTCCTGAGCATTGGCATACGGCCCAACCCTTTCTTGTTACTTCAGTCACTCAATCTGCTTTTACTAGTTCTGAAATTATCTTACCCTGAAGCTATAGCTCTGGCAATGTTTTAGCTATTGCTGCCATTTCTCTCTTTGTCTTTGCTTCAAAATATACTACTAAAATATAGCTACTTTTACTAGCTCTTTCAAAAACCCCGGCCAAAATCTTGCTGGTGTTTCTAAAAGTTTGTTTTTTTGCTTCTTAAGGTAGAGAGGTTAAAGTGTATTAATGTACAGCAGTACCTTCGGCAGTAATTCTGTGTTCAGCCACAGCACAAATTCGAGTCCCCAGTGCAGACACTGTGTGCTGTCTGCCAACCTGCATGGCCAGCAAAAAAAAAAAAATGTTTAAATAAAAGACACTTTATCTCCATGATGTTTTGTGAGGTCCTACTGTGGGTCCATTGTTTTGTGAGGGGCAGAGATACCCCACACCTTTAAGAATTGCTCTTAATAGTTTATGTAGTTTTAGTAACAAACTGTCAGTCCCCAGTGTATAGACACTGCTGCAATACACAGGTAGTCCCTGACTTACGATCGAGAATAGTAGTATACAATAATTTGTTAATAACTTAAACTACAGTTCATAATTTAGCAAAACAGAGCAATTCACAGTACCATATTGTATAAACTATACAGTATATATGTCTGTGGCAGGAGGCGTCGGTTTGCGAATGCTGCTATGTTTGCCTCCCACACAAAACTTAAAATTACAATTTTGTTGTAACATCGGAAGATCAAAAAATCAAAAGTCAAACCCTTGTAATTGAGGGGCTATCAGTACATCTTTAGAATATATCCAGACAGATATTTCTAGCTTAAAAGTGATTTATAGATATATAAATTATAATTTATACTGTGTTCCCAGACTTCCAAGAAGAGCTTATTCAAGGAAAGGCAATTATCCAGTGTCTTCTGAACCTGCACTAATAACCTGCCCAGGCACCAATTGCAGTTGGTGCGGATTTTTTCACCAATTTTGTCAATTGCATTTGAGTCAGCCAATCTAAAAAATCTCACTTGTGTTGATAAACCACAAATTTGGAGTACTTCCAGTAAGGTGGAGTACCTCCAGTACCCATAAAATGTTCTCTCGTTAGTCTTATTTATTGCAAAGAGGCATGTCATGGTATTACAATTACACTCGTAAGTGTTGCAGTGGGATACATGCAGCAGAGATTTGTGCCAAACTGATGTTAATGTTCGTTTGTTTTGGATTTTAGGTCTCTTTATTTTTCAAGAAATCTTCTACAATGATAAAAGAAAAGGACATACCGATAAAAGAAAAACACATGCTCCTAAAAAAACCCTAATTCCTTGTTTTGCACGTACACTCCATCTAAATCTTGTGAATCTACAGATGTGTTTCTTGTAGGGTAACCTACCCAATTGCCCAACAATGAAATCCACTGGCATGGGTGAAGGTATGCTACATGTAAGTCTTTTGCGTGCTGCTTTAAAAGATTGCTTAAATGGATCACAATTTTTACATTTTTTAATTCAAATCTGACTCCAGTTTGAATAAAGCTTTATCTTGAATATATATAATTCAAGCTGATCACCTTATTGGTTGTATTTCTTCTTTAATTGTAAAATATTTTTCTGAACATTTTGTCCCTCCCTCCGTTCATGAGCCTTCTGTATGTATTATCCTGGTCATAGATTTGTGGCTACATAATCAACTAGATACAAATGATTTCAGGAAATTTCCGAAATTTATATTTATTTGCCAGACAATAAGCAATAAACAAATGTCAAATCTAGAACAAATAATAGAAAAAAGTAAAAAGGTTACTGTGGCAGCGGGGGCATAACAGATCGCCGGTTTGTGAATGGAGGGCGAGGCCGGGAGCAGATAGGCAGGGAATTGCCTCCCCTGAAGTCAATGTGACCTAATGAATATTCTTTCTTTTCCAGTGATCGGAGGATGCATTTAAGGAGGAGAGTGTGTGTTTGTGTAGGGGGTGTGTGTGCGCGTGTGCCAGAGAAGTGCTGCGTGAGCACTAAGCGGACAGATAAAACTCAAATAAAAGTGGCTGTAAAGCCTTTGCACCTGACCTGTTGTGGCGTTTTTTCTTCCCGAATTTAAACGCTCTCCCACAGTTATACAACATGATCAGCATAAAACCAAATATTTTAGCAAAACAGTTTACAAAAGAATTGGTAAAGAGTCACTGTACCTGGCAACAGAGACACACAGAGATGTGTGGGCAGATCTGACTACAGAATGCTTTCCTGAGTGTTTCACCAAATCTCCTTAAATACCCAAACCACCATAAACACTTGTAAATTCAAAGTAATAAAAGCTTTGCAATCCTTAAAACCAAATACCACCTAGAGTAAAAATAAAGATCTTCTCCAGGACAATTCATACATCAGTAGGACAGAATTTTCCCTAAACCTGAGATCTTTATTTTTGGTCTGTTCTACTGATATGGGACTGAGATCATATTTCCAATCGCACAGAGACTTTTAAAATGATTCCAAACATGTAAAGGTAAAATACATACATTCCTAAAATGTAATAATTACAATATGCAAGTATAGTAGCTTGAAATCTGGGAGTCACCTTTCCATGACCTGGCCATATCCCCAGGAGGGAAAGAGTTTGGCTCAAGGATGAGGGCAGCCTAACAAATGTCTTTTTCTCCTCAGATTAAAGAGATCCTCTCCTGAGATTAGAAAGTTGATTGTTTTGTTGCATGGCAGTTCTCATGGTCTGGCCTCATGAAGTTGGATGGCAGTTCTCGGGGTATGACCTCATGGAGAGATCTGACCATCCTTACAATCTCATTGACCAAGCTTCAGCTTTCTTAAAGTCACAGACACCCATTACATACTGTGCAAAAAGAGTATGGAAAAGGACAGAACAATAAACAAATACAGACTTTAAAAGATGAAAAATTAAACAGTAACTGGAATAAATATTACTTAAAATACATGAAATAAAATAATCTAAATGTATTATAAATTACATTAATCCTATGCTGCCCACATCTGCCACTGCCATGCCATGCATACTCTTATAGAGGATTGGCTGAATTCTTGAATTTATTCAAGCCCTTTTTTATGAAAATGCTACAGTGTGGATTTGCTCAGGCATTTGCTTGAGATGATACAACACAACATAGATCAGTCGTTCAATTTATTGCAAAGTGAATGATCAAGCGTTATTAGCTGCTGCTCTGACGTGTTTGGGGTTAGCCTTTAAAATGTTCCTTTGGCAATCTGTCTGGACCTGGGTGGGCCTCTAATGTAAACAATGAGTTTTAAAAATACATTAGGATCTATTTCTTCACTGGACCCTGCTATGTTGCACTGACAATAACAGTCAAACCCAGTGGCAGTTTCTCGAGCCTGCATTCCAACTCAGTAAAGTACATGTATAGTTTTTCCACAAGGCTGAGTAAACAGTCCTCCTTTCGGATGCTGTTCTTCCAATAATTCTTACCCAGAAGAGCTCACCTTTTTTTGCCAAGTAGGCCCTACAGTCAAATCAGTTGCCTGCTTTAATACTCATTGCAATCCTGCAGCTCTGGAAAAATTTCTTCCATAGCCAGCAATATGTGCCTTTCACATCAATATTTGCATTTTTCCACAGTTCAAAAAAGCTGTGTAAGGACTTGCTAGTCTCAAGCAATTAGAGCATTGGTCATTTTCATCATCTAACACCATTATGGTTTAGCAAAACAAACTACTCATTATCGTGCTCAAGAAGCCGCTTTCACAATGCAGAACAAAAGGAAGAACTGCTTGCTTATGAAAAGCTTGGAAACTTTTAAAGACATTGGATTATGTGATCATTTATGTGTAATTAACTCAAGGAAAAACACAATACAGCCTAGATTTATAAGTGAGTGTGATAAGTATGAGCTCGTACACTGCAGCAAATGCAGAATGAGTTGAAAATACTACAATTAAATACATTTTAAAAAGCTTCTGTCATTATTGTGAAATTTGAGATTAATGACATTGTTTATTAATTTTTTACATTTTGGCTGTTAGCAAAATCCTGGTGGTCTGGTGGCGCTCTCAACGCTGCGGCCCAGGTTCGATCCTCGGTCAGGGAACCAACTCCAGCCATTAGGTTGCACAAGCCTTAGTGCCGCTCCCAAGCCCTGATAAATGGGGGTGGGGGGGGGGGGGGGGGTTGTGTTAGGAAGGGCATCCAGCGTAAAAACATGTGCCAAATCAAACATGAGGATGATCCGCTGTGGCGACCCCTAATGAGAGAAGCCGAAAGAAAGTTTATTTAAAACCAACCTCAGTTTCATCTCAACTGTTTCCTTTAATCATTCTTTTATGGTCTGTATTAACTGATTAATTCATTCCTTTTTAGTTACCACCCAGATCATGGTGGATCTACATTCTATGCCAGTAAAACAAAACAAAGGCAGAAATATACACACAATCACAGAGCATCATTTACACCTAGGGGAGGGCACCTGACAAGCAATTGTGCTTCCCATTGCATACACTGTCATAAATATGTCATAAATATCAATGCCTATAAATAATTTACTGACACAAATTCATTTATAGTGTAGTGTAAAGAATCTAAGAACTGAAATGTAGTACAATATGCACTAAGCTTGCAAAAAAAAATCATCCTCTTCAGCAGTTAAAAAAAATCACTTTCTCCAAGACTTGGCAACACTCCAACCAGAGAAGCACTTGGGGATTGTTATAGTCTACAGACCAAATAGTAGGTTTACACCATGTTAATAAATCTGGTCCAGTAGTATGTAAATCTGCAACACTTTGCCTATGAATCAGTGGCTACTTGGCCCAAACAGTAACTGATTATACTATAGAAGAGGTGTGTGAATAAAATATGGCACAATATTCAATAGGGTTGCTACTGCATACATCAATACATCTTGGCATATTGCACTCTGAAAATATATTCTGGGTAATATGCCAGTCTTCCTGTCTTCCTGAACTACTGTCTTTAATTAAATCTCTGCCCAGGCCTCAGAAGAACTCCGTTTCCTACATACTGATCTGTCATCTGAAAGACGAGCTGGGGTTAATAGTGCTCACCTCTGCCTTTAACATTCAGTCAACTATGCATTAACACCGGTCAAGCATTTTGTTTGACAGAGAGACATGAAAGAGATATCCCACAGCGACGCAACACCTTGCACCTTATTCCTACTACATTTCCATATTTAGTAGTTCCTCTCTCTTTTTCTGCACATTTTCTTCTGCTCTACAACAAAACTCCTGCTGCATTATTAACTGCTCATTCATAATAGATGTGAGAGTTGGCGCTTGCTTTATGACAGCATTCTGGATGAAAAGCGGCATTTCTCTGATGTTAGCCAGTGGTGATTAGTGTCTGACACCGCAATCCAGGACCATTCTTATTTATTAGCATGGCTCATTTTCAGCATGTAATTGGATCCGAAGTTTATTGCAGGTGGTCAGTTAGAGAATATTGGGAATGAAGCACCAAGACACCATCTGTCTAAGAGCAAGAAAACAAATTGGCAAATTATTGCAAATCTGTAATTCTGCTCGCTATTTAGCAGCAAACATTCCAGTGGCTCGGGCCATTTTTTGTGGCCTCTTTATTATTTTGAGGTTTTTCATTTTCAGTTTTGCTTCCTGGATATTCATGCCAAAGACAATTATTCTCTTACTGTTGTACAGAGCTGGAATCTACACTCTGATAACAAAGTTTGAAGAACAAGCACACAATATCTCATATCTCAGTTTTTTGGCAAAGATATAAGCAACTACATTTATGATTCTATATATGTACTTTTTACTCCATTATATTTTAATTGACAATGACCGTTACCCCTACCTGCATCTGCTGCCTATGAGTACTTGTTTTTTTAAATTAACACTGCTGACCTTATATTCAGTCTGAAAAGAGCTAGAATAAATTCCCAAAACTTTGAGAACCCTGTTTTTGGATTTACTTTTATTTTATTTATCCATTTAATACTAGTGTTTTTTTTACTTTGTGACATGGTACTGTAATGTTGTTCATTTAAGATCCCTTTTTTGAAGATGCAGTGTTAAGTTGTGTACATTTTTATTTGTAATTTGGGAAATAAAATCTCACAAATGAATTGTTTTTGGTTTTTCACTAGCCGGACTGGTGCATCTTTGACTCTACATTCAAAATGAGTAAAATACTCAAGTGCTGTTAATATCAAATTCTCTTAGACTTTTTCAATTTCAGGTCATATTGGATTTGGTGACTTTAACCCGTAACTTGTAATGGAGTAAGTTTTGCAGTAAAGTAAAATTTAAAAAATAATTTAAAACATTTTTTACTCCATCTTATCAAGTGTGCCACATTTCACATTTCATTCTTTGGCAACAGTATACAGTATATAGAGATTGCAATTCCCAAAATTTGCTCTAAAATGTATGTAGTGTATGCCCGTTCAAATTTGCTGTGTCAGCGGTACAGAACTATATACAACACTCGTATATACTGCACAATGAATATTACAACAAACCACTTATAGTACATTATGCAACATACAGTATGGGAATTTGTCAATTGCAGTTTTATGGCAACCAAAAAGCATGTAAGGCCGCATTTAGCAAAAAAAAATTCAATCAGGATATGCCATGTCACAATTTTGTAAATGTTTTAAAAATAATGCCGGAATATAGGGATATAAAATTTGAAAGAAATAAGGAGCTTCAGCATTCAAGTATGCATTTTTATATAATTTCCATTGGTTAATGTTTACAAGTGACTTACTACCAAGTACAGATTGTACTGCAAGACAGTTTTAGTATGAGTCAGACATGTCACAGTGGACATGCAAAGCAAGAGTCATGTCCAGGGGCCATACACACATTTTGATGATATGTGATCTGTTCTGCAGTGGTGGACGAAGTACACAAACCATGTGCTTGAGTTTAAGTAGAAATACACGAGGAAGATTATTTCTCCAGTAAGTGTAAAGGTGCTTTCACTTAAGTAAAAGTAGAAATGTACTTGCTTTCAAATATACTCAAGTATTCAAAGAACTAAGATTTATTTTTCAGGAACTTGAGCTGCATCAACAGAGCTTTGGGAACGCTTCCACGTTGTCCACGCTCTAAATCACGCGTGTAATCAGTCCAATGGGAAGCCAGGAAGCTATAAAAAGCACATGGAATGAAGCCGGCGCTAGCATCATTCATAATATTCTCTATGGTAAAGAGCCAGCAGTATAGACTTTGAAGGCCCTCAGCAGATTAGACTGACATGGCAGCACATAGAGGCTGAAATCTGATTGGACAAAAAAATCTAACATCCACATACATGTGCTGGAAACAGTGCAGCCAAGAGAAACTGTTGAGAGAACAATGTATACAATTTAATGGAAAAATATTAGAATTTAAGTTGTAAATGTAGGTCAGTGCTTCTGATAGTTTTTAGGCCAGCGGAGATAGCTTTGCTGGCCCTGACTGCCCGCCACTGGTGCTTGACCAGTTACATTTTTATCCACTTATAAATAAAAAGGTATGACTGATTTTGCAAAATGTAGTTGAGTAAAAGTAAGATATTTGACTTTGAAATTAAGTAAAAGTTAAAGTAAAAGTCTTCCCAAATGGAAAAACTTCAGTAAAGTACAGTTACATTTACTTTATTACTGTCCAGCACTGCTGTTCTTTTAGTATCGATTTCAGTGAACTTATATCTCAAGTTCACACACTCAGCAACAACCTTTAAAATATATCAGAATCTGTCACCATATCATGGGCTGTAGTATTAAGCAAGTTCTGTGCTATGCCTTTTATTGTTTCTAATATCTTTCAGTTTTTGGCATTAGCATCAGACGAAAGTTGATTAATAATCAGCAGCATTTCCAGAGCCCATATGGAAGATTTCACATGCTGCTATGCCTCACAAACAGGCTTAAGTACTGAATAATTTGAACACCATTGTCCATCATCCAACTCCACTTCAGTGTGGCAGAACAAACAACACCATTTTGTCTTGAATACAACAAAAGTTCTATAATTATAAAAATAGTTTCAGTCAGCGTCTACAGCTAGAAGACTGCAACTAGCAGACACATACAATAGGTACCAGATCGTTCCAAAGCCAAATGTAGCAATAATTATCATAAGTCAACTGGTGTTGCCAAATGACACTCATTTAATGGTCCAGGTATAATAGTAATAAAGTGTATTTTATTTGTCTGATTTATTACAAAATTATGTCTTATGATGTGTCCCAGCATCCATAATTTGCCTGTGTGCACATGTACTTTCCTTGTTTCCTAGTGTCCGTCGTTCTTATTTTCAATTCAAGTCTATTCTGTCTTGTCAACTGACATCCAGGAACAGATTGATCCTGGTCAGAACTGTGGCGGAAAGGCATGAGGCGGAAACACCACGGATGGGAAGACATCCATCACAGGACATCATGCACACTTACAATGACACATTTAGCCAGTCCTAGGTGCAATTTAGAGTTGTCAGCATACCTCTTGCCAAGTTTTCAAAATGTGGGAGAAAACTGGAGAACTTGGAGAAAACCTATACAGACACAGACAAACATCAAATTCGGCACTGACAGTAACCCAAGCTCAAGATCAAAACAAAGCATATCTATGTCACACTGTCAGCCTGTACTGTATACATGATGTATAGTACATGCAGTCATCGAATAGAGTGGGAGAAATTATTTTATCCATTTTTAAATATATATCCTAGAAGCCTAGAAATGAATTTTTGGTATCACTTTTCAAGCTGGCATGTTACATCTGAAAATGTTTTCAGTGGAAAGGATATGTTTCTAGTCTACTGGAGAATCTAGTACATTTTCAATATGTTCGATAGTTATAGGTCTCTATTTGATTGAGCAAATGTACTTAAACTGCAACTTGTGGAGTTCATGCCACCTTGAGTTCACACTGACATTAAAGCAAAAAAAGAAGACATACCCAAAACTAAGAAATGTATGTAAATGTTTGAACATGTTTCAGAAGAAAAAGTATGTTTCATAATTTCTGAAACTTTGGAGCAAGTTACAAAAGTTATCATGGTCAGAATTACAAAATTGCAATTTTCACTTGATTTTCACATTTATCAAGAATAGAATTTGTAATATAATGTATTAAACATACATTTCACATTTAAATGATCTTGAGAGAAAGAAAGGGCCAAATAATGGCGGCAGTAGGTGTCGCTACTACTGACTGCCATAGTCACTTTTATCAGTGTATGGTGCAACCAACTTTCTACTTCTGAGAAGAAATTAAAGGTTGGATCACATGCTCTCTACTGTCTTCACTCCTATTAGTATTTGGTGTGCCAAGTCACCTTATAATTGCCTAAAGTTAACCCTTTCTTATCTTTGTTTTGCATTACTGAAGACACCCACTTCTATTGGTCTGTGGTAACTCTCAATCATGTTGCCAGAAGTCAGCAGTTGTGATTTACTGCATGTGGGAAGATAGCTTTAGACAGTTCAAATGTGGGCGAGGCTTCCAAAGTCACATATTCCAGATGCATCTAACGATAACTTCAACTACCATTTTTATTAGATTTAAATATGGGAAAAAGTGCAAGCCTTCTAGAGCAATTACACAATTGTCACTCTTTCCAAATGCATATATCAAATGGTTCATCTGCCATTTTTATTAGGGACTTTTTGTTCCAAATGACTATTGTTTTGTAATAATTTGACATATAACTTGAATTAGCAAACATCGCTGTAAAAAATGCAGAAGTTCCAGACAAAATCCATAGAGTCTGGCAAGTCTGTGTTTCCTGTCTATCAACTGGCAAAGATGGTCTACCAGCTTGACCGGCTTAGCTTGTGGTTTGGCAGCTGGTAGATTAAGCTTGAATTTTCAGCAGCAAAACCCTGCATGAAAACCAAACTCTCATGTCTGGTCACGTTCAGTGTGTGTATTATTTATTTATTTAAAATCCTATAAGCTTTTTTCTAGCCTGATTTCAGAATTCAACTAACCACCATTTTCCAACTAGTTCACTTTAATTGATGCGTAATGAGTGTTTGCCGTTTGTTTGGCATGGCTTTCTTGCATAGTTCAGCGATGGAAAGTAGTAAAGTACAAATAATTTTTAATGTACTTAACTAGATTTTTCTTTTATCAACACTTCACTTCATTATTTATTTTATTGAATTTTCAAACCAGGCTTGTTACTTCTGTTGGGTGACATGATCAATATTTTTTCTTCTCATTGCATGCTGTTTTTAGTCCATGAACCTATTTCTTGTTATTGCATGGCTTTTCAACCTACCACTGGTGTATTATTTCCTGGCTATCATACACCACAGATATAGGCTAGCATATGAAGCTATGAAGCCCACAAACAACAAGCCAGGCAGAAGGCAACAAGAAGTCAGCGATGTAAACATGACTGAGAACAGAGACATTCCTGATCACCTGATCATCATCTTGTTTGCTCTGCTTGTGTTCTATATAGTGGTTGTTCATCCTATATACATTCATTAGATAACAACATTTGACATTCTTTTGTTTTAATATATAAATATGATATGAGATCCGGTTACCAGCATGGCCCTAATACAGTAATACACTAATACTTTAACTTGAGTGAAAAAGTGTAGTCAGTAATTGAACTTTTACCTTTTAAAACACGAGTATCTGAACTTGTACTTGAGCGAAGGATTTGTGTACTTTTGTCATCTCTAAAGCTGTTACGAAAACACATGGAAGTTGTGTTTGGTGCATTTAAATTGAAGGAAAAAAACACTTTTTATGGAGAGGTTTCCCAGTCCTGGAGCAAATGAAAAGAAAATAAGCTTCATAATGGCATGTAATTGTGAAATTTCATTCGGGGTTAGAAGTCTGTCTATCTATGAGTATAATCTGCTCTATGGTACTTCTAAAGTAATTCTATGGCAGTTGATTGCCTCAGGGTGTATTAACAATCCTTGAAATAAAGAACATGAAATTTATGGAAGTGTGTGTGTGTGTGGTGGCTGTTGTTTTTTCCACAAATTCAATATCAAACAGGGTTCAGAGAGGTTGGTGAATCCTTTATTCTACTTAGAAATGGGGTGCAGCCCAGCTAAAATTATTTCCAAAATATACATCACATCCTTGCCTGAAACTTCTGTCACAGCAACAAACACTTTCATGTATATTATCAACTTTTGTGCATATTTGTTCATACACAAGACACAGTCAAGTTAAAACTGCCATTGGTGTTTGCAGCCTCCTATAAATGATATACAGAGATAAAGATTTCATTTGTTTGAATGAATTGTTATATGCAGCTGATATTAAGAAATATTGAGCAAGAGAGAGATTGTGTGTATGTGAATTACCCATGTCTGTCATATGTCAACCATCTTATTTTGTATGCACCTATATCTATTTGTTGCTATGGTTACAATACATTTTAATTCAGTGCATTAGTTCAGAATTGCGACCCTCGTGCGAATATTCAGACCTTTTCGTTTTGTGAAACTGTAGCTTAATGAATAAGATGTTGGACATCTGCTATGAAGGTCATGTGTTTAAATCTCAGCTATGTCAAGCTGCTACTGCAGGGCCCTTGAGCAAGGGCCCTTAACCCTCAATTTGTTTGACTATATACTGCAACTAAGATAACTGTAAGTCGCTCTGGATTAGGGCTTCTGTGAATGCCATTAATGTATTTGTTTGGGTGACTCATGATATTCCTACACTATGCTTGATTTTTTTCCAACCATAAAGTAATGATATTTATAACAATGTACACAGCCTGAAATTTGAATAAATGTAATTTATTTATACACATGTCATGAATCTTAATATGTTTTCAAAAAACTGCTGCACAAAAAAAGTTGAATATTTCAAATAAAAAACCTAAAAGAGTTAATCAGTACAATCTGAAAGGCTTTCCAATCTTGAACATAATTAGGAACTCAACTACACAAAGATCCTTCTGAAGTAATCTCAGGTTACTGTTAGGGGACACCTGACTTTTCCAGCCATACGTGGGTCTTTCCTTAACAAACATTTTAAGGCACACAATTGTATAGGCGGTCTTTGTATGTGGTAGCATAAAATTTTCACTTCACTTGAACTAGAAGATCCAAACATGTTTCAGCATGATAATTCCCCAGGTGCTTTGGTTTACATGGGTTGAAGTGGAAGATCTTGAGTGGCCTGCTGTAGAGCTTTTTATTCAACCATACTGAATTTTTTTAATTGAAATGGAACATCCCAGGCCTCCTCACCCTGCATCAGCACCTGACTGTACTAGCACCCTTGTGTCTGAAAGAGCAAAATCCCCACAATCACACTCCTAAATCTAGTGGAGCACCTTCCCAGAAGAGTGGAGGTTAGTATAACAATAAATTGTCAATAATTGTGTAATGGAATGTTCAAAAAAAAGAATATACAGTATGTATGGTCAGGTGTCTACAAACTTTTGTGCATATAGTGCATTTGCAGGAATGTGAAAGGAGAAAGTTTCTCTGAAGACAGAAAGCAAACTTCAAACAAACAAAACAGAAAGTGGCTGTTCACAGCTAAATCAATAATATCTTTAATAGAAGGGCCAGCAGGGAGATGTTTGTGGGAAAATAGTTCAGGATCATTGGGAATTGGGAAGAAAACTGTACACAGAACACTACAAAGAAGAGCTGTTATACTGTGCAAGCAAACCAGCACCTTAAAAACAGTGTGCTTCAGCCTCTACTATTTTTCAAGTTATTGATATAAATGAATAAATGGTGTATTATGTATAGATACACAAAAGCCTACAAGAGTTTTAAACCTTCATATTTATCATTTTGGAGCTTTTCAAAGCAGGCAGGCAGACTGCACTGCACAAGCACATCAGCAACAAAATAAAAGTCATGCCAAACATGGGCATTGGGACAACTTATGTCATGAAGCATAAATCCACATTGCTTATAGAATGAGTGGCTGGCTGCTCTTTGCATTTTTGTCCTTTCCACGTTTGCCTGGTCTCTCCCATCCCTGGCGTATGCGAGTGATCGTACGGTCCAAGCACGGCATGATTAAAACTGTTTTTAAAACCAAAACAATGCAGGGAACCACCAGAGAAACCATGTAGCTTGAAGGCATCCACCATTTGAAGCCCGACGCGTGCAGGAACTTGTCCCATCCATACAGAAAGGCATGAGCAGTGCACAGCAACAATGTCAAATAGCCCAGTTTCGACTGAAAAGATAAGAAAGTGCAAACATGAGTACACTTATTTACAGCTGTGGTTTATCTGTATGGAGAAAATTCACTGGCAGAGCAAAATACAATCATGGGTTCAGTATTTAGCAATTAGAAACTCTAAGCACATAATGATTCATGAGTTCAGACTTGATTATGTGTTGAAGTGGCTTTTCTGCATCTGAAACAGGGATCCTTGGATCTGTGCAGGGCGTACTGAAATCTCAAGACTGTCAAGCCATTCTGGAGCAAAACCTAATACCCAGCTTTAGAAAGCTCTGTCTTAGTCAAAGCTCATGGATCCTCCAACACGCGTGAAAAACGTGCCAAAAGGTTTGAAGTGGAGAGAGGCCATGGCCACACTAAAACATATTTATTTAAAAATGTTTCTTTTTCTTTCTGTTTTTGCCCTCTGCCTTTCAGCTTTTGAAAACAATTATGCATTTTTTTTTCATGTGACTGTGGAGCGACGTTTCAAAGAGCGGTAAAGTACATAAACAAAGTTTATGCGTTAAAGCGTTTTATGTTTGACTTATTTAAGAGAGAGCCAAACTACCTGTTGATGGGTGCAGAAGTCTCGGTGAGAGCTGCAACATTTGATTATTTCAAATGATTAAATCTAAAGTTGTGCAACTTTCATTAGTTTAAGAATCCAATTATTTCATAAATCGTTATTTGTTTTATTATTTAAAATATTTTAAATAAATATTATTTAAACAATAATGGACAGCAATTTTATTGGAAGTTATTTCCTAAAAAATTGTCGGTTCTTCTTAGAAAGCAGTACTATATTGTTTGTTTTGCATTAAAGAAATCAAGAGATTTACATTGTATGCATGCATTGTATTGTATTGTATTGTATCGTATTGTGTTACAGACTTTTCACTGGTATGGCTTGTTTTAGCACAGGTTTTTCTGTAAAAAAAACTCATATTAGGTGAGGAGTGAGATGGCTAACTTTTAATGTTATAAAATGTCATTCATTAATCATTATATGTAATTGCTATAATTTCCATCCAAAATGTTACTTAAATGTTTGAAGTTCACTATAATAATACAAGTATCAACAGTCAGACCTGCATCTGTAAAAGTGCAGTTCAATGAGCTTTTTATGAGCCTGACATGCTCTGACAGAGCAAACAATAGCCCTTTTTTCCCCACTTTGGATGTCAAATGCACTGAGGTAGGTAATGACATCATTAAATTACCACTTACAATTTTATATAGTAATAAAAAAAATGATCAACACTAAAGTTTTGTGTTTCCTACCTGTATAAAGTTGAATTCTCTCCAGTTGAGTGAGTTGCTGACCGACGGGAGCGATGTGATTCCGAGTAAAACAAACAGCACAAATCCTATTATTCCCATGGACAGGTAGGAGTCGGAGCGCCATGCCCACATTGCGTTAAATTCATACGTTTTGTTTTCTTTGATCTGGAACATAGTCGTTAAGAAAGTAAACCTCTGTGAACCGTAACAACTTTGGAAACAGTTTATGCACATGGTAATTTGTAAGAAATATGTAAAGATGTTTTTTTAAACCCATTGTATTGGGTTCATTTGATTTGCTATTAGCAGGCTGTGGCATGGAGAATGAAATGAACCTAATAATATGTCGCTTTTTTTGTTGTTAGATTTAGCATTTACTACCCATAAAACCCACATTCAATAATGACAAATTTTTTTGTTTGTTTGTCTGAAATAAATGTATATGGGTGATTTAGCCATATAAGCTAATGCTATTTATCCCTTGTAAACCTACAAAAATATTTTTTTAACACAGAATGTGTGAAATCCATTTATTGAAATGGTTGAAACTAACAGTGTGGAGGATTTTTTTATTATTGTAGCAAATACAAAAAATATAATTTATTTGATCTTGCATCCAGCTAGCATACATCTAATACATTAATGTAATACATTACATTTTTGTTTTTAATTAATTATTTACTTTGTAAATTGGGTGAAAAGGTAATGAGAAAAATATATAAAGATGAATTTTATTTCCTTATTTTCTGTAATTTTCTGGGAATTTGGAGGATACAACATCCCGTTAAATATATTGTGGAACATTTCAAATATTTCAATTAAGATGAATGTGTTCAGGTAAAAAGGTTAAAAGAATTTGAAAAATCATTTTTCATTAATGTTTGGATTCACACATAACAGCAAAAATAAGATTTTTAAAACATTTTTGGTGACTAAATTTCCAGGTAAAACATACTTACATTTGTAACTGGGAGGGATTTGTTTTATTTTATTTATTTATTATGAAAACTTATAACTTTTTTTACATTTACTTTAGATACACATTTGTCTATCAATATACACAGATGTGGAAAAATTTGTTGGTACCACTATGAAAAAAAGCATAAAAATTTGAATGATATTAATGTTTCAAACTAAAGGTTTAAGAGTAGCTAATATATATAGTGACAAGCCACAATAAAACTAATAGGAAAATGTTGAACAGATAACAGATGTTGGTAGGGAAGATCAGCTGTATGTTCACTTGATTGATGCAAAAATGAAGCTTTCATAAACAGGACCACAATATCTGATGTAAAAAATTAGAGGAGACTTGATTATACAGTAGTTTGGAGCTGCTGTGCTGAGTTTGTTACAGGGAGCCTTGAATATGTGCAGAGAACAAACCCAGGTAGCAAAGACTTCTGGACACAGTTAAAATGGAATTTGATATATTTCAGATAGTAAGGTGATAATTTTTTCTAATACACAGCTGTTTCCACCAATCATGTTTGCAATGTGGGTTTATTGCTCTCTATCAACAAGGTTTCATTAAACAATTAATTTAAAATAATAATTTTTATTATTATATGAAACCCTTTAGAATCTATAATAACATTTAACTTTACTTTATTCAAACCGTTCCATTCACAAGACAAGGCCAATTTTTAGCTTGAAAATTGTAACGGTTCTTGAGTTTGCCGTTTTTGCACTTTTTATTTAAAGTTATTTCAGTGACAATTGTCTTTTTTTTTGGAGGAGTAACAACAGACTTGTCCACTTCTGTAAATGCTTAAGACATGCTCAAACATACTTACCAGTGAAATATAAGTGTTGGCCCTTTTATAGAAAACGAAGTATCTGATAGGGATCACCAGTGTATACAGCACGTGCAGAAAAGCAAAAGCCAGTGCCAGCAATCCCAGCTGTTTCCTGCACAACATCCATCGATCCAGCCAGTCAGGAAAACGTCGGTATTTAGTGCCATTGTAGAGCTGCAGAAAAGCAGCAATGATACCAGGTAGATAGCACAATGCCAGCATCACCAGTGCGACCATAGGAAACACCTTGTTAGCGAGCGATATCATGATGCGGAAGGAAGTGTCCTTGTTGTCGACAACTCCTGCATAGACAACATCCCGAATGAGAACGTAAAGGAAGAAGGCACCTAGGAGTCCTGCACTGATCCATAAAGGAAGCCTCCAAAGTGGAAAGAGTTGATGCGGCAGATCCTCCAACTCAGATGCCACTCTTAGAGAGCCTCGGTCGACAGGGGTAAGACCCAAACTGTGGGACATGTCCACTAATGCCTGCTTGGCCTCAGCATGGTTTCCACAAATCAATACCTGAAAAGATATTTATATTTTATATCGTTTGTTTTTTATGCCGAATATCACAGACCTGAAAAGAGGTTAGGGTCAGGGTGCAAAGGTTTAGCAGTGCAACACACTTGGGTGGCAGCAAAAGTTCAGTTCTGTTACCTCAGTTTTGTACAATGTGTAGTTTATTATTTTTAGAATCCTCTTCTGTTCAGGAGGCAAATATCAGTTGCAAAACCCACTGATACACACCTTTCCCACCTGCCCACTGCTCACTGACTCAACAACAAAAACATAAGCATTTGACTGAATATCAATACATTTATCCAGAATGAACTGATAATATCTTCTAACCAGATACAAATACATGCACAATTAGAATCAAATCCCTTTAGAATTGACATTTTGGTTTCCCCTAGGTATTCCATTTCCTCTACAAGGCTAAATATGTCTTTATATAACTGCAAGCCTCTTCCATCCACACCCAAATGCACTACTCCCAGAGTCCCTAAATTAAATCTGGGGACAGGTTGATGGGACAGATAATAAGAGCTAGTGCTGCTGGCCCATGTCATCAGTAGGCCATTGAAGGAGGCTGCACTGTCGACCCTTGGTGTGAGCCAGGTATGAAATAATGATCTGGCTTGTGCCAAGGGTCTAACTGGATCATGGGTGTACAGGCCACCCTGTTGGCCTCTAGCATGGACATGAAGTCAATAATTAGATTACAATATAATAATGTAATAAGTCAAAATAATGGTAGAGTAATTAAAAGAAATGTTCACACACTGTGTCAGCAATTTTTGATGTATTTAAAAAAACAGTAACATTCAATTTTAAATTAAAACATCGTCCCATTCTCCAAAATGCTTAAAAATAGATACCATACCATAGAAAACATTGATTTGAGTCATCACTATGAATGTCATATTTTTTGTTAACATTAACCCATAACCCGTTGGTAAACTTTAACCTAGGCTTGGATTCAGACTCTATGAACTTGATCCTAAAAAAATCCTCTGGTGACCCGCGTGATTTTGCATTTGCAGCGGCCTTGACTTTTAGATAATAAGCAATAACAATCATGGCACACACATTCCCTGGTGAGAGCGCTTCATCTCGCTGTGACTTCCTTGCTTTGATTCTGCACACACATTGGGTTGATGAAATGGACACTGAAGCAGGAAGCTTTCTGACAACCAACACCAAATGTAATTTCATTTTTTTTTTTTCATGAAAGTAAAGTAGCATGCTGCTGAAGTTCATTTTAAGCATAATATGATCAATAAAACAAAGTTTAAGAAACATAACAGGAGAATGTTGTGTGTGATATTTTGGGTTAAAGTCTGCAAAATGATGGCAGTTCTGTAACTCAGTGGATACTTTGCACTTTGCTCATTGCTTAGTTGACATATTAATAGCAGATCAGCATTTAAGTCTTCTTTCATATTAGTCCATTTAGAGTTCACACACTACATTCATTGTCCTTTCATGAAACATTAGGAAATTAACAAAGAAATTTCATCACAACAGCTGAGTCATGTGTCATAATGCCTGTTGACATTATTGTGATCACCAAGCAGCCTACAACAAATCCACCATACAATGTACCAGAGATGCCAAAGCTATATAATATAGCAGGTTTGGTTCTCTTAGTGTGTAGTGGATTTGTTGCAGGCTGTGGTAACAGTTTGGGGAAAAAAAAGATCATCCATCTCCAAATCACTTTGTCCTCTAAATCTACTTCTTTTAAATGAACCACCTGCATATCTTCCCTCACCACATTCATAAATCTCCAACCTCCATCTTTTCTTTCTGCCTGGCCGCTTGATTCTCAGGATTCTTCTACCAATGTACCCATGTCTCTCCTCTGAGCATGACCAAACCATCTCAATCTAGCCTCTCTTACCTTGTCTTCAAAACACCCTATCTGTGCGGTCCCTCTAATAAATTCATTTCTAAACCTGCTCATTTTTATCGCTCCTGATGAAAATCTGTCAACTCCAGGTCTGCCTCCTATCTTTTTGACAATTGGGGAAGAACTGCATATGGGTGGAAAGGTCAGGTGTCCCAGTACTTTTGTCCATAAAGTGTATTAAAATGGTACCTCAATAAAGGCAGTTCTTTTTCCTTGTAATAATTACACATAGTTGGACAATAAAAATGAAGCCTATTATGAAGACACTTATTCTGTTTCTGTGCTTTTGTTTTCTAAAATGTGCTTTGCACTGATTCTCCCCTATCTGTCACTTATAGCAGTGCTGCTGCTGGAGTATAACTGTATCCATAGCATTAGAGGTTTGTACAGATTAAAGTGAATAGGTTATAGGATGTGAGTAAATTATAAACAAATAATCACTAACATATCCACTATAATTTATCAAGCTTTGAGATCCAATCTTATTAACTCTGATGGTAGGTTCAGCTGTACTATGAACACCTGAATAACACCAATGTGCTCATTCTAATATCTTATATTAGAATAGTAGTACACAGGATGGAACAAATTGGATACATGTCAAATAAAATCTATGACTGATAATAAGAAATTATAAAAAGTGTCTTGTTACTAAGTAAAACCTGCAATTATTGATGTGTTTAATAAGTGTGTGAAATTCGACAATTTCAAGCTGTTATAAGAAAATACTGCACTTCAGTGGGTTGTAGAATGTACCTGGCCAACCAAAAACAACCCCCAACTCCCTACGATATTAATCCTTACATATAGTTTTCTTTACATTATAAGGTAAATCTTCAATGTAACTAGTAAATATATACTGTAGTTAATAAAGTGTAAAAATGTTAATGACAAAATGTCTTAATTCTGCTCAATTCTGAACAGTCAGACTTTTCCTCTAATAATGATGGTAGCTGCAAAGCAAGTCACAGGCTCATATCGTTCACACCTTGCAAAAAAAATCACACCTCATAGGTTAGGGGGCCAATAATTTTTCATGTATACTGAAGTCACTGGCACAAAGACTTAAAATAAAAAGGAAGGCCACATATTCATTATAACCTTTCAACATGTTGTCAATGAAATACATTTGTGGCCTTTAAATACACTATATAGACAAAGGTTTGTGGACACCTGATCATTAAATTAACCAAATTAACATCCCATTCCACATTTAGTTCCAATATCCTATTATAATAGCTACTGGGAAGACTAGATTTTGGAGTGTGCCTGTAAAGATTTGTGCTCATTCAACATCAAGGGCATTAGTAACGTCAGGTACTGATGTAGGGTGAGGAGGCCTGGGGTGCATTCAGCACTGTAATTGATCCTAAATGTGTTGAATAGGGTTGAGGTCAGAGCTCCATAGCAGGCCACCCAAGATCTTCCATCACAACCCATGTAAAGTATATCTTAATTGTTACATTGTTTTTGAATGTTTTATGTGTGTGTATAGTGTTTTGTGTAAAATCTTGCATTCCATCTCAACACAACATTTATTATAAATGCTTTTGTTTGTGTATCATATGATTTTACATTTATATCTTGCACACATCTTACCTGTCTGTTGGCATCCAGCCTCCCTGATTGCAGAGCCCAGGCTGAGATAGTGTTGAAAGCTTTGACTACAACTGCTCGAGGTACCAGCATGCTCAAATACTCAGCATTAGATTCTGTGTACTGATGCTTCTTCAGATTATTACTGATGTCCACCAGGATCTTCCCTTCAAGAGCTTGGGTCAGACTGGCCAGGAATTCATAGTTCTCTCGATGTATAGCAACAATTATCACACTTGCTTTTTGAGATGCCTCCTCGTGTGGCATTACCTTTGCCCCGTTAGGCAACAGGGCCAAATTTTTGGGGTTCCGTGATCCATAGACAACTTCGTATCCTGCTTGTAACAAGCGAAGCCCCAAAGACCTTCCAAAGTCCCCTGTGCCGAAGATACACACTGTACCTTGTTTGCTGTTTAGTGCTGTCATAGGCAAGCTGTCTGGTTTCATTGCTAAACAGAAATACAGGGGAAAGATTAGAGTGGGCTGAAATGCATATGCAAACCGTTGGCATCAAAACCACCACCACCAAAAAAAAAAAAAAAACGGCACCACAACAAATTTACAAAAGCATCATCATCAAAAAAAAAAAGCTGATGTAATGACTGTCTGAGAGACCACTTGAGACCTGGAGGATGTTTACAGTAAGAGAGGGAAAAAATGTAAAAGGAAATTAACCTCCGGCTCTAACGGTGGGTTTATTTGTGCTTAAGCAATGGCCTGAACATCTGCTCAGCTCAAGTTTGACTTTAAACTTGAGCTGAGCAGATGTTTAGGCCATTGCTTTAAACAGCCTGCGAAATAAATAAATGTCCAATCAGCAAGTGTGTCCTTATAATAAGGACTTTTTTTTTTCCATTGCTGTTGTGTTTTTAGTTTGTTAATGTGTTTTGCACAAACGTCCATGGTACCAATGATTGTGAAATACAGAATGCCTTCATTCTTACTTAGTTGAAACGAAAGTCTTTTTAATACGCTATTAAAAAAGACAGATTGAATTGTCCACCTGATAAAAATTTCACTGGGTGAAATTGCACCACTTACCTGCTGCGAAACAACTCTCCAACTTCTCAATGTTAAACGATGAAGAGCTTCCTTTAAAGCTTTCCTGCAACTCTTTCAATTTGCACCTTACAGAACTCCGAACACTGGTAATTATCAACTCAAGATGTTGTCTTTTTGACGCAGAACCTTGAAGTCATTCAAGAGATCAAATAATCTCTTCAGGATGTAGTTCCAGCACTCTTCTTTATGCACTGATTGCCTTAAAACATTAGTGTCCTGAATCAATGCTCCAAAGCTAAATTACTGCTCAAAGCAGACTTTTTGCAGCCTTAAGAATTTGAGTGAGAATGTTATGTGTGAGAAGGTGTGCATGTTTTTGTCTCTGTGTCTGTGGGTATTTTTATTTTTGTTCTTGTACCTCCCACAGTTTAAGAGGGTGGGATTAAGGCACAGGGTTGAGGCACAGACATGAGGCTACCAGGAAACTCTGGATCTACGGAAAGTACTGTCCTGTGTGTGTGTGTGTGTGTGTGTGTGTGTGTGTGTGTGTGTGTGTGTGTGTGTGTGTGTGTGTGTGTGTGTGTGTGTGTGTGTGTATGTACCGGAAGGTACATTGTGCAACCACGGAATTTCTGCAGCACCCAAGACTTCCAAATATTACACAACTTTGGAAAAGTGATATTATTTTTTGATCATGTGTACCTTGGCAATCATTGTATTTCTCTGCAAATACTTTGGTTTCAGGACAGTATGGTTCGCATTACCTCCAATTAAACAGCTGTATTAAAAGCAGTATAAGTAATGCATGCCCGTACTGTTAATGAGACATGGATGAAATTTGAATGTGATCTTTCAAGATTATTATATAGCAAGTACAGTATGGCATTCAGAACAGCAGGTCAGCAAATGCCCCTTGAACACAACAAGCCACATTCATCAATCTTTGAGTTGCGTGCAAATATTTGCATAAGGCAATCCAAGTTAAACATTTTTGCAGAGTTTACAACACACTTAGTGTGGTGAGAAAAGCCAATCACGGGATAAATTACAGGTACCTCTACATGCAGACCATATGAATTGCTGATTTGGGGATAGGAAATGATCATATGACTAGTGGAAGAAAACATCCCAAAAAGAAGAATATTTTTGAAGAGGTGCATGTGACTCATGCCAATGAAAAATAATAATAACTACCATAATAACATTAGTAATCAACATATTCAGCAGAGCACCAGCACCTGAAAAGTTGATTTGAAACATGCACTCAGGAACAACAGTAAGTTTTTCAATATAAAAGTGTTCTATAAAAGTTTTTCCAAAATAATTTTATGGATACATTTTTTGTATAAACACTAATATGAAACATGTACCGTATTTTCCGGACTATAAGCCTGTACCTTTTCTCACACTTTGAACCCCGCGGCTTAAACAATGAAGCGGCTAATTTATGGATTTTTCCTGGGTTTTTCCCGGTTTCACAAACTTCAAGCCAAAAAACTGAACCCCATAACATTAGACCAATAAAATTGCCGAACGGGTTCAGGTGAACCAATTAAACTCTTTATATTAAATTAAATGCGCTCCCACTGAATCGGGCCGCACCACATCATAAATATGTATGAGGTTCCTCTGATGTTTGACCTGCCGCTCACTCGGACTGGCAACAGGAAATGCGAATCATTCATCACGCCAATGGTGATTTTT
The DNA here is from genome assembly GCA_039877035.1 of Silurus lanzhouensis. Lineage (NCBI taxonomy): Eukaryota > Metazoa > Chordata > Actinopteri > Siluriformes > Siluridae > Silurus > Silurus lanzhouensis. The sequence goes on along the minus strand of JBCEWE010000393.1, from coordinate 4,517,594 downwards.
AAATGCATGACGATGCCAAAAAAAAACTCTCGAGAGAAATAGTTGTGAAAGGACGGAGGAAGACAGTGAACAATGACTTTCTTGGTAGGCTACTGTTTAGATACAAGCCGTGTAACAGACACTGTCTTTCATTAAAGCCTGTGTAAAGTTCATTAGTTTCACTGTAGGAACCTGCGGCTTATAGACAGGTGCGGCGTACTTATGTTCCAAATAAAAATCTTTGTAAAATTCAGTGGGTGTGGCTTATAATTGGTTGCGCTTAATAGTCCGGAAATTACGGTACATATACATCTATTTATTACCCGTTTGTTAAATAAGGCCAACTTCAGGAATATTTTTATAGTAGCTTATGCACATAATTTGTTTTTCTGCGATATATACTGTATTTGAGGTTGTACACAAGGAAAAAACATTGGTCCTTATTAACATATGAAAAGCTTAAATCTAAAAGAACATCAACAGAAACACAAAGCACATGGTGCACACCCTGTGCAGACACCTTCACCTCTTAAGAGCATTTTAGCAAAGTAGCCTTCCAGAGTTTTATAATCTTGTAAGAAACCACATTACTGGGAGGGAACGCACATGGAGAGGCTGAGTAGACAAACTCAGAACTCTGAAGTTATGAGGTGGCACAGATACTTTCTGCATAATTCATTTCCTATTTTTAATATATTTATATAATATTGATGCATTCTTTTATTGTTAATATACATTTTTCTCATAGTCATTGCAGCAAATCTAGAGTTAACTGCAAATATGTTTTTCGTTTCAGAAAATGACATCTAGATTTTTCTTTCCCCCACATTTGTGCAAATTTTTTTAAAGGATTCTATTTCCTCGGCCTGAGAGGTCACGATGAATAGAATTTGGAACACAGTGATCCTCTTATCTCCACGCTTGGCAACCGCAACCCCAAAATAGAGGCCTCGTCTTCGTTGATAATTAGCCACTTTCGCGGTCTCCTACAAAGAAGCCTAAGATGTGATGTGACCTCACAGAGAATGCATGTTAGCCCAATGTGTGTGGGTGACTATTCTTGTATATGAGCTGATAATGGTAGGTTGGCTCAACCTTAGGTCATCACCACCTGTAATTATAACTGCCTGTATCTTCTCGTACTTATTCATTCATACCAGATGAATAGAAGTATTAAGCTGTGGTGCACATCAACATTTTTTTTGTGTGTGTGTATGTGTGTGTCCAAATTCCATGCACATATTGCTCATATTGTTAGCAGTGACAAATAACACATCCATGCCCTTCTCGGCTTGCGAATTTGAGAGCACTTGGATTGATGTGTGTAATAAAAGATTAGAAATGCATTACGAGCCTGGTTGTAATGTCAAATAGCCATGGAGAGAGAGAAATTATTGGTAGCAATGACATTTGAAAATTGTTATTAAGAATGACACTTTGATCCTATCGAAAACTCTATTGTCTGAGCCGACAAATGTATGAGACGTGAGACTATTATGATCATTTTTGGTGCTTCAAGCCTTGGGCATGGATTTCTATATTTTAAAAATGAACTTCGATCAAGGAACTGTATACATATTATGTATATTATATATATTTAATATATAACATACTATGCATTAAGTTTGCTAAAATATAACTCGTAATGCTGAAGTGATGGGCTAAAGGAAATTTGCCAGAGAAATTGCAGATTTTTTTGTTTTTCAGACATCAGACATGTGTTCATAATAAACTACAATAACAATGTTTTTCCTGTGTCTAGGAAACATTCTAATCCTCTAACTCATGGATTCAAGCACTCACACTGTCAGAACATTTTGATCATTTACTTGAACACATGGCATTCAAATAAAGGGTGTTGTATCATGAACAACGAACGATATTAAATAATAGTAGCTACCACTTTTTAAGCTGTTTTTTTCAGGTTTATAAGAAAATTTAAAAGCTAAATAAAAATATTAGAAATATTTTTCAGGAATTATATGTATTTTTTTCATTATTAATGATCAATCCATTTGTGTGCAAGCAAATATTTTAAAGCACAATAAGCAGGTTTGTTACAAAGGAAAAATCAAGGTTAATGTTATTTAATATGACACATATGTCTGAAGCACAACTAACCCTGACAACGCAATAAGTTCAAGGACCTTTGTTTTGATTTGAAATCTATTTCTTTAAACCTACATTCACAACATTTGGAAGACGCCCTTATCCAGAGCAACTTACAACTGAGCAGTTGAGAGTTAAGGGCCTTGCTCAAGGGCCCAGCTGTAACAGCTCGGTGGTGCTGGGATTTTAAATTGTGAATTTCCGATCCAAAGTCCAATGTCAACCACTGAGCTCCCAGCTCCACCTTTTTCTTTAGCCATCATCCCAGCATTACCAATAATTTCCAGCATAATTTCTTGTATAAATAATATCTATTTATATATAAGATTTTTGTTCCTAATTGGCTTGTTGTGTTTAACACATTGGCACTATGCTTAAAGTTCACCCAAATTCAACATTGACTTGATTCACACTGACCTTTTCAAAGTGTAACTACACTATATGAACAAGTATTGGGTGCTTGACTTTTTCACCCATATGTGTTTCTTCCCCATCCGGTTACCTTAAATAAGCACAAGTCTCTAGAAGCATAGTCTGAAAAGAAGTGTAACATTTTCCCAGAATAGAGTTATAGGTTATTATAACAGAAACTGAGTACTATCTATGAAACTAATTCTTAACAAATAGAGCCAATTCTTTACAAAGATATTTAGTATAACCTTAAAGACATGGCATTCTGAAAAAGAATGCAACATTGGCTATTTTGTACATTAAGCAATAAGTAAGTGATCACAGTAAGTAGAAACAATACTATATATACAAAAAACTTTCTTTCGGCTTCTCCCATTAGGGGTCGTCACAGCGGTCCATCCGCATGTTTGATTTAGCACATGTTTTTACGCTGGATGCCCTTCTTAACGCAACCCTCCCCATTTACCCCGGCTTGTGACCGGCACTAAGGCTTGTGCAACCCTAATGGCTGGGGTTGGTTCCCTGACCGGGGATCGAACCCCGGCCACAGCGGTGAGAGCGCCGCATCCTAACCACTAGACCACCAGGGAACCTATATAATACAGTATATACAAAACAATGTATAAATACAAAAGAAGGAAAGGAGACCACCAATATGTATTGGTCACGCTATCAAACATATTGCACATATGCAATATTGCATAAAAAACTTTGTTATAGTTATTATTGCACAGTTAAACACAATAACAGTGTATATTTTGGTGACTGTTTTACTGGGAGCAGCCCTAATTGTAAAGTCTAATAGCAGCAGGAAGAACAGTAAGGAACCATACCTTTACTTGTTGAATACTGAAATACATTCAAATGCCAGCACTTTTATACTTTTACTAAAGTAGAAATGTTAAGGTAGTACTTTTTATTATACTAAAGTTCAAGCATGTGTACTTTTACTCAAGCACAGGTACAGTACACTTTACTTTTGCAGTAACAGAGAGATAAGGATTTTCTGTCTTTTGTGTATTTTTAAATGTAAGAGTATATTCTTTCCAGTGGTAATGACTAAAACATAAGAAATGATCTCTTAGCGTTCATTCGAGGAATTGTTTTTTGGTTTTATTACCACATCAAACTTAAACAAGACCCTTGAAGTTGCATTTTTGTTCCTGAGCAGGCTTTGTCCACATGGTGTTCATTTGCAAGAATGTTTGTCTTCATACCCAACAACTCCCCCACACCCCCGACTGTCAAACACAGATGGTCCTTGACCGCACCACAACCTATTTTTTTTTATCTACTGAAACTCTTGCAAAATCCTCAAATGCCCTGCGGCATATTACACAATAACACCAGCACCAAAATACTGCACAATTTTTTTTTTCCTCTCTCTCTCTCTTTTACATTTTTGTCACTCAGGGAAATGCTGTAATTACATGCCATTGTCAGATAATCACCATAAACAATGACACAAAGGTTTAACAGCACAAAAACACAAACATATGTCCAGCTGGAATATCCCCGTGTCTCACAGCTTGATTGACATGTTTTCTCGAACACCATAGTTTTATGTATCTAGAGTGAGTACCTTGAGAATGCACCATTTGTTGTGTTCTAATGCCTAGCGGGCTTTGTCGTTTTGATTTTAGATAAACCGCATCATCCTTCCTCAGACGATTTGAGCGCTCACAGGAAATGCTGCTGCAGAGAATCATGCTTTACTTGATCGAATTTAGGTCAGCCGTATGCCTGTTACTAAAAGATTTTTATTTATTTATTTGCTTCTTTTCAACTTTCGCATAAACAATTTCTTGATATAAACAATTCTGGAAACGTAACTGCATTTTATTGTGATGACTCATTGTATTAATACACCATTTTCTTCTCAGAAGTACAGATAGACTCGCCAATTTAATCTCACACAAGGGAGGGTTTTGGAAATTCCAGGCTTTTCCTTTCAGCAACTGGCACAATGTGTTCAACTGAATTTGAAGAGAAGCCAAGGACAGTCCAGGCTGCACAGCAATCCACATGCTTTAAATAAACTGTTACCATTGGTGGTGTATGGAGTTGAATACAAATTTAATAACAAAATGAAAACGGTTTACTCTTCATGTTCACACAGCCTATCATAGAAGACATGCTTACTTATGAATTGCATCCACCCTGGATCCTGGGATATGTGGGAAACATGTTAGATAATGTTATGTAATAGTATTATTTATATTTGCCTGATGGACAAGTTGCTTTAAGATTAAAAAAACTTCTTACCGACTGTCACATAATAATATGTGACGTACCTCAATGCTGTAACTATTGTGCAAACTTCCAAATCCCACATCCTACCGAATGACACATTAGAGGAGCCACGATTCGGCAGGCAGCAGTGTTTTTTGTTCTTGCATTACTATGTATGAAAAAAAAGGTTGTACTAGCATTAGACAATATTAGACTAGACAAGGAGTTATGTGCTCATTATTTCTGCATCAGTTACAACACAGAAATCTTAATTATTTTGAGTTACTATCATGTCGCATTTATAGAAACCATCAATACAAAACAAAAACGCAATATAACAACACGTGGCATTACAGAGAAAGAAGCATTACACATATGGAAGGTGAATACCATTTTACTACAGCAAGAAACCCAGTTAAAGCAACTCCAAACCTCTACACTACCACCGCAACTGCGCCACCTACATCATCTGGAACAGTTCAGAATCAATATTTGTCTAATAACAGGACAATGAGATGCAGACTCATAATTTGCACCGCCCCTCAGAGGCTGTAAGTCAGTGGTAGCGCTTGTATTCACTGGTCTGGAAGTGGCGAACAAACCCTTTCCCAGGCTGAGACAAGCTAGCTAGCTTTGGGGTTGAACGACCTCTAATAGCCGTCTAGCTTTTCTTGAAAATTTATTTTAGTTTTAGTTAATTTTTAAAAAATGTATTAAGTATGTCCGTGACCAAATAAATTTCTCTTTCTCCGTAGGCATAAAAAAATCTAACTTAGATGTATTCATGTGTGCAGTGCGCTACACACTTGTTTTGCCAGTCGAACTTGGCTGTAACAGGTTCCCTCTGACCAACCAATCAGAGGATGGAAAAATGCTGACGCTACTCTGGGCCAGCTAGCTAGCTGTGAGGCGAATATCAAATCTGATGGTTTAAAGAAACAGAGCTATTTATTAAGGAGACTGTCCTGCAGAACAGACTTTCGAGATTAGATTGACATGGCAGCACATATAGGCTGAAATCTGATTGGACACAAAATCTAACATTCACAAACACGAACTGGTAGCAGTGCGGCCAAGAGAAATGCTACGAAATGAAGAAAATAAACTGTTGGGAATAAATTAATACAATTTCATGAAACAAATATTAGAAATTAGGTTGTAAATGTAGGTCAGTGCTTCTGGTAGTGTTTAGGCCAGCAGAGAAGGCTTTGCTGGCCCTGGCCGCCCACCACTGCTTTTAACTGTTTGTTTTTATGAGGCAGAAAACATATTGAACATATATACAGGGCTTTAAGGTAAACACTGAGCACATGTTTGAAAGGTGGGCAAGCTATTACTTGCCTGCTGGTTAATATAAAACCCAGACTATATGCAGACTCCAGTTTTTACCTCTCTGAGTATACACAAAAAGATTTGTGACCATGTTGTGATCATATTTAGTCTCCATTTGCTATTATAATAACCTCCACTCTTCTGGGAAGATGTTCCACTAGATTCTGTGTGCTTCTGGAGATTTGTGCTTATTCAGTCATTAGTAAACGCAGATTCTGATGTTAGGTAAGAAGGCCTGGGGTGCAGTCAGCATTTTATTCATCCTAAATGTGTTCAATAGGGTAGAGGTCAGAGCTCTATAGCAGGTCACTCCAGATCTTCCACTCCAATCTATGCAAACTGTAAATTCATAGAGCTGTCTTAGTGCACAGGGGCATTGCCAAGAACAGGTTTTCTAGTTCAAGTTAAGTGGACATTTTATACAATTGTTTGCCCCCATCTTTGGGGGAATAATATATGGCTGGAAAATCAGGTGCCCTAATACTTTCGTCTATATAGTTACAATACATAGCATAATGTGCACAGCAGGCAGTTATAGGAACATTGCCACATAATCAGCAGAAAGTTGGTGCAGCAATTTTAATCACATTTTAATAATTATTCATAAATTAAAAGGATTCATGGAATTAGATGACATTATAGCTTTTAATCTGTTTTTTTGTTTTGTTTCTATTTTAGTTACATCCCTAATAAATATAATTAACATCAACATTAACAATATAGGGTTAGAGTCAGGGTTAATGATCACTATTTAAAATTAGTCCAACATTAGCCAAGTATTTGCCAAGCCAAGAAATACACACAGAAGATATACTGTATATATTCATCAAAAAATGTATCATATAAAAAACAAGTGCACTACATCAGTTTAGCTTTTAAGTAGAAGCTTTTATTTCACGTGTTTAGTTATAAGCAGTTGTGAATCTTTGCTATCTAAAACTAATATTTGGATTTGGCATATACAGTATGACTATAGGTAAAAAAAAGGATTCAAAAAGAAAAAGAAAATAGCATTGACACAGATTTTTATTTCTATTTTAATGTTAAATATAGTTATAAGCTGTGAAAATGCAAATTAAAATTAAGTATAGAGAATATAAGTGAAATTACTTTTTTAATGTACATACTTTGAGGTACAGGTACAGCATTCTTTGTGACACTCAACAAAGAGCTAATTATAGAGAGATCGAGGCAGTGGCACACAGACAAGGAAAAAAATGACAAGGTGATTTTTTAATACTGAAGTCAATTTGAGTTTATACAGTATATACAGTAGAAAAAAGTTTGGGCACCTTTGCTCTATAGCCACTAACTAATGACTAAAAGGTGTTTCCTGGCATTTGTTCAGTCATGCTACTTATCTAAGCATGTCGTTTTGGGACTTTTATAATATTTTGTTAACCATCTCTGGTCTATTTAGTGGAATTTATGTTGATAGTTTATTACCTTGTAGTCATTTCTTTTGTGAATCCATTGTGGTCATTTCTGAGCCAAAACAACAAAAATGTATCACTGACAGCCTTCATTTATACCCTGATTATAAGTCTCTGAACAGAGATAAACATGACTAAGGCATCATCACACAAAAACAAACACATTACTTTAACTCCACAGTGGTGTTCATAATGATACATGGTCTTGGTCATGGGCAGGTCATGGCACACACTGACACACGTTAAGTGTACATATAATAAAACACAACATTAGAGACTTTTCTCATTGCAGGAAATGTGCTAGCAAAAATAAATCTCTCATTATAGTGAGGAAACTTGCATTTACAACTAAGCAAATATATTTTCACAATTACAATTCTACAAAGCATGCAAATCATTACTCGAAAGGCAATGATATAGAGATACTGAATGAATTTCAGTGCAATTTATTTTGACAACTAACCCTGGGCATGAAATTAGCATGCACAGCAGTGTATTTGTTTTAAATATTTGTATTTTAAACAGGATACATTTAAGAATAATGGTCTATGTCTATGGGGGTGTAAATTATGGTAAACGTAAAAAAAAAAGTTTCAGAATATGTTTAAAGGTGCATTGATTGAGAGCGCTTTTTTTTCGGAAATTGGCAGAGGACATGAATAATAAGACAAAGTAGCAGTCAGTGTGTATGAGGAGTCATGAATTTTTATGATATGAGACACACACACACACACACACACACACACACCACACACACACACACACACACACACACACGCTCTATTTTAGCTAGCATTAAACATCTGTGTATTTGAGAATGAGAGACAGAAACAGCAGTACAAAGAGCTTTCACTATTTCTTGTATCACATACCCTTCTTTTGTCATATGCAGTGCTGTAAAAAAGTTTGTCTTTTGCATATTTGTCACACTTGATGATTAGTGGTTTAAATCCTCAAGCAAATATTTATATTACACAAAAAATTTTTTTAAATGATCAGTTTGAATTAGTTTTTAAATTATGATTTCAATGTTGAGGTAAAAAAGCTTTACAAATCTACCTGGCCATTTGTAAAATAAAGTGTGTATGCAGGTTTAATATTACAATTTGTTTAATGATCTAAATGATTTTACTGTGACAAAAAAAAATCAGGCAAATACTTTTTCACAGCAATGTAGGTCTTAAAAAAATGATACTATAACTATTACTGGAAATGCAGTTGTTCAATCTAAACCCTTTTTGATTGAATTTCTACATTCATTCTTTCATTCAATTATTTCTTTATTTTTAGCTTTGTCTTTGATTAGGGTAAAGGTGGAACTAAAGGTGGTTTGGAGAAGAACCACTTATGGCTGGTAAAGTCAGGTGTGCCAATACCTTTGCCCATATAGTGTGATATGGAATAGTTCTGGCTGGAATATTATCACTATAATGTAATATCAATAGACCTATTTTAAGTTGTTTCTTTAGTAACATCTCTTAGACATGACACTCTGCATAATCTAAGCTAAAAAATAATTATATGAGAATGTTGTGTAACAAACAAAAAAATATATAATTACATCATGGCAATGGCCTTAGACAATAACACCTTCCGGTTTCACTCTAAAATAACAATGTGTTAACCCTAAACTTAAGCCAAGAGAAAGAGAGAAAAAGAGATGTGAAGGAAACTTGCAAACACATTTTATTAGCAACAGACATTGGACAACATTAAATTGTACTATTAACTGTAACTATCAACAGTAAAACATGTTTATTAATAAAACGTTTGAACATACTGGCAAAGTGCTTTACTGTAGGTGCTGCTGTAAGTGGAATAATGCACTCCAGGCTGTGCTATTGTACAAAATAATCCACATTTAGATGGATTATTTTCATAAAATTGCAAACCCAGCCATTAGGGAGGCACAAGCCAGTGCATTCTTAGTGCCAGTCCCAAGCCCGGGTAAATGGGGAGGGTTGCGTTAGGAAGGGCATCCAGCGTAAAACATGTGCCAAATCAAATATGCGGATCACAAATGAGAATTTCATACCGGATCGGTCGAGGCCCGGGTTAACAACGACCGCCACAGGTATCGTTAGCCGACAGGGTACCGGTGGAAATTGGGCTACTGTTGGCCGAAGGAGGAGAAGGAGAGGAGGAAGACGTCTACAGAGACGGCAGGGAAAGGAGCAGTGTAGGAGAGTGGAGGTTAGGGTTGGTACTTTAAATGTTGGTACTATGACGGGGAAAGGGAGAGAGGTAGCTGATATGATGGAGAGGAGAAAGGTAGATATGCTGTGTGTTCAGGAGACCAAGTGGAAAGGGAGTAAGGCCAGGAACATTGGAGGTGGATTTAAACTGTTTTATCATGGTGTGGATGGAAAGAGAAATGGTGTAGGGGTGATTCTGGAGGAAGAGTACAGTAAGAGTGTAGTGGAGGTGAAGAGAGTTTCTGATAGGGTGATGATCGTGAAGGTGGAAGTTGAAGGGATGATGATAAATGTCATCAGTGCCTATGCTCCACAAGTTGGCTGTGAGATGGAGGAGAAGGAAAGATTCTGGAGTGAATTAGATGAAGTGGTAGATGGTGTACCTAGGAAAGAACGGTTGGTGATTGGGGCAGACTTTAATGGGCATGTAGGTGAAGGGAACAGAGGTGACAAGGAGGTGATGGGTAGGTATGGTTTTAAGGAGAGGAATGTGGAAGGGCAGATGGTGGTAGATTTTGCTAAAAGGATGGAAATGGCAGTGGTGAACACTTATTTTAAGAAGAAGGAGGATCATAGAGTGACGTATAAGAGTGGAGGAAGGTGCACACAGGTGGACTATGTGCTATGCAGGAGATGCAACCTGAAGGAGATTGGAGACTGTAAGGTGTTGGCAGGGGACAGTGTAGCTAGACAGCATCGGATGGTGGTCTGTAGGATGGTTTTGGAGGCGAAGAAGAAGAGGAGGAGAGTGAGGACTGAAAGAAGAATAAGATGGTGGAAACTGAAGGAGGAAGAGTGTAGTGTGAGGTTCAGGGAAGAGGTCAGAGAGAGGCTCAGTGGTGTTGGATGATTGGGCAGCTACTGCAGAAGTGATGAGAGAGGCAGCTAGAAAAGTACTTGGTGTGACATCTGGAAATAGAAAGGAAGACAAGGAGACGTGGTGGTGGAATGTGGAAGTGCAGGAGAGCATAAGGAGAAAGAGGTTGGCAAAACAGAAGTGGGATAGACAGAGTGATGAGAAAAGTAGGCAGGAGTACAAGGAGATGCGGCAGCAGGTTAAGAGGGATGTGGCGAAAGCCAAGGAAAAGGCATATGAGGAGCTGTATGAGAGGTTGGACACTAAGGAAGGAGAAAAGGATTTATACAGATTGGCCAGTCAGAGGGACCGAGCTGGAAAGGATGTACTGCAAGTTAGAGCAGTAAAGGATGAAGAGGGAAATGTGTTGACTAGTGAGGAGAGTGTGTTGAGAAGGTGGAGGGAGTATTTTGAGCAGCTGATGAATGAGGAAAATCAGAGAGAGAGAAGGTTGGATGATGTGGAGTTGGTGAAGCAGGATGTAGATAGGATTAGTAAGGAGGAAGTGAGAGCAGCGATTAAGAGGATGAAGAGTGGAAAGTCGGTTGGACCAGATGACATACCGGTAGAAGCGTGGAGATGTTTAGGAGAGATGGCAGTGGAGTTTTTGACCAGATTGTTTAACAGGATTTTGGAAGGTGAGAAGATGCCTGAGGAATGGAGAAGAAGTGTGCTGGTACCGATCTTTAAGCATAAAGGAGATGTGCAGACCTGCAGTAACTACAGGGGAATTAAGTTGATCAGTCACACCATAAAGTTACGGGAAAGAGTAGTGAAAGCCAGGCTGAGAGAACTGGTGACCATCTGTGAGCAACAGTATGGTTTCATGCCAAGGAAGAGCACCACAGATGCCTTATTTGCTTTGAGAATGTTGATGGAGAAGTATAGAGAAGGACAGAAGGAATTGCATTGTGTATTTGTGGATTTAGAGAAGGCCTACGACAGGGTGCCAAGAGAGGAGTTGTGGTATTGTATGAGGAAGTCTGGTGTGTCAGAGAAGTATGTGAGGGTGGTGCAGGACATGTATGAGGACAGTGTGACAGCAGTGAAGTGTGCAGTAGGTACGACAGACTGGTTTAGGGTGAATGTTGGACTGCATCAAGGATCGGCCCTGAGCCCTTTCCTGTTTGCAGTGGTGATGGACAGGTTGACGGACGAGGTCAGACAGGAGTCTCCCTGGACTATGATGTTTGCGGATGATATTGTGATTTGTTGTGAGAGTAGGGAGCAGGTTGAGAAGAGCCTGGAGAGGTGGAGATATGCGCTGGAGAGAAGGGGAATGAAAGTCAGTAGGAGTAAGACAGAATACATGTGTGTGAATGAGAGGGAGGGCAGTGGAGTGGTGCAGTTGCAGGGAGAAGAGCTGGAGAAGGTGGAGGAATTCAGGCACCTGGGGTCAACAGTGCAAAGTAATGAAGAGTGTGTTAGAGAAGTGAAGAAAAGAGTGCAGGCAGGGTGGAGTGGGTGGAGAAGAGTGACAGGAGTGATTTGTGATAGTAGGGTATCTGCGAAAATGAAAGGGAAAGTTTATAGGACTGTGGTGAGACCTGCGATGTTGTATGGATTAGAGACAATGGCATTGAGTAAAAGACAGGAGGTGGAGCTGGAGGTAGCAGAGCTGAAGATGTTGAGGTTTTCGTTGGGAGTGACGAGGATGGACAAGATTAGAAATGAGTTTATTAGAGGGACCGCGCATGTAGGATATTTTGGTGACAAGGTGAGGGAGGCAAGATTGAGACGGTTTGGACATGTGCAGAGGAGGGACATGAATTATATTGGTAGAAGAATGCTGAGGATGGAGCCACCAGGTAGGAGGAAAAGAGGAAGGCCAAGAAGGAGGTTCATGGATGTGGTGAGGGAAGACATGCAGGTAGTTGGTGTAAAAGAGGCAGATGTAGAGGACAGGGTGGTATGGAGACGGATGATCCACTGTGGCGACCCCTAATGGGAGCAGCCAAAAGAAGAAGAAGAAGATTTTCATAAAATTGCAAGGTCTACCAAGTATTATTTGTTAGCTAATTTGTTAGAATTATAAGACTTAAAAAATAATTCACCCTTGTTGTAACATTTAGTACTTGTGAGCGGTTTGAGGTTGCAAAATGTATAATCCAATTGGGCACACTATCAAGTAACACGCATTTCTGAGAACTTGGTAGTGATATATTTTTTCAAATGAGAATCAAAATAGGAAAACATGAACAAACCTGAGCACAAACTCAGATTTTGTGGCAGAATTTGATGACAATAACATCAATATGGCACTGTTGCATAAGGCATGTATAAGGCAAAATCAGTATTGTTACATAGGCAGTAAATTCTCTGATCATGAAAGGCACCTTTGGCTGACTCTGTCTGATCTCTCTGACAGGGACAGAGCGGTTCTCCTGTCTTCCGACTTGCCGGTTTGGCGGGTTTCAGGATGCAAAAAAGACAGTTAGTGGCATTTCAGCACTTTCGCCCTCTTTTGGCGTGTGCAGCCCCGCCCAGTACGAGTGGGCATCTGGAAGTCAAGAAGCTTAGCGTCGTCACTCCCGAATGTGGGTGTCTTTGTACACCTCAGGCTCAGGCTTCTAAAACAGTTTCAGGGCACTGCTCAAGCTGCTCTAGGCACACCAGAGGTATGACTGATTCCCTTAAGAGATTATCTGACAGCCTGAAAACTCCTGCCAAACATGTCTTCATGGGTCCTGTGCACTGTAGAGCCTACAAAGAGGCTACAGAATTCATTTAAGGTCAAATCCCCCTTTGATTATGGAACAAGAAGTAGGAACCCCTTCACCTGACAGAATCCAGGTTCTACAGCCGGTACTTCATAGTTCCCAAGACGCGTTGAAACAAATCATGTCTCACATCAGTCCCAAAGACTGGTTTGCCACGATATTCCTGAAGGATGCGTACTTTCATGTACCCATCCTTGTCGTCGTGTAATATTAATTACAGATGCCTAACTTACCGGTTGGGGAGTGGTCACGAGTGGCTGCTCTGCTCAAGGTCTATGAGAAGGGCCCCATCTCTTGTGGCACATCAACTGCCTTGAGATGCTGGCCATGCTTCTACCATTAAAGCATTTCCTCTCGGACCTAAGGGGCCATCATGTGCTGATCCGTATGAAAAAACACTCTCTTACATCAACCACCAGTGAGGCATTTGCTTTAGCTGGCATGACAGATCCTCCTGTTGGCCCAAGGAACGCTGCTCTCACTGAGGGCAGTATACATCCCAGGGTGCTTGAACCAAGGAGCAGACAGCCTTTTGAGGCAGAGGCAGAGGCCCACTGAGTAGAGGCTCCACCCGGATGTGGTGGAGTAGATATAGAGGAAGTTTTACAGAGCACAGTGGACCTCTTTGTGATATGAGAGACCTCTCATTGTCCCCTCTGGTTTTCCCTTACCCAGTTCCTTTCAGACTGGGAGCTATGGTGCAGGTGTGGCCGAGGCTATGCCTGTACACTTCCCCCCGTTCTACTGCTCCCAGAAGTTCTGGAGAGAGTCCATTTTCTCCTGTTAGCTGCTGTTAGTTCTCCTGGAAAACTTTCTCGAACACCCCAGGTGTGACCAAGAGTGCCTGGGTGTGTCCGGTGTGAGCACTGGACACATACATCCACAAAATTGCCTTGTGGAGGAAGGTATGGTCTGTGTAAGAAGGATCTCCCTGCAGATAAGCAGACCCTCAGCAGGTGGACTGTGGATTCTATCCAACCCTCTTATGAGTCCCCTGGTCTCGATGCCCCTTTCAGGGTCAGAGCTTACTCAACCCGAAGTGTGGCGGCCTTTTCCTCGGGAATGTCTCTCCTAAGCAATTTGCAAAGGCTGAGAACATGCACACTTTCAAAACTTAACAGTGATCACTAGTTCATTTAATACACTATGAGAACAAGAAGTACTTTTGTAGCTAGGATACTAAAAAGTCACCGTAACACTTGCCATGGTGTAAGGACAAACACGTAATGAAATGTAATTTAATATCCCTACAAAGTTTTATTACAGGCACTGAGAACCGATTTATCAAGTCTGTATTCATGTGTGTGCATTTGAGTGAAAGCAAAACATTGACAATAATAATCACCTCATTTAAGTAACTGTTGTGGTATAATTGGTAACATGATTTACTGATTATTCTTGATTACAAATGAACTGCATTTTATACACAACCATGCCACAATTTATTTCAGAACACAAAGGTTCAATTATACAGGACAAAATGTATTCACAGAGCAAAATGGTGGAATAATAGACAAATTATTTCAAATCTAGTTAGTGCAATCATTTAGCTTCTGCTGCTAACCATGGCTGATCAGAATACTTTTCATTAGCATAATTAGAGTACCTGCACATTTCTTTCTCTATGGCCACTCTTCATTTGTACAAAAAAAGTAATAATTAGTGAACATGATATGTTGCAGATTGCATTCATTTTCTTTTCATTTCTCATGCTGCCTAGATTTAACTGATGATGTCGAAGTGTTTTTAATCATGCGACCATTATGGAGCCTGACCCTCAGAGAAAGGTGTAATAGCTTGATTAGTGCTACCCAGAGATAGATAATGTGCTACTGTTTGTGATTGTTAGCTAGCTGCAGACTCTGTGCTGAAGACCTGCACCATATTATTTTTTTTTCACACGTTCATCTGTTTTAAAGTGATTCCACTGCAGAAAATAATAATAATAATATAGACAATTCTTCTTCTTTTTCATATGATTTATGACAATGTCTTTCAAGATGGCTGAAGAACAAATGTCAGGCAGAGGTTAAAGGAAATAGTCTCTATAACATCCTTCAGTTATTAAAAAGTCATACTTTGGTTATTCAGAAAATCTTAACATTGCTGCTTATTCAGTGAAAGTCATCCTTAATTTTTTTAAAGAGAAAAACGGATATAGTTATGTACTTTTGTCATATAATAAGCAGATGGATGTGCACATATATATATATTTTTTTCCAAGGCAAATATACTGTACAATACACTAAATAACTAGACAATGGCAAGAAGAAGGACCTCAACATGATCTTGAACTATAATGTCTATTAACCACAAATGTTAGACAGACTTTGAGGTCAGACTTAAATTTTGGTGCTCATTAACAGAAACCTGCCTACGCCTGACACCTGTGTGTGTGTGTGTGTGTGTGTGTGTGTGTGTGTGTGTGTGTGTGTGTGTGTGTGTGTGTGTGTGTGTGTGTGTTATGTTTCAACCTAATACGACAATCATTCACATTATTAAATTGATTATTAATCTATTATCTTAATTAATCTGGCACAACCAGGACATTTCCAAGAACTTGCTGCCCAACCAAGCTGAACAATCAGAGGAAGAGGGTCTTAGAAAGAGAGGTGACCAAGAACCTGATGGACACTCTTACTGAGCTCCGGAGATCCTGTGTGGAGAAAGACAAAGTTCCAGAAGGACAACTATATCTTCAGCCCTACACTGATCTTGGCTTTATGGCACAGTGGCTAGACTAGAACCTCTACTTAGTGCAAAACCCATGGAAGCCTGCTAAAGGACAGTCAGACTGCGTAGAACAAGATTCTCTGGTTTGATGGAACCAAGATTGGACTGTTTGACCTCAATTCTGAACATTATGTCTGGAGGCAATTAGGCACCTCTCATCGCCTGCTTAAAATCATCTAATAGTGTAGCATGGTGGTGGCAGCATCCCTTTTTTCCATCATCCCCAGCAGGGACTTGGCAACTGGTCAGGGATGAGGAAAAGCTGAAGGGAGCAAGTACAAAGATATCCTAAATAAAAACCTGTTCTAAAGCACTCAGGACCTTAGTCTGTGCCAAAAATTGAAACCCTATTGAAGATCTCTTAGACTTAAAAGTGGCTGTCCATTGATGGTCCCCACTTAACCTGACCCATCTTGAAAATCCGAGAATTGGTTCATCACAGTGGATCTAAAGGATGTGTACTTTCACTTACCCATCCTCCCTTCCCACAGGAAGTTTTCTTTTGGGGTCAAAGCATTCCAATATCAGGTTCTTGCATTCGGGCTTGCCCTGTCACCCCACACCTTCACAAAGTATGTTGATGCAGCGCTGCCTTCCCTGAGACTTCAGGGTATCGGTGCCCTCAATTATATCAATGATTGGTTGATATTAGCTCAATCAGAGCAGTTAGCGGTCCGGCATCAAGATGTCGTTCTCACATAAAGGAGCTGGGGTTTCGGCTGAGTAGCTGGGAAGAGTGTGCTTTCTCCGTCTCTGCGTCAATTGGGATTCGTGACTATGCATGCGCAGTTTTCGCTTGCCCGCATAGCGTCCATCCTCAAAGCGGTCAGGAAGGTCAGAGAAGGGCAGTCACTCACTGTCAAGCAGTTCTGGCTCATGGCAGCAGCGTCTAGTGTCATTCCACTTGGCCTCCTGTACATGAGACCCCTTCAGTGGTGGTTCAGAGCCCTGGGGTTCTCTCAGAAGGGCAATCCCCTCTGCACGTTTAAGGTCACATGGCAATACCTACTCCAAGGCCCGAAGTTCAGAGTTCATGGTTTTTGCATTGTGCTTACGACAGATGCATCCCTCACGGGATGGGAAGCGGTCATGATGGGCCGCTCTGCACAAGGTCTATTGGACAGTGTCCATTTGAGGTTGGCACATCAATTGCCTAGAAATGCTGGCCGTGCTTCTGGATTTAAAGCACTTCCTTCCGGACCTCAGAGGCCATCACGTGTTGGTTCGCTCGGACAACACCTCAGTGGTCCCCTGGTGGGTCTGCGTTTGCGCGCCTGTACAGGCTGGCACGCCAGATCCTCCTGTGGGCCCAGGGGAAGCTAATCTCCTTGAGAGCAGCTTATATCCCAGGGAACTTGAATGAGGCAGCGACACCATGTCGAGACAGGGGTCTAAGCCCGTGGAGTGGTGCCTCCACCCCCATGTAGTGGAGCAGTTTTAGAGATTTTGGCAAAAGTCCTATGGTTCTCCCTATATCCACCAGCCCTGTTAGGACTTCCCCCCCGATCTCGCTGCTTCTGGGAGTGCTGGAGTTCACTGGGACCGAGTCCGTCTCCTCCTGGTAGCCCTGCGGGGCTCTCTCCACCGAGGTGGTACAGACCTTTCTCCAATCCAGAGCTCTCTCCACAAGATGGTTGTATGCCGCGAGATGGCATCTGTTCACTGCAGGGTGCTCTCTGCACCGATTGGACCCAGTCCACTGCCCGGTTGGTTCAATGCTAAAAAAGTCTACGCATCCACTGTTTCGGCATATCACGCCCCCGTGCCAAGACTTCGTGGAGACACTTTCAAACAAGACCACTTCCTTGCTGGCCATCTGCTCCCTGAGGACAGTGGGTGATTTACAGGCCCTCTCTGTGGCCCCTTCTTTCCTGGAGTTTACTCCAGGCATGACCAGAGCCTTCCTGCACCCTAGAGCGGGTTACGTCCCCAAGTTGCCCTCGGTCATCCAATGACCTGTCAGGCTCCATGCATTCAACCCTCCTCCATTCCTGACCCCAGACTAGGAGAGGTTGAACCGGCTGTGCCCGGTCAGAGCGCTGGACTGTTACATCCACCGTTCGAGTCCCTGTAGAAAGTCGGAACAACTTTTCATCTGCTACGGCCCTCCAAGGAGAGGCCTTCCTGCTCATAAGCAGTTCCGACGCAGCTCAAGTTCTTGAAAGAGAACGTCTCTAGGTTACGTATGTAACCCTAGTTCCCACAGGGAACGAGACGGTGCATCTCTAGCCATACCTCCGGCACCCCTTCAGCACTTCCTTTACAGTTACAGAAGCTGAAGCAGTTTTCTCTTCAGGTGCGCTTTATACTCCCTGGTCGTCACGTCACCCCACCGGTGACAGCCTGTCTTTAATTTTGACTGATTAGACTCAAAAGCGTTCCGACAAAGCGTTCCGACACAGCGTCTCGTTTCTTCAGGGAACTAGGGTTACATACGTAACCTACAGACATTCCTTAACAGCCTCCTAAATTAGTTTAAATGCTGATTTTAAATAACCCATAATGTGTATGGAAATCTACAACCTTCTTTTTTCATTTAATTCTAAAAAAGTAATTTGCTTGTATTTGTCACATAATAAAACAATAACAGGAACAGTTGCATGTGCAGAGATTAATTAACAAAATAGAAACTGAAAAAAATTATAATAATAAAACATACAAAGAACCAACAAGAAACAACACAATAAACACATGTAACAACACATAAAACAACCATGAACATGAACAATAAATATCAATGCCTGAACAGGAAACATGCACAAAATAGAATGACAAACCAAAGCAAAAAATGCTGTGAACTGTGCTTTTAAACCCAAGTGCTAACTACCAGTGAACTTGAAATAGGTACTTAAAAAACGTGAGACATGGTGGGTGAGGTGCAGCAGCTCATCAAAAGCAAAGAGCAGTGAGAAACTAGGTCAAAAAACTTTAATTAACTGCATAGCTTTTTAAACAATTCACTTGTAACTTCCATGCAAGATAATGAACAAACATCCTCAGTCATGTTTATATTCTTTTAGTACACACAACACTAATGAGCATGACATCTGCACTGAATTTACCTAATTTACCTCCCAACATGGCACCCCAGTTGTTGGGAAAGTCCAGCTGTGTTTGGCTCTACTCCATATGACTGATCCCCAGTGGAAATGCAAACTCCCAAACTGAATTTCTGGAATGTTAGTTTTCCCAACATGTGGGAAAAATTGTAAATCTAACAATCCTAATATGGAGACCATCTGTATTATAATTGTTTTGCAATATTTCTCTTGCACATGTTAGTGTGTATGCATTTTTCACCATTCAACCTGCCTTATCCATCCATCTGCTGTTGACGTTTTACCATGCCCAAACTGCCAAATACTTAGATCGACTGGCTCAGACCGTTTTGCAGACTTTCCACCCCCAGCAGAAGGAAGTAATGGTGCTTAACAGGTGACATTCACAACAGGACACACACCATGACTATGCTGTGACAGAGAAAGGCAAAGGCAGACAGAACAAGGAAAAAAAAAGACACCTGCACCTAGGAACACTGCTAGGTGGACCTTTGTCAAATGAAAGGCTCCAGCTAAGGATGAGGCCAGTGGCACTGTACACACTCTACTGTTTTTGTTAATCAAGTCAAGTCAGGTTTTTTTCTATAGTGCCTTTCACAACAGACATTGTCTCAAAGCAGCTTTAAAGAATTTAACAGTTAAAGTGAACGATGTGTATTTATCCCTGATAAACAGCCATGGCGACTTTGGCAAGGAAAAGTCGCCATTAGATGTTATGAGGAAGAAACCTTGAGAGGAACCAGACTCAAAAGGGGAACCCATCCTCATTTGGGTTAGAAGTCATTTATTCTTTCTTCATGCTATTCCTGTCCCAGCATCCATCCAACAACAGGAATCTATCAGCTGCTGAAAAAAATATGATGTTAGTCAGTATGAACACCCTCCCAATGTTATGCAGAAGAAGTGAGGGAAGGCATTCAAAAGCCCATTAATCCCCATGCCATTCCTGTACATCTTCTGCACACACAAAAAGCTTACTGAATTCCTTCAGATCATCAGTGGATCTTGGTAAGCATCATGTGTGGGATAGTGGCAGGGGACATAGTGATGGGCTGGACAAGTCAAGACACACTTGTTGATCTGTTTGGCTGGGGCTGGCAAAAAATCTTGATGCTGCTGAATGGAGGGTCTGACTTATGGTGGTGTCTGAGTTGTTCATCTAAGATCCTGGCCCCAATGAAGAACCTAATGTTTATGGTACAGAAGAAAATTTAGTGGGCAGGTGAAATTTCAGTACTTTTTTATATCTTAACAGTAAGTTTCAAAAACGTAATAATAAAAAAAGAAAGACAAAGCTAATGGAAATGCAACTCAACAAAGGGCAGTTACTTACTCCTGTCTTTTTCTTTTTTTCAGGTTAAGATCATGTTCTGGGTATGGGTTTGAGTGTGTTGTAAGTAGGCACAGCAATCATTCATAACAAATTGCCTGCTGGTTCAGCCTGCGACCCTTTTGCCTACAGCTGCTGCTCCACCATGCACTTCCTCATCTTCACATAGTGTCCCACATCAGTGGTCTGACCATGAAAGGGAAGCCATAAGAAGTAAAGTGGACAGCAGCCATGGAATTTATTTTCCAACAACTGGAGCTTGCTTGTTCTCCCAAAACCCATTTATATTCTGCAGACAAATGATTCAGATAAAACACTATAGGTAGCACTCTCACTGGACTTTGAATGGAAGAAAACTGTTCTTATTTGCTAGCAGAAAGTCACCCCATCAAAAATGTATACCACAGAAGAGAGAGAGAAGCATAGATAGAAGGTAACGTCACCAGTGACCAGAATAAATCAAGGCATTCTTTAGTGAATGAAGAATGGTTAAAGGGGACATATCACACACTGTATAATATCTATAGAGCAATATTGTATCCTTTATATCTTAGGGTTTTACTGAGTGGAGAAATTCTGGTTCCGGGAGATACATACAAAGAATTTAGCCATACATGACATCATACTCAAAAAACACTTTCCGAAACGTATAAATACTCAAAATATGTACGTCCAAATAATTTTTTTAAACTGTTGCGATGTTTAGCAGGAGAAACCAATCCTTTACCAATTTAAATAACTCAGAGTGCATGAAATAGCATGAAAAACCCCTAACCCTCACCCCCTTTAAAGGTGCCAATGCGAAAGTCACCCACTTGTTCCTGTCTATACAACACCTTTTATTTCAGGTTTAATATGGTAAGACATGTTTTTCTGTCACTGATTCTTTCTGCCTTCTTACTGCCCATCCTGTGTACTGGGAAATAAATCTAAGTTAGCATCCTATTCATTCCTTGCAGAGATTTATTTACTAACGACTGTCCTGTGTTAATCCCAAGATTCTTGTCTAAATATGTTTAAAACATCCTTGTATTTATAAGTGCAGTTTAGAAGTTTGCAGAAGAGTGGTTAATGCATTATCTTCCCACAATTAAAAGATTGTACAGCAATGTCATAGGTTAACATATTATGTTGTCTAGTATGTTACATTTACATTTGCATTTCTGGTTTTTGGCAGACCCCCTTATTCTAGTTATTTACAGAAGCCTTTGAAGCCTCTATCAATAAAACTAAAACTAGTCCACTAGGTCACTGGCTAAGAATACTACCAAGTGCTGATTTAAGTACTTCTGGAAGAGGTCGATTTTTAGATGTTGTTTGAAGGCTGCTAGTGACCCCAATGTTTGGAAAGCTAAGGGAACTTTATTCCGCCACCTAGGTGCCAAAACTTTAGAAGACTAAAGAGCTCATTGTGGACTTATAGAAATCTAACAGCAGGAGTCTTTTTTCCAGTCTACATCAATGAAACTAAGGTAGGGAAGGTCTCCAGCTTTAAGTTCTTGGGAGTTCATATCTCTGAGTATTTGTCCTGTCACTAGAACACCTCAGCCTTTGGTTAGAAAGTCACAACAACACCTGTACCTCTTGAGGAGTCTTAAGAAAGCTCACCTGTCCGCAGGGATTCTAACGAGCTTTTACTGCTGCATCAATGACCAGACCAACTCCATCACTGTATGGTACAGAGGCTCCTCTGTGTGTAAATGTAAAGGCCTGCAAAGGGTGTTCAAAATCGCCTAATGGATCACTGGCACCGAACTACCTGCCATTGAACACCTTCACCACATGCCAGTCACAAACTGTTTAACCTCCTTCCATCCAGAAGAAGATACAAAAACATTCACACCCAAACCAAAAGGTTTAGGGCCAGCTTTTTTCAATCCACCATCACCCTACTGAACTCTACACTACACTGTTAGATCACTGTAAAAACAATGTATATAACTTCTGTACAGTTGTACATACATATTGTAATTTTTATACCCCTCATACACATATTGTGCCTTACACTACTGTTTTATTTATGTTTATCAATTCATAACTTACTGTACATCCTGCCTAATATTTTACATTAAGTATATACTGTATATATATATATATATATATATATATATATATATATATATATATATATATATATATATATATACAGTGTTGTGCTAGTTACTAAAAATAGTAACTAGTTACAGTTACTCGTTACTTCATTCACTGTTAAAAGTAACTTTTTAGTTATCTATCTATCTATCTATCTATCTATCTATCTATCTATCTATCTATCTATCTATCTATCTATCTGTCTGTCTGTCTGTCTGTCTGTCTGTCTATCTATCTATCTATCTATCTATCTATCTATCTATCTATCTATCTATCTATCTATCTAATAATGCATTTTTATCTTTTTTTTGTTTATCTGAGAGCAAGAACTAGCACAGAAAATAGTCCTTTGTAACATTTAGACAATTATTTTTCTTTTGCAAATAAACAAAGCTTCAGTTATTGGAGAATTGGGTAAATAAAAGAAAGGAGCCGGAAATAAAAGTAAAAAAGCTGTGGAAAAATCTTTACGAACATTTTTGTAAACATAAACACTCACATTTCAAACTGAGATACACAACCTTTCTTCATTTTTGTACAAACACAACAACTAAGCCTAAAGTAGTGGCTGATGCAGCAGCTGAAGTGTGTCGAATGCCAAAAAAGGTGTCGGTATATCTGAATACATTAGAGCCAAACAGCTTCTTTCCTGAGCTACTCCTCTGGCATGCATCACACTCACATCATACCCACAAACACATACGTTTCCTTTGTTGTTGTTTGTGCATTTGTCAGTTATTGTGTAAAATAACACACAGTGCATCTGCATTGCTAATCCAGAAGATGCTAGTGTAGAGATTTCATTGTGAAGAAATGGCTTTTGAAAGCAATTCTGCTGAACCATTTCATTCTGGGCTCATGACATCTTAGATTACTGCATTTACTGAATTGGCACATGCTGTAGCACAAATTAAATCAGAATGAAGTACCAGATTCTGGAAAGAAGAGAGAGCATAAACACTAGTGGCAGCAGAGCTGGCTGGTATAAATGTCCCAGCAGGAGCTGAAGGTCTCCAACATTGTGAACGCAGCTGCTATCTGTCATTAAATGTATGTGTCTATGCCATTGAGTAGACCTTGTGATACCTTACTATACATATAATATTTTATTCATAGTCCAGCTATTGATTAATTTCAGATTGAAAGCCTTCAATGTGATTTAATGTGTAACTGTCAGTTAGGGACACAAATCTTGAATTTGGAAATTCAAATTTGTACCGTTGCAATAAATCCTATTATTCAATCTATGTTACAGTTCAAGTACAGCTCATTCTTGCTTTATCAGCAAGCAGTAACTTAAGTCTTCACCTTTCTCTCTCTCTCTCTTTCTCTCTCTCTCTCTCTCTCTCTCTCTCTCTCTCTCTCTCTCTCTCTCTCTCTCTCTCTCTCTCTCTCTCTTTCTTGCTCCCTCTTTTTGTCAATGTGCCTTAATCAGTAGGTTTGCCCTTCACAACTGGCTGATGGAGTGGAATGACTACAACCTAAACAAATTACACAAACAACAAAAACACATTGCCTGTCCCAAGCCCTATATAAGATATATAGAGTAAGGAGAGGAGAGAATATAAAGGCAGTAAATACAGAATTTCATTTACAGTAAAATGGTTAACTTTGAGTTAAAGGTCAGTCTTTATTGCACTGAATTTTAGTCAAAGTCAAAGAAATGATTGTTCCTCATTTCCATGTATGATTTACATTAACTAAAGATTTGTTTATGCATGATCTTATACAGTGTAATGGTGGTTTCACATAATTAGCTGATTGGATTGTTGCAGAAGTAATTGTTCATAATAAAGTGGCCAGTACCTGTGGTAACTGTAGTAGCCCAACAGCTATGTTCAAATCCAGCAATGACTATCTAAAGAGCAAGTGGAGAGTCCTATAAAAATTTTGTTTACACTTTAAGATGTGCGAATCTAATATTTGTATTTGAATATATGCATGTCCCTTTTTAAACAAACCTGACATTTAGTGTAAGGGGAGTGTAGGGAACTTGGTGCATGGGGTTTATGAGTTTGACCTTTTTGGTGCTAAAATATTATATGAGCCATGTATCAAACTTTAATTAGGTTTGCAAAGGGAACAAAGTTCTTATCCACTTTGAACTACACCATATTTCCATATTCATGGGGTTATGCTAACAGGATTCGTCTAAGTCTAAATCATGTCCCGATTAAAGCAGAGACCAAACAACATCTGGGTCTTTCGACAATTTAGATTTTTGCTTGTGAATGCTTGCTTGCAAGGACCTTAACTGATTTATTAATGTATTTCTTTTTTAATGCAGGTGAATGTGCACATTAATACCACTAAGGCCAGGTATTAAATTGGCCAAAGTATGTTTTTGCCACTTCAAATAATAATGCAAAGTATTCTTAAAATCATAGCTTGGTATGTCATATTATTTTCTGATTCTCCACATGCAAATATTATACAAAGAAGCCTCTAAAAATTTAATTTGTTTATTTTTTTTATGATCAGAACACCAATTCATATCTGCACTTGTTTTTAGATTTAGTTTTGATATACAATGTGAATGCAGTTAAGCATAAAATAAAATAAAAGCTGAAGAAATACAGCTGTTGTTGTTTATTAAAAAAGAATATCTAGGAATTTATAAAAGATTATTTGTTTTAGTTTAATGAATGTTGTATGCAAATATAAACATTTATTGTATCTTTTACATTCTAAGTATAAAAGATGTATACAAATCTAAACTAAAGAACAACTAAAGAACTTTGAGGATGGATTTGGAATGAAAATTAATACTAAATGTATACTACAATTGCAGTTTAACATACAATTTGTATGAACAGTTTTGCATTTAAATGCTTATTACAGAACAGTAGACATAAGCAATGAAGGAACTGTAATGAATGGACATTCAGTGTCATCAAAATAAAGATGAGGTTTTTTTTAAGTCTAGTTTTTCTCAAGGTTTCTTCCTCATACAATTCCAAGGAAGTTATATCGCCACTGGCTTGCTCATTAGGGGCAAATTTACAATGACAAGGAACAAACTTATAAGCACTACGTATACATTCTTTTATACAATTTAATGACCGCTTTATCTCTGTAAAGATGCTTTAGGACAATGTCTATTTTTAAGAGTGCTTTACAGATAAATCTGAATTGAATTAAAATATAATAACCATCGTCATCGCCATCATCATCAATCTTCTTTATTATTATTTTTATTTCATCAGCTGTACTGTAATCATTTGACTCATAACATAACTTTTTCACTAATGTAGACTATATTGCAATTCTGTATATATGGTTTTGCATTTAATCACCCACTAAATGTTATCTAACAATTAATAAATAATTGTATAATGAATATTGAATATAGTTCTTTAGTTTTTAACTTCAGTAAGGATCTAAGTGAACCTTAGTCTTACTTTACAGTCAAAAAGGCCAAAAATGCACACCAAGTCTTTAAATGGCAATACTAAGAGTGCTTAGAAACCATATTCTCATATAGTGAACAATCAGGAAGTAAACAAGAAGTGACAGTCAGGAATTGTGCCTGATGGTTATCCTTATTTTTGACCACTTATTATATTTAAATAATAATATTATATAAGTGATGCATTTTATTTATAAAGACACACACAAGACTTATCAAAATCATCAAAATTTATCACAATTATTTCCGAATAATTCACGCAAAATTGAATCCGGGTGTTGCTATTTATGTGGCCCCGGTCCAGGACAAAGCAGGACATAAAGGTAAGAAAATGAAGCCATTAAAAGTCGATTAAAAATGATTTACTTTGTACTTGTTGTCATTTTCTGAATATGAAGAACCTTTGTGACTCTTTACAAATGAACAACTGCATTACACACACAATAAAAATTTTGTCAGAAATTTCTCTATAATATTGTAATCAAATGCTTATTGTTTGAGGGTCATTTTGGAGAAAGTAAATCGAATTTGTTCTAACACTAAAAAAGCAAACCTTAAAACATTGTAAAAAATTATATATTGTCAAAATAGTAATATGGCATTATATACAATATAGTCATGTTACAAGATTATCGGAGCTCTGTCATTATCCGATCTGCCTTCACCACAGGGGAAATGAAGTTTCAGAGATTGTGATGAATAACGGTGATTAGACTAAAAGCTTAATGTGATTCATGTGGATTTTTAAAGTGTGCAGAATGCAGCGGGACCTGCTTTATGCCTCTATCCGAACAAACACAGTTTTTCCATTCCATATGCATTTTCATTTCGCATTCTTTATACTTACACAATTACTGGCTTCTATTACCCTAATAAAACCAGAACAACAGCTTTAATGGAGGATCATTTGAATATGGGGTGAGTCACCAGTTCCATGGGATTACATTAACCGCTAACAGTTATTCCAGGAAATGTGCAACATCTCATGCTGATTGCCCATAAATAATTATTATTTCAAATCCTACTTTGACTGCACAAATGAGTATTGGATGGTGATTACGAATAAAAAAAATGAGAACAACATTTGGCTTTGTAAGCTCTGGTGTAGCAAAATTGACATTATAATTGATTTTGACTTTATAATAAATCTTCAAGAAAAAAAAAGCTGACCTCACATGCAGAGGGAAGCACAAAAACACACACATACATACAAATTGAATAGGCTTGTACACTGATGGGAAAAGTTTCAACAAATCAATTAGAAGTTGCATACATTTTTTACATTTCAGGCTGATCCAAATTGAGGCCATCCAAAAAGGCAGATGCACCAATTCACATTTAAATCTGTAATGGCTGACAGATACACTTGTGTTTGAACTCTTGATATTTATGCTGCATTTATTTGAAAAGTCCTTATTTGGCTGCTGTACATTTGACCCCCAAAATGGGGAAAAACATAGCTGCCTCTATGTTCATGCAAACCAGGGCTAAGTGATGTATATGTACATCCATATATTTAATTTTTTTGCATTTAATTAATGAATGTCTGTATTTTGATTTATCTAAAGCAAGTACTAATGTATGCAATGATCAGCCTAAACATTAAACATTAAAACAACTGACAAGTGAGCAGAATAACATTAATAGGCTCAATACAATAGGACCTGTCAAGGGGTGGGATATATTAGGCAGCAGGTGAGCATTCTTGAAGTCTTAAAGTGCAAGTGTTAGGATCTGGATGATGTCTAGAAGACGGGTTCAAACTATCTCCAAAATTGTAGCTTGTAGGGTGTTCCTAGCATGGAGTGGTTAGTAATTAGTTAGTAGTTAGACTTGTCCATATTGTATGTGTGAGTATTATTTATTCTAAATTGTGAAGAAATGGATTTGGATTCATTTTTCATGATCACAATCCTCACACTGCATAAATTATTATGCACACTGGGTTCGGTGCTCTTTTAATATTTTATTTCTAGTAGAGTTCTAGTTTCCTGAAAACCATTTTGGTTTTTAGACTTTTCTTAGTATTTTTGACTTTTTTGTATGGAAATATAGAAATGTTATATTTACAGTGAGATCTTGAAAAGTTAGAACCGGGACGTGTTCTCAGAGCATGCGCTGGACAACTGGCACAGGTTTTTACTGACATTTTCAACCTGTCACTGGCCCAAGCCACGGTACCAACATGCCTGAAGACCACTACTATCATACCAGTGCCTAAGCACTCAGCTACTAAATGCCTGAATGACTTTCCCCGGTTGCACTCACCCCCATTGCTATGAAGTGCTTTGAGAAACTGGTCCTGAATCACCTCACTGCGGGCCTACCACCTACACTGGACCCATACCAGTTTGCCTATCGCCGGAACAGGTCAACAGAGGATGCAGTTTCCACAGCTCTTCATTCTGCTCTCACCCACCTGGATAAAAGCAACACGTACATCAGAATGCTGTTCATTGACTTTAGCTCTGCGTTCAATACAGTCCTCCCCACTGTACTGATCACTAAGCTCAGTGAACTGGGTATCTGCACCTCCACTTGCAGATGGATTCTGGACTTTCTCACCAACAGACCTCAATCTGTCAGGTTGGGAAACCAGGTATCCTCAACCCTAATTCTGAACACTGGCATACCGCAGGGCTGTGTTCTGAGCCCACTGCTCTACTCCCTGTTCACCCACGATTGTGCTCCTCTGTATAACTCCAACATCTTCATCAAGTATGCAGATGACACCACCGTGGTCGGCCAGATCGACAACAACGACGAATCGGCCTACAGGGAAGAGATCCGTAATCTGGCAGCATGGTGTGCCACCAACAACCTGACTCTCAATGCCACAAAGACCAAAGAGCTCATTGTGGACTTCCGGAAATCCAACAGCAGGAGACATCTACCAGTCAACATCAATGGAACCGAGGTAGAGCGAGTCTCCAGCTTTAAGTTCCTGGGAGTTCACATCTCTGAGGATCTGTCCTGGCAGCAGAACACGTCAGCTCTTGTAAAAAAAGCACAACAACGCCTGTACTTCTTGAGAAGTCTCAAGAAATCTCATCTGTCCCCGGGGATTTTAACGAGCTTCTACCGCTGCATCATTGAAAGCATCCTGACCAACTCTATCACTGTATGGTACGGAGGCTCCACTGTGTGTGAACGTAAAGCACTGCAAAGGGTGGTCAAAACCGCCCAACGCATCACTGGCACTCAACTACCTGCCATTGAACACCTTCACCACAGCAGATGTCTGCGCAGAGCTCACAGCATCATCAGTCATAAACTGTTTAACCTCCTTCCATCACGAAGGAGATACTTACGTACCAGAACCAGCAGGTTCAGGGACAGCTTTTTTCCATCCACCATCACACTACTGAACTCAACACTACACCGCTAAATCACTACAAAACAAACATAAACAAAAGACTGTATATAACCTCTGTACAATACATGTACATACTTCATATTATATCTTTTCCACTCCTCAGTACATCTGCACTTTTTATATCTGTATGTATATTTATCATCACTGTACATTCTGCCCAACATTTCACATTCATCTGTGTATATAATGTATGTGTATATATTTATATATATATATTTTTTATATATAGTAGACTGTTTATTCAGCTTGCTACTCCTTAATGCCATAATCCTGTGATCTTGTAACCTTTCATTTCTGCACATTTTTCTTAATTACTGTACACCTCTATATTTATTCACTGTACTTCTGAATGTCCACACGTCTCTGCACTGAAATAGCCTTTATATTTATTCACTGTATATACTTCATATATATACCACTGCTGTAAATATGCCAGATAGTTATCTGCATTTTTGCACGACTGCTACATTTTGCACTTCTGGTAGATGCCAAACTGCATTTTGTTGCTGTGTACCTGTACAATGCAATGACAATAAAGTTCTATCTATCTATCTATCTATCTATCTATCTATCTATCTATCTATCTATCTATCTATCTATCTATCTATCTATCTATCTATCTATCTATCTATCTATCTATCTATCACATCATCAACGCACTTGCTGATGTAGCAGGTCACTGATGACGTGTACTCCTCCAAGTTGATGGAATCGCCATTGGTTGCAGCCTCTCTAAACATGTCCCAGTCAGTGCACTCAAAACAGTCCTGAAGAGCAGAAGTAGCTCCTTCTGGCCAGGTTTTCACCTGTTTCAGAACCGGTTTAGAGCGTCTGACGAGCGGTCTGTATGCTGGGATCAACATAACAGAGCTGTGGTCTGAGTATCCGAGATGGGGGCGGGGCTCCGCACGATGCGCGCCGGGGATGTTTGTGTAAACAAGATCCAGCGTGTTCGCTCCTCTCGTTGCAAAGTCCACATGCTGATGGAGTTTAGGAAGCACAGTCTTGAGATTCGCATGGTTGAAATCTCCGGCGATAATAAACAATCCGTCGGGGTGAGCATTCTGCAGGTCGCTAATAGCGCCGTAGAGTTCACTCAGTGCCTCCTTAGCATTAGCACTGGGAGGAATGTACACTCCGACGATGTAAACAGTTGTAAATTCCCGTGGTAAATAAAAAGGTCTGCATCTAACAGTCACAAACTCCACTAGCGATGAGCAGTAGCATGAAACAAGTGCAGAGTTCTTACACCATACCGTGTTGATATAAACACACACGCCACCACCGCGAGTCTTACCGCACAGAGCTGCGTTTCTGTCGGCTCAAAACATGACAGAATAAAGCCGAGGTCGCGAAGGTTGTTGATAAGATCATCATGCAGATTGTTGGTTGCATGATGCCTGTACTGTAACAGTGTCTGGTGGTCGTACACATGAACACAGCTGACTCTGGTGTCCATGTATCGTGAAGGGTCGTGCTAAATATGGCGAAAGCACCATTTTTGGATCCGGAGAGGCCGCTGCGAGCTACTGCCGCGCCGCCATCTTGGAAACAAAAGAAAATCCACAACCACTTCCAGGACAGTGGAGACACTCGGCGCATGTGGCAGGGCATCCAGGCGATCACGAATTACAAGACCACATCACCTGCTTGTGACCGTGACCCCTCCCTCCCAGATGTGCTGAACGACTTCTACGCCCGGTTCGAGGTGCAGAACAACGTGGTGGCGAGGAAGACAATCCCTCCTCCCACTGACCAGGTGCTCTGTCTAACCACAGCTGAAGTGAGGAAAACTCTATGCAGAGTTAACCCACGGAAGTCTGCTGGACCTGACAACATTCCTGGCAGAGTGCTCAGGGAATGTGCAGAACAGCTAGCAGATGTCCTCACTGACATCTTCAACATCTCCCTGAGCAGCAACGTTGTTCCCACGTGCCTCAAGACAACGACCATTGTTCCCGTGCCGAAGAAGTCTTCTGTCTCCTGCCTCAATGACTATCGTCCCGTCGCGCTCACACCCATCGTGATGAAGTGCTTCGAGAGGCTCGTCATGAGGCACATTAAGACACAGCTTCCACCCTCCCTGGACCCCATGCAGTTTGCGTATCGTCCAAACCGTTCCACGGACGATGCTATCTCCACAACCCTTCATCTGGCCCTCACCCACCTGGATAACAAGGACTCTTATGTGCGAATGCTGTTCATTGACTTCAGCTCAGCATTCAACACAATCATTCCTCAGCACCTGATCGAGAAGTTGAACCTTCTGGGCCTGAACACCTCCCTCTGTAACTGGATCCTGGACTTCCTGACTGGGAGACCTCAGTCAGTCAGGATCGGGAACAGCATCTCCAGCACCACCACACTGAGCACTGGGGCCCCCCAGGGCTGTGTGCTCAGCCCACTGCTGTTCACTCTGCTGACTCACGACTGTGTAGCAATGCACAGCTCGAACCACATCATCAAGTTCGCTGATGACACGACCGTGGTGGGTCTAATCAGCAAGAACGACGAGTCAGCATATAGAGAAGAGGTGCAACGGCTAACTGCCTGGTGTGGAGCAAACAACCTGTCTCTGAACGTGGACAAAACGAAAGAGATGGTTGTGGACTTCAGGAGAGCACAGAGCGACCAATCTCCACTGATTATTGATGGATCCTCAGTGGAGATCGTCAAGAGCACCAAATTCCTTGGTGTTCATCTGGCAGACAACCTCACCTGGTCACTTAACACCAGCTCCATCACCAAGAAAGCCCAGCAGCGTCTATACTTTCTGAGAAGGCTGAGGAAAACCCACCTCCCTCCCCCCATCCTGTCCATGTTCTACAGAGGGACCATTGAGAGCATCTTGAGCAGCTGCATCACTGCCTGGTTTGGGAACTGCACCGTCTCGGACCGCAAGTCCCTACAGAGGATAGTGAGGACAGCTGAGAAGATCATCGGAATCTCTCTCCCCTCTATCATGGACATTTACACTACACGCTGCATCCGCAAAGCACACAGCATTGTGGACGATCACACACACCCCTCACACACACTTTTTACACTTCTACCTTCAGGAAAACAGTTCCGAAGCATTCGGGCCGCCACAACAAGACTATGCAACAGTTTCTTCCCACAAGCCATCAGGCTTCTCAACACACAGAACTGAAACGGAACTCTCCCACACACACACTCACTCAAATGTGTGTAACGAACTAAAAACATTTTTCCTGGACTTAACACCTAACACACACTCATCTCAATTCATTCCACCACCATTCATTTATTTATTATTTATTATCCTTAACTGTACCACTCCCAACTGCTGTTTTTGCACATTTATCACTTTCACTGTATTCACTGTATTATACTGTTTACATGTTGTTTTTGCACCTTCGACTGCTGCTGTATTTTTTGCACTACACTGTTTAAACTCACAACCCTAGTTTATATTTTGTATAGTTTTTACAGTTTTCTTGTACAGTACTGTATAATCTAGTATACAGTAGGTTTACTGGTCGGCGCTATATAGGGTTTTGTGTCTTGTCTTGTGTCGTCTGTCTGCACTGTCTGTCTGCACTGTTTGCACCAGGTTGCACTCGATGCACTTTATGTAACTTGTGTTTTAGCTTAATGTTGTTTTGTTTGTTTATTGTTTAGTGTAGCACCAGGTTTCTGGAGAAACGTTGTCTCATTTTTACTGTGTACTGTGTACCACTGTGTATAGTAGAAATGACAATAAAAGCCTCTTGACTTGACTTGACTTGACTATCTATCTATCTATCTATCTATCTATCTATCTATCTATCTATCTATCTATCTATCTATCTATCTATCTATCTATCTATCTATCTATCTATCTATCTATCTAACAGTGTGAGACATGGGGGAAAATGCAATTAAAATCAGATTCAGTCCCAATCCTCTAATTCCTAGTTCATTAAAATAGATGACTAAATATTGGAAAAAAATAAAAAAAACTATGAAAAGGGTGAAAATATAATCCCTAAACCCCCCCCTTCCACCCCACAACTCACTTGTAGGAGAAAGGTTATGATTATTTTAGAACTCCTTTTGAAACACATTTTGGAAGTAGAGATGAAAGGAAGAATGTGTCTGGGAAAGAATTAACATATTCATTTACGGTGGAGAGTGTGTATGTGTGTATGCGTGCATCTACCTCTGACTGCAGTACATGTGCGGCATGATTGTAAAATACTTTATTCCGAGTGTTTACTAAAATGAATGGGGTTTACTATCATCTGACCTTCACTTTATGTGTTTTCAGTGAAGTACAACTAAACACAGAGTCTCTGTCTCTCTGTCTCTCTGTCTCTCTGTCTCTCTCTCTCTCTCTCTCTCTCCCACACACACACATGCTTAGGTCTTATTGGGAGTTTAACCTGCGCTTGTTGCACGCTCACACACACACACACACACACACACACACACACACACACACACACACACACACACACACACACACACACACACATACTGTAGGACTGGTTGTCTATAATGAAATTCCCAGTCAGTGTCAGGCCACATAAAGGCTAGCGGAATGAAATTCACCTGCTGGAATCCCAACCTTTCATCTTAGAGCTTCACTTAAGCCTGCTGCCTTTTATGCGCTCATGTGTGTGTCTATGTGTGTGTTAGAAAATATGGCCTGTTCTGGGAGGCCTGCAGGTGTTCTTCTCCTGTTATTAATGGATTTCGGCTCAGCAGGTCTCTGTGCGTCTCTGCATAACTGAATACTGTTGTATAATGAAACATTATAACCCAGGTACTTTGTCAAGAAACTGTGTGTGTGTATATGTGTGTGTGAGTGAGATAAAGGGGCTTACTCAGAATGTATTTATGTATAACTGTAAAACACACACTATGTATCATACTTATATTGTGTATGTAGTGTAAAGCTCATTGTACCATATAATATATGATATTCTGTTTAAATAAACTTAAAATAGTGTTTGTATGCCACAGGACAAAAGTTCAGGAGCTCTTATTATACCAGTATATTTTATCACTATATTTTATTTTTTTTATTTTTCTTGAATAAATCATGTGTATGTTAGAAATGGATCTGTATTGTGAACAGAAAGCCTGGTATGTCAGAAGGACCCCCATTGCACAAACGGGCAATGCAAACAACTAATAAATCGTGAATCCTGTAATTGTGTGGGAGCAGTACAAAGTACTGAGCAGTAAATTTCCCATGCATTTCCATTTAGATTGTGGAATATTTCATCACTATCACTGCTTACAGGCGCATAGCTTTTCACTTTGCTTGACTTAAAATGTACAAATTCTGCCAAAAGCTTGGTAAACGTGCATTCATCCTTTAAATAAGTGCATTTTGTTGTTACGTGGTTATATCGCAGCGCGGTCGAATTCTTGATTCCGGCAGAAGCTGTTGATTAAATTTCTAGAACAGAAATTCAGTGCCATTAATGCTTACTGGGATAAAGTATCAGGGTTTTTATACATACCTGGACAATAAAGGCAAATTTGAAGCTTTTAATTGTTTCAGAAAATTCTTGCAAGAATTAAACAAATGTACTCTTGTACACAAAGATAAAATTAACACGAAAAGACATCTAGGTGTAAGAATCTTTTATAAAAAATATTATTTTTGTTTTTCATATATGAGTTTTTATATGCTTATATATTATACATGATTACAATCATTAAGTTAAATAGAGATGGAAGAGATTTGTGATATTGGTTTTGTATTTGATTATTTTTGTGATCAACATGATTCATTGTTTAAACCCAGTAGTGTAGTAACAGGGATTTGTACAAATAACTTTTTATATAGCATGGAAAACCTAATTTTTATTGATTATTGTTATTGTTATTGTTACTGATATAAGATACAGGTTCTCTGTAACAACACATTTTATTTAACAATTTTGGTGTCAGCATTTTATAACAATCAGAGGTAAATGTGTTTTTTTGTTGTTGTTTTTTTCAGCTCAGAGAGCTTTATAGTTTCTCTGTAATATTACATTCCAAAGATATTTTCTAATAAGCTTTATTAGTCATTATTGCATATGGTTAAAAATGTACGCTGGGGCAAATTAATAGATTTTATAATTTTATTTTTTATTTTTAATGGATGCTCACAATTAATTGCCAAAATAGATATGATTTTACTGCTCTAGAATATACAGTGTCATACAGTGTGATAAATCCATTTATTTATTGTTACAATGGGGCAAACCTATACCTATTTACTACTGATTATAGAGATCTTTGCCAATCCTGTGTTGTCATCATCTTTATGAGTATGTCAAATTGATTTAAAACGCAATGATGTAAAAAAATAGAATAAAATAAAAAAGACAACTTTGGCATTGCATTAGAATCTATCTTTTCTTCAACTTTTTTTTTAACTTTTTGTCTGAACTCAGCATCTTCAGATCAGTTCTTGCTGTGGCTCAGCTAGTGTTCGACCTGTAATCTGTTTTGCTCTCCTCACTTATGCAGCACTTGTTATATCATCAGTTTTTATGTCAAGCGACAGGGAGGCGTGCTGGGATTTTTTAACATCCATTTCCTCCTTTGTTTATGCAGTGTAAAGCATGAGTATTTATAATTATGAAATTTCCTATGTTTAAATGAACATTTTGTCCTTACAGTCAAGTCAAATCAAATCAAATCAAATTTTATTTGTCACATGCACATGCATACAGGGTTCGACATGCAGTAAAATGCTTAAAGTTTGTGTTAGAAGCAGGAAAAATAGGCAAGCATATAGATTTAGTGATTTTGACAAGGGCTAAAAGGTGATGGCTAGATGCCTAGATGTCAGAGTATCTCCAAAAGTGCAGCTTTTGTGTGCTGTTTCACGGTCTAAAGTGGTCAATATCTACCAAAAGTGATCCAAGGAAGGAACATCGGTGAACCGGCAACAGGGTCATGGGCAGCCAAGGCTCATTGTTGTATGTGGGGAGCAATTGCTGGCCCATGTGGTCCAATCCAACAGACGAGCTCCTGTAACTGAGATTGCTGAAGAAGATAAAGCTGGTAATGGACAACAGTTCAGGTCCCTTTTGACAGTTGCAAGACACAGATCTGGGGAAGGCCTTTTTGTACAGCACTGAAGATTCCCAAGAGTACAGTGACCTCCATAATTCTCAACCTCTGGAAAAAGTCTGGCACAACCAGGACTCTCCCAATAGCTGGTCGGCCAAACTGAGGAAAAAGTCCTTTGTCAGAGAAATGATCAAAAACTCTTTAATATATATATATATATATATATCGTGTTTTTTTTTTGTATATATATATATTTTATATAACCCAGCCATTATGGATGCACAAGCCAGTGCACTCTTAGTGCCGGTCCCAAGCCCGGGTAAATGGGGAGGGTTGCATTAGGAAGGGCATCCAGCGTAAAACATGTGCCAAATCAAATATGCGGATCGCAAATAAGAATTTCATACCGGATCGGTCAAGGCCCGGGTTAACAACGACCGCCACAGGTATCGTTAGCCGACAGGGTACCGGTGGAAATTGGGCTACTGTTGGCCGAAGGAGGAGAAGGAGAGGAGGAAGACGTCTACAGAGACGGCAGGGAAAGGAGCAGTATAGGAGAGTGGAGGTTAGGGTTGGTACTTTAAATGTTGGTACTATGACGGGGAAAGGGAGAGAAATAGCTGATATGATGGAGAGGAGAAAGGTAGATATGTTGTGTGTTCAGGAGACCAAGTGGAAAGGGAGTAATGCCAGGAACATTGGAGGTGGGTTTAAACTGTTTTATTATGGTGTGGATGAAAAGAGAAATGGTGTAGGGGTGATTCTGAAGGAAGAGTACAGTAAGAGTGTAGTGGAGGTGAAGAGAGTTTCTGATAGGGTGATGATCGTGAAGGTGGAAGTTGAAGGGATGATGATAAATGTCATCAGTGCCTATGCTCCACAAGTTGGCTGTGAGATGGAGGAGAAGGAAAGATTCTGGAGTGAATTGGATGAAGTGGTAGATGGTGTACCTAGGAAAAAAAGATTGGTGATTGGAGCAGACTTTAATGGTCATGTAGGTGAAGGGAACAGAGGTGATGAGGAGGTGATGGGTAGGTATGGTTTTAAGGAGAGGAATGTGGAAGGGCAGATGGTGGGAGATTTTGCTAAAAGGATGGAAATGGCAGTGGTGAACACTTATTTTAAGAAGAAGGAGGATCATAGGGTGACGTATAAGAGTGGGGGAAGGTGCACACAGGTGGACTATGTGCTATGCAGGAGATGCAACCTGAAGGAGATTGAAGACTGTAAGGTTTTGGCAGAGGACAGTGCAGCTAGACAGCATCGGATGGTGGTCTGTAGGATGGTTGTGGAGGCGAAGAAGAAGAGAAGAAGAGTGAGGACTGAAAGAAGAATAAGATGGTGGAAACTGAAGGAGGAAGAGTGTAGTGTGAGGTTCAGGGAAGAGGTCAGACAGAGGCTCGGTGGTGTTGAAGAGGTGTTGGATGATTGGGCAACTACTGCATGGGTGATGAGGGAGGCAGCTAGAAAAGTACTTGGTGTGACATTTGGAGACGTGGTGGTGGAATGAGGAAGTGCAGGAGAGCATAAGGAGAAAGAGGTTGGCAAAACAGAAGTGGGATAGACAGAGTGATGAGAAAAGTAGGCAGGAGTACAAGGAGATGCAGCAGCAGGTAAAGAGGGATGTGGCGAAAGCCAAGGAAAAGGCATATGAGGAGCTGTATGAGAGGTTGGACACTAAGGAAGGAGAAAAGGATTTATACCGATTGGCCAGGCAGAGGGACCGAGCTGGGAAGGATGTGCTGCAAGTTAGAGCAATAAAGGATGGAGAGGGAAATGTGTTGACTAGTGAGGAGAGTGTGTTGAGAAGGTGGAGGGAGTATTTTGAGCAGCTGATGAATGAGGAAAATCAGAGAGAGAGAAGGTTGGATGATGTGGAGTTGGTGAAGCAGGATGTAGATAGGATTAGTAAGGAGGAAGTGAGAGCAGCGATTAAAAGGATGAAGAGTGGAAAGTCGGTTGGACCAGATGACATACCGGTAGAAGCGTGGAGATGTTTAGGAGAGATGGCAGTGGAGTTTTTAACCAGATTGTTTAACAGGATTTTGGAAGGTGAGAAGATGCCTGAGGAATGGAGAAGAAGTGTGCTGGTACCGATCTTTAAGCATAAGAGGGATGTGCAGTCCTGCAGTAACTACAGGGGAATAAAGTTGATCAGTCACACCATGAAGTTATGGGAAAGAGTAGTGGAAGCCAGGCTGAGAGAAGAGGTGACCATCTGTGAGCAAAAGTATGGTTTCATGGAAGAGCACCACAGATGCCTTATTTGCTTTGAGGATGTTGATGGAGAAGTTTAGAGAAGGACAGAAGGAATTGCATTGTGTATTTGTGGATTTAGAGAAAGCGTACGACAGAGTGCTGAGAGAGGAGTTGTGGTATTGTATGAGGAAGTCAGGTGTGTCAGAGAAGTATGTGAGGGTGGTGCAGGACATGTACGAGGACAGTGTGACGGCAGTGAAGTGTGCAGTAGGTACGACAGACTGGTTCAGGGTGAAGGTTGGTCTGCATCAAGGGTCGGCCCTAAGCCCTTTCCTGTTTGCAGTGGTGATGGACAGGTTGACGGATGAGGTCAGACAGGAGTCTCCCTGGACTATGATGTTTGCGGATGATATTGTGATTTGTGGTGAGAGTAGGGAGCAGGTTGAGAAGAGCCTGGAGAGGTGGAGATATGCGCTGGAGAGAAGGGGAATGAAAGTCAGTAGGAGTAAGACAGAGTACATGTGTGTGAATGAGAGGGAGGGCAGTGGAGTGGTGCGGTTGCAGGGAGAAGAGCTGGAGAAGGTGGAGGAGTTCAGGTACCTGGGGTCAACAGTGCAAAGTAATGGAGAGTGTGTTAGAGAAGTAAAGAAAAGAGTGCAGGCAGGGTGGAGTAGGTGACAGGAGTGGGTGGAGAAGAGTGACAGGAGTGATTTGTGATAGTAGGGTATCTGCAAGAATGAAAGGGAAAGTTTATAGGACTGTGGTGGGACCTGCGATGTTGTATGGATTAGAGACAGTGGCATTGAATAAAAGGCAGGAGGCAGAGCTGGAGGTAGCAGAGCTGAAGATGTTAAGATTTTTGTTGGGAGTGACGAGGATGGACAAGATTAGAAATGAGTTTATTAGAGGGACAGCGCATGTAGGATGTTTTGGTGACAAGGTGAGGGAGGCGAGATTAAGATGGTTTGGACATGTGCAGAGGAGGGACATGAATTATATTGGCAGAAGAATGCTGAGGATGGAGCCACCAGGTAGTAGGAAAATGGGAAGGCCACGGA
The DNA here is from genome assembly GCA_039877035.1 of Silurus lanzhouensis. NCBI lineage: Eukaryota > Metazoa > Chordata > Actinopteri > Siluriformes > Siluridae > Silurus > Silurus lanzhouensis. The sequence goes on along the minus strand of JBCEWE010000393.1, from coordinate 4,478,049 downwards.
GGAGGTTCATGGATGTGGTGAGGGAAGACATGCAGGTAGTTGGTGTGAAAGAGGCAGATGTAGAGGACAGGGTGGTATGGAGACGGATGATCCGCTGTGGCGACCCCTAATGGGAGCAGCCGAAAGAAGAAGAAGAAGATATATATTTGATATATTTTTAGAAATTTTTTTCTCAATAATTAAAAAAAAAGATTTTTGTTTTTCTTTGTTTTGTGCCCTTTAAAAAAAGTTTATTATGAATTTTTACCATTTTTGTTTCAACATTACATTTTTATCATTTTTTTAATGAAAGACAGACGATCAGACGGTTAAAAACAAATACATTCCTGTTTAAATTTTCTTGTTGGTGTTTATGCCAGACTTCAATCGCAACTGCGACAAGTGTAGTGTGTTCTTATTTTAGGTGTGTGGTTTGGCCGTCTCTTTAAACATCTTGTTGCTGCTTCCCTGGTTTCCTGTACCCTCATTAATTTAAACAATCAGACCTTTTATGCTTCTTTGTGTTGCTGTTATCAGTGCAAACTCTGTGACTTTGTCAACAGTAAATCCATCTCTGCCGTTTATAAGCTGTCCCTGTTTCTGAATTATGAATTACCCTGGTATCTGTGTTCTGACCCCTAGTCTGGGAGGTATTCCATAGAGTGTGCTAATAAAATCTAGATTTATTTGAAATAGCATGCCTTATTTAGCTCAACGGTTCACTCCGGGCTCAGTGTGTTCCATGAATTAAATCTAGTTACAATCTGCTTCTGCTAATTCAAGACACTAGTTCATGCGATATGTAATCAGCGGCGAGTGTCGACCGCATATGGGGCCATATGTCAGCCATTAAAAGTAAGAAAAGAAGGACTTTTTTTCTCACCTGCAAATAAGAATGGCTCGTTAAATTGTGAATAGTACGAAGCAACTATAAGGAAAAGCAAACTCTCTGTCGTTAATTAAGAAGGAAAGGTGGAAGAGCCAACAGAGTTAATGTTTAAAAATAATATTTGAAACATATTCCATTAAAATTCCATTGAAATTATTTAATTAAACTTTGATACAAGTAATCATGCATAACATTCTTTAGTCTTTATATAAAGGAATGTTATACATTAACCAATTTCATACAGGGTTTCATCATTTTCTGAATACTGTATTTTTTTGTACATTTTCATTTAGCATATCTACAAAAAATAAAAAATCTACCCAATGTCAAAGTTTAGTAGTCTGCACAATATAAAATCATATTATGATAATAAACAAGATGTCATTAGCAGAAAATAGATGCAGTTGCAAAAGAAATCCTTATATTATCAAAAACAGGGAATATCAAATCAGGGTGAAAAATGTCAGGCATATGCAATGCCAAAAAAACAAAAAAAAAAAACAGAGATTTTTTAGGCAATCAGCAAACAAAAATTAGTCTAGATTAAGACTAAAATCTGTGAATCTAAGGTCCAATCTGAAATAGCATTAACTAAAGGTCTTGGCACGTCAGGAAAAAGTTCGTAGAGCAATTCTTGGATGTTTGTGTGATATCGGAGTCTATTTTTTTAATAATGTGGGTGATTGAAATCAGGTGCGCTCATTCAAAAGTTGGAGGAGCTGGAATATAATAACTTGGGGCTGAAGGCCATGTTGCAGATGGGAAATAGAATCTGTTGCAGTGTCTTCTATAGGTATGAGAGAACCCCTGTGTCAGGCTCGGATCAGGAGTCGGAGACCAGAATGCAGTCAACACGCTTTATTTGGCTTAGTACACAAAACAGGAGCTTAGGTAGAAGCACAAACCGGCAAACAGGTGTAATCCAGAACATGGGAAGTCCAGTGAACTGAAGATCGGACGGGGAGTGAGTGAAAATGGGGGGGGCGGTGCTGAGTGCTGGGTGCTCTCTCTCTCTCCTATTGAATAAAATACTGGAGTGTGACATTCTTGTGATGCAAGTTGAAATTTTTTCTGACAATATTTGCAACTGTCCACCTACATTGATGAAAGAGGAAAGGGTAGAACATCTTCTGCTAGTGGGCCTCGGGTGACTGGTTTTAATCAGGGCCAGGGCTAGTTGTCTGTGTTCCGATAGCTCCTACTTGTACCTTGCCTCATTGATGCATTGTAGAACCTTTAAAGGGCTGATGTAGCAATGTGTGTGCTTCCTCTATCGCTGTTGTCTACAAATTGTCCCTGTTTTGCATTATAAATTACCCCAGTCTCTGTGTTCTGACCCCAGTCTGGGAGGTATTCCACAGAGTGTGCTAATAAAATTCAGGTTTATTTGAAATAGTATGCTTATTTAGCCAAACAGTTCACTCCAGGCTCAGTGTGTTGCATGAATAAAATCCAGTTACAATATGCTTTTGCTAATTTAAAACAGAACTTTATGCATGCGCACATGATATGTAAGCAGCAAAAAGTGTGGATTTCATATAAGGCCATACAGTATGGCAGCCATTAAAAATAAAAAAGAAAGACTTTTTTTCTCACCTGCAAATGAGACATTAAATTGTGAGTAGTAGCGAGAAAAAATAGGGTAAACAATGCTAAATCTAAGTGGTTAATTAAGCCAGATAGCTAGAAAAGCCAACATAGTTAATGTAAGAATTTTTTTTAAAAACATGCTACACCAGGAGTCTTCAACTTTTTTTAGGTCAAGGATCCCTTCAGAGAGATTGGCATGGGGCAGGGACCCCTGATACAAAATGTGTCAAACACAGCCACTGATATTAACAGAAACCAATGAAAATCAATAGCAGCAGACACTGATAGGAAAGTACAAAAAATAAATAGTTATAAGTCTAAGACAGTGAAAAATGTGCGAAAGCTGATAAGAAAGTACACCAAGTATATATACATATACAGTATGTAAAATATTAGCCAGGATGTATGTAATGAGTAGATAAATTTACATACATTATATGTTTAATATTATCTATGTAAGGCACAATATGTGTAGAGAAGAAGGGGTATATAAATTTACAATATGCAATTTTGTACATTGTAAGTACAACTGTACAAAAGTTATACACTGTGTTTATAAAATATTCTAACAGTGTAGTGTAGATTTCAGTAGTGTGATGGTGGATGAAAAAAAAATGAGCCCTGAAACGGCTGGTTCTAGTGCGTATGTTCCTGTATGTCCTTTTCGATGGAAGGAGGTTACACAGTTTGACTGGGATATGAAGAGTCCTTGATGATGTTGTGAGCTCTGCGCAGACATCTGCTGTGGTGAAGGTCTTCAGTGGCAGGTAGTTGGGTGCCATTGATCTGTTGGGCTGTTTTGACGACTATTTGCAGGGCTTTACATTTACTCACAGTGAAGCCTTCATACCATACAGTGATGAAATAGGTCAAGAGGCTCTCAAAGATGCAGCAGTTAAAACTCGCTAGAATCCCTGGGGACAGATGAGCTTTCTAAAGACTCCTCAAGAAGTACAGTTCATAACCAGAGCTACAGTGTTCTGGTGCCAGGACAGATCCTTAGCGATGTAAACTCCCAAGAACTTAAAGTTGGAAATCCTCTTTACCACAGTTTCATTGATGTAGACTGAGGAGTGTTTCCTGCTGTTAGATTTCTGAAAGTTCACAATAAGCTCTTTAGTCTTCATGGCATTGATGGTCAGTTTGTTGGTGGCACACCACGCTGTCAGGCTTCAGATCTCTTCCCTGTAGGCTGATTTGATGCAAATTTGATGATGTTGGAGTTATACAAAGGAGCAGAATCATGGGTGAACTTGTGGGCTCAGAACACATCCCTTGTGGGATGCTGGTGTTCAGAATGAGGGTTGAGGATACCTGTTTTCCCAACCTATCATATTAAGGTCTGTTGGTAAAAGTGTAGAATCCATCTGCATGTGGAGGTGCAGATACCCAGGTCAGTGAGCTTGGTGATCAGTATTGTGGCTATAACTTTATTGAATGCAGAACTAAAGTCAATGAACAGAATTCTGATGTATGTGTTGTTTTTATCCAGAAGGGCTGAATGAAAAGCCGTGAAAACTGCATCCTCTGTTGACCTGTTCGGGTGATAAGCAAACTGGTGTGGGTCCATTGAAGGTGGTAGGCCCACAGTGAGGTGATTCAGAACCAGTTTCTAAAAGCACTTCAAAACAATAGGGGTGAGTGCAACCTGGCAAACATCATTCAGACATTCTGCAGCTGAATGCTTAGGCACTGGTATGATGTTTCTAGTCTTCAGGCATGTAGGAACCATGGCTTGGGCCAGTGACAGGTTGAAAATGTCAGTGAAGACCTGAGCCAGTTGACCAGCACATGCCCTGAGCACACATCGCAGTATGCCGTCCAAACCAGCTACCTTGCATGCGCCCACTTTGCTAAATGCAAAATAGACACCTGTTGTTAAGAGTGATAGTAGTCTGTGAGCAGTAGAAGAGTCAGCAATTGAGGTGCAACGTCCTATACCCTATGACATTGTTAATGCACATGCTGATATGGTCCAAAACAGATGATGTGTAGATGTCCATGTCTGTGTGAGCCTGTGAGACAGATATGTTCCAGTCAGTATCCTGAAGCTGTTGCTGTAGAGAAGAAATGGCGCCTTCTGTCCTCCCCTTCACTGTCCTCACAGCTGGTTTTACTCGTTTAATCAGTGGTGTGTATTTGGGTAGCGTGAAACAAACAGAGGTGATCAGACTGGCCCAAATGGGGGAGGGGGAATGGCCGTGTAAGCCTCGGGTATGTTTGTATATACCTGATGCAGTGTGTTGTTCCCTTTAGTACAGCAGGAGACATTATAAGATAAGATTTTGATCTTTGTATACAATCTTTTTTGGAGTGGTTGAAGTCTCCAGCAATGATGGAAGCTCCTACAGGATTGCAGACTCCTACAGGAGTGCAGACTGTTGTTTGCTGATAGCTGTGCAAGTGCTGCCACCTTGGTCGCCATGTATGTTCATAATCATATTACGCTAGTTATATTATGTTAAGACAATTAAAGCTATATTGTTATTGTACATATAATAGAAAAGCCTTTATTTGTCACATATACAGTACATTACAGCACAGTGAAAGTCATTCTTCGCATATCCCAGCTTGCTTGGAAAGCTGAAGTCAGAGCGCAAAGTCCAAGAGTGGCAGCTTGGCTTGAACCCCCAACCTTCCGATCAGTAACCCAGCATCTTCCCACTGAGCCACCATGCCCTTGCACGCCCTGCACATGCATCATTGTCTGAATATTTTTATATGATTTAAAATCTTTCGAAAAGGATTTATTTATTATGAACATATATTTTGCGATTAAAATCTAAATGTATTAAGTTGTTCATGTTTGTCTTTTATTTTAATTGATTTGCAATTCTATAAACTTTTCTTTTACTATCAGGTGGACTATTATACATTTACATGCACTTTAACTTAAAGTTTAATAGAACTTTAATGTAATTACAATTTTTTTATTTTATTTAATATTTTATCTTTGTTGTTATTACCCATGTTTATTTTGTATATTAAAAAAATGATTTGTGATTCAACATTATTTAGCAGACCCACTGCAGTAGTGCTGTGGACCCCTGGTTAAAAACCTATGTGCCACACATTAAATATCCAACATTCTGCTGAAATACTTGCCATGGCTGTTGCGATGTAGTTCATCCCAGAGCAGTTTGATAGGATTTGGGTGCGGTGACTGGGCAGGCCATTCCATAATAAAAACACTCCAGCCATTATTTCTCTACATATCACTTATAGAGGTTGGACATATGCTTTAGCTCACTATCTTGTTGTATAATACAGTTGGTTGAAATTAGCCATATTTAAAAGTGGAACAAAATGGAAATATTGAATGGTAGCCATGTGGGTTTAGTATACCTTTCACCCCGAAAGTTTGTTGCAAAGAACCATAAGTACAAAACACTATACTATACACTGTGTGCACAATTATTAGGCAAGTGATTATTTTGACCATATCATCATTCTATCCGTAATTTTTCAAGTCCAAGCTGATTAAACTTGAATGCTTATTGGATTTAATGCATATCAGGTGATGTGTATTTGTGTTATGATGGAGGGTGTGGCCTATGGAGATCAACACCCCTTTATCAAGGTGTGCATAATTATTAGGCAGATTCTTCTCCTCAGGAAAAATGGGCCCAAACAGAGATTTAACTGACTCTGAAAAGTAAAAATTTTTAATAAGTCTTTCACGGGGATGCAGCACTTTTGAAATATCTAAGATATTGGGGTGTGATCACAGAACTATCAAACGTTTTGTAGCAAATAGTCAACAGGGTCGCAAGAAACGAACAAGAAGAAAAGACTCAAATTAACCGCCGAAGATTTGAGAAGAATCAAACATGATTCTTCCATTATCCTCCAGTGCTGCCATATTCCACAACTGCAAACTACCTGGAGTGTCAAGAAGTACGAGGTGTTCAGTTCTCAGAGACATGACCAAGGTAAGAAAGGCTGAAACCCGACCACCTCTGAACAAGACACATAAGTTGAAACGTCAAGAATGGGCCAAGAAATATCTGAAGACAGATTTTTTTAAAGGTTTTGTGGACTGATGAGATGAAAGTGAATCTTGACGGACCAGATGGATGGGCCCATGGTTGGATCAGTAACGGACACAGAACTCCACTTCGACTCTGACACTTCGATGCCAGCAAGGTGGAGGTGGGGTACTAGTATGGGCAGGTATTATTAAAGATGAGCTAGTTGGACCTTTTCGGGTTGAAAATGGACTCAAAATCAACTCTCAGACCTACTGCCAATTTTTAGAAGACACTTTCTTCAAGCAGTGGTACAGGGAAAAGTCTGCATCTTTCAGGAAGACTTTGCAAGACAGCGCTCCATCACATGCAATCAGGTACTCCACTGTGTGGCCAGTAAAGGCCTTAAAGATAAAAAAAACTAATGACATGGCCCCCTTCTTCACCTGACTTAAACTCTATTGAGAACTTTTGGGCCCTTCTTAAGCAGTAAATGTACAGTGAAGGTGAACAGTACACCTCTCTGAACAGTGTCTGGGAGGCCGTGGTTGCGGCAGACACAAAAAGTTGATTCTGAAAAGATCAAGAAACTGACTAACTCTGTGAATGGAAGGCTTGTGACTGTTATGGAAAAGAAGGGTGGCTTTATTGGTCACTGAGGTTTTCTTTTTGAAATTTCAGAAATGTTCTTTTGTAAATTTTGAGTTTGTTTATTATTCTCACTTTAACAGGTGAAAATAAACAAGTGAGATGGAAAAATCTTTGTTTTTCATTTAGTTGCATAATAATTCTGCACACTAATAGTTGCCTAATAATGGTGTACATGTAGATATTCTCTTAAGAAAGCCAAAATTTCACTTTTACTACTTAAATGTTCAGATTTGAGGGTTTGTTAACATTTTGGATTGACCAAGAGCACTGTAGATGTACAATAACAAAATATATCCTCAAAAATACAACTTGCTTAACAATTGTGCACACAGTGTAATGTACACTCTCTTCTTTAAGGCAAATCATCTCAAGCTGGGTCAGGTTGGATTAGGACTAACAGTGGTCATCCACTTTCAGGTCTCTGAAATATTATCTCAAATATTTTTAGATTTTACAGACATTTTTAGAATTTAGTTTTCACTTTATGATTACAGGGTACTGAGTGTAGATTAAATAGAAATAAAATTAATGATGAGTATGGTTTCACTAATAAACATACATTTGCATAAAGCATCCATATTTGCCAATGCCCATGTTGATTAGAGTATTAAAAACTTGAAAAGTATTAATTTAATGTACATTCAGGACAGATATACAGTGCCCTCCACAATTATTGGCACCCCTGTTTAAGATGTGGCCGTGGACTTCTAAAAATTCTCCTTTTTTTTAAAACAACATAGAACCCAAATGCAAAAAAAGAGAAAAATCCAACCTTTCATTTAAGTACATAACTTTGGTGGTAAAAAAAATCATACATTTAGAAGAAAAAAAAAACTTGAAATCATGTGTGCCACAATTATTGGCACCCCTAACAATTCCTCTGAAAAATGTAATTGTTTTTTTTTTTTTATATATTTTTCTGTAGTTGCTAAGGTTGGTCAGGGTATCTAGGGACTTTTAATTAGTAATTCATGATTTCCTGTTTCCCTGGGGTATAAATATGACGTGACACAGAGGCCTAATTCTCTTACCCATTTGTCAACATGGCAAAGACAAGAGAACACACCATTCAAGTAAGGCAGATGTGTGTCGACTTTCATAAGTCAGGCAATGGCTACAAGAAAATAGCCACTCGCCTTAACTTGCCGGTATCTACAGTCAGAGGAATCATTAAGAAGTTTAAAACAACTGGAACAGTGACAAACAAGGCTGGAAGAGGTCCCAAGTTTATCTTGCCACAACGCACAGTGAGGAGGATGGTAAGAGAAGTAAAAAAATTTCCCAAGCTCACCGTCACAGAATTGCATCAAAGAGTGGCATCTTGGGGTCACAGAGTCTCCAAAACAACCATCAGACGCTCTCTACATGCCAACAAGCTGTTTGGGAGGCATGCAAGGAAAAAGCCTTTTCTCACTAACACTCACAAACGTAAACGTCTGGAGTTTTGCTAAGCGGTACTGGGACTTCAACTGGGATCGTGTGCTTTGATCAGATGAGACTAAGATTGAGCTTTTTGGCAACAAACACTCTAAGTGGGTCTGGCGTAAAACAAAAGATAAGTATGCCGAAAAGCACCTCATGCCCACCGTGAAGTATGGTGGAGGATCTGTGATGCTGTGGGCCTGTTTCTCTTCCAAAGGCCCTGGGAACCTTGTTAGGGTGCATGGCATTATGAACGCTTTGAAGTACCAGGATATTTTAAATAAAAACCTGATGGCCTCTGCCAGAAAGCTGAAGATGAGTCGTCATTGGGTCTTTCAGCAGGATAATGATCCAAAACATGTGGCAAAATCTACACAAAAGTGGTTCAGCAGTCACAAACTCAAGGTCCTCCCATGGCCATCTCAGTCCCCAGACCTCAACCCAATCGAAAACCTGTGGGGCGAGCTAAAGAGAAGAGTGCATAAGAGAGGACCCAGGACACTGGATGATCTAGAAAGATTGTGCAAAGAAGAATGGTCAAAAATCCCTCTCTCTGTGTTCTCCAATCTTGTGAAATGTTATAGGAGGAGATTAAGTGCTGTCTTGTTGGCAAAAAGAGGTTGTACAAAGTATTAACATCAGGGGTGCCAATAATTGTGGCACACATGATTTCAAGTTTTTTATTTTTTTTTAAATGTGTGATTTTTTTACCACCAAAGTAATGTACTTAAATAAAAGGTTGGATTTTTCTCTTTTTTTGCATTTGGGTTCTATGTTGTTTTAAAAAAAAGGAGAATTTTTAGAAGTCCACGACCACATCTTAAACAGGGGTGCCAATAATTGTGGAGGGCACTGTAAATGTGCGATTAAGTTGCAACGCAAATCAGGCGATTAATCGCGAATAAATATTTAAATTGATTGACAGCCCTAATATATAAAAACACTCACAACTGTATGAATTATAAAATGTATAGAAAAGGTTTAGACTTGGTCTGTGTAATGATGACAAATACTGCAGATGATTTTACTGCCCGTAGATTTATAAAGTTGGTGTGTCACGTATGAATCACCAGAGGAAAAAGCTTTCTTTAGTGGCATGAGGCGTCTTCAGTTTTCTGAAAGCCCCAGGACATATCACTAGTTCTATTAAGACAGCTCAAAGTACCAGGAGAGAGTCTATAAGCCAAGCCCTTTCTGCCACATATTGTCCTTGGGAACTTTTCGCAGACATTCAGTGTGTACGATGTTATATTTTTAGTAGAAAGGGTTAATCTAATACTATGACTTTTTTTTGACTGAAAGTCAATGCCTCAATGTGTCACTTTCTGCTTGCCAGATTTTGTTCGAACACCATCCTGAAATTGTTGAATGAACATAATAAATGTGTCTCATTTCAGTCTCTCCACATTCAATTATTGACATTTTATTCGTTCTTTCAATTCATATGTGTACTCATTGATTGTCAGTTCAGTCACACGATGACCTTTCTGCCTTTCTGGTCAGGGTCATGATAGATCAAGAGTCTTTTGAAGGAACACTAAGGGATGAGGGGAAAACACACCACTGATAGGACATCACTACATGTCAAAGCACCGTGCACACACACTCATTCACAACTGGAAGCAATTTATCATAAGCAATCCACTGGTATTCAAAAAACCTTCTAACTTGTCTTTGGGATTTTGGTGGAAACTGGTGAATCAGGAAAAAACGCACACATACACTGGGTATACATGCAAAATTCCACATAGACCCAAGGTTATAATTGATCCAAGGAGGCAACAATACTACCAATGTGACACTGTCTACTTAAATCCAATAAAGTCCAAGGCAACATGGCGAATATTGGAAATCACTAGGTCTAGATATAATCTCTTGAGGAAAGGTCAATATTTTTACAACGTTAATGTAATTACCTGTATCACACCACATGTATTTTGTCTTACAGTTCATGCAAGCACTGTCAAGTAGTCCTTTATCTATAGTCTTATTGGCTTTACGACCTAACCCTCCGAGAGATCCTGGCTTTAATAAAATACTCATTTACAGTCCCATTATGATCTGAGGGTAAACAGTCAATAAGTTCCACAAAGATTTAGATTTGAATTGGACCACCCAGATCCATTATTTACTTAAAAAAAAAAAGTATAAATAAATAAAAAATAACTGCATTATTTGTACACTTAAATAGATATATCATTGTGCCTAAGCATTTTGAGTGTGTTTTGGATTACATTGTTGTATTCAGTATTTTTTTTATTATTTTTGAGACAACAACTACATCAACCATTCTTACCACAGCAAAACAATTATAGCAACATTTGGCAGGTGCCCTTATCCAGAGCAACTTTAAGGGTTAAAGTAATTGCTTGAGCAGTTGGGGCAGCTTGGTGGTGCTTGGATTTGAACTTTTCTTAACTACTTCTTACCACTTCCCTAAGACCCTTAAGGGAGCCGTTTGTTTATTCATCTGAAAACTGATGTCAATTACATTACATTTACATGTAAGGCTCTTGCAAGATGTCCTTATCTAAATTGACATTTTTCTTATTCATACAATTGAGCATATGAGCTTTAAGGGCGTTAAGTAAAATAGTAAGTAAGTAAAATAACTTCCTCTGAACATAACTTGCAAATAAAATACCAGTAAAAATAAAAATTTCACTATATACTTTAAAAATACTTAAACATTTTACTGCATGTCGTAGTCTGTATGTATGTGTATGTGGTAAATAAAATTTTAACTTAAAATGAGATTTTCTATTACAGCAAATCGGCATTATTTCTGTATAAATTCTAATTGCTTAGAGTTTTAGCATCCAGCATTAAACTCAGTTTTTCCAGAATGCACCTCTGCCCACACATATGGCTGCCATAATGTTCAACTTCCATCACACAAGTTACAAGAGATCACAGGCATCAGGTTTTATTTATCATCACAGACTATTTAAGCAAGCTCACACCACAAAGACTTTCTATTTATGGTTTTGCTCTGTAATAGCAACATTATTTGTGCAAAACTGGCCATCCATCACCTGCCAGTGGAAAACCAGGCATCCACAACAAATATTTAATTTAATTCAACTATTGTTTATAATATTTTAAAATAATAGTGCTTATAATTGCCATTGTATAAAGCAGCTTTACAGAGAAGATGCAGATACAAAAGAATACAGTAAAGTTTGTCTCTAATGAGCGAGCTAGTGGTGACTGTAACAAGGAAAAACTCCCTGAGATGGCATGAAGAAAAAGCTTTGAGAGGAACCAGACACAAAAGGGAACCCATTCTCTTTTGGGAGGCCATGCATGATCACTGATATCCACAAATTTATTTCATTTTATACTTTGTGCACAATCCAAAGCCCCACAAAATCTGGCCATAGGAAATTCTATGCCACTACCAGCTCCACAATGTCAGTGATCTCACCTTGCTCTAGACTCGTCTCCAGGCCTCCCAAGATTAGACTGTCAACCTGGGGATTATAATTAGATTTTTCAAGCCCATCTGCATGATGTCACTGCCCGAGTTACTTGCAGTCTGTGAAGCTGCAGAACAAATTTTGAATAATGCCTTTTTATAATATGGTTTGCCAGAAGTGACCAAGGTACAATTCATCGCTTAAATGTGGAACAATTTCATAGAGAATCTTAAAGTGATGTCAGCCTCACCTTTGGCTATTACCCTCCAGGCCAACAGTCAACTGAAGCGAGCTTACCAAAATATCAGTATGATGACTAAAAAAAAAACCTGGCTGATTAGGAGGACTATGCTTTAAAAGTTCTGTATCCTAGCTCATCACATCCTTGACCCATTGGCTTTCAACTCTTGTTTATTTTCCGTTTTTGTGATCCTTAAACTTTTCCTATATCATCTAACCAAATGCTTTTTCTTGGCTCAGACCTTTTTTTGTGCTTTGGACTTTGAATCTGTCAGTACAACTAAACCATTTTAATCAGGTTTGGTCCTAATAGTCACTGAAATGTGATTAAACAAACTAAGAGACACTTTCTTGTCTGTTCATTTAGCTTTTACGAGAGAAAACTGTTAAAGTAGTGAAACGGCAGCTCAAAAATGAACACACACCCACACACACAAGTACCCCCCCCCCACACACACACACACATACACACACCATACACACCCATTGGGAAATTTGCTTCCTCATTTTTAAATGCTTCATAAGTTAAGCACCCTTGGGAGGATGCCTAATCAAAGAAGCATTCAAAGCATTCAGTTTAAAAAAGCATGCAAAAAACAAAACAAAAGAAAACTAATTGCTAAGCCTTCAGCATAAAAATCTTTCTTCCACAAGGACCCAGAAAGCATGCAATAAATGACGAGGACATTTTACTCATTCATGCTTTAAACGATCGTTTTTTTGTGTGTGGAAATACACACAATTCTAAAGAAAAAAGATTTATGTATGAAAAGTTTTCTTATTAATTGATTGATTTTCAATCGATTTAATATGTTCTAGCATTAAGCATGTTCCTCACATGTCTGACACTGAATACTAACTAGACTTTATTAGATCTTTATTAGATGTTCTGATAAACATAACCCATGAAATCCATTAATGTCTTCTGAACTTTAGCTGCTTATTTAGATGTTGTTGGCAAAAAAACAACATTAAATTATTATTTCCCAGTGCATATCACTTGTATTATTAATAGATCACTCTCAGTGATTTGTAAACAGCCCTAAATAACTTATACCCCATATAAGATTTAGAAGCCAAATTAGTTGAAACTAATATAGTTAAAATCCTAGCAGGACTGTCACGGTTGCGAAGTGACGGAAGCAAAAACTCCAGGGTAGTGAAAAAAGTGTTTTTACTGAAGTAAGAGGCAACAGAAAAGAAAACAACAGAAATGCTGAACACTGAGTAAAATGGTTCTTCGGAGAGGAAGAACCGAGCGGTCTCTGAAGGACTAGAGATCGTGGTGGACATCCACAGGAAGGTGGACGCTGTGTAGCAGGGTCACAATGTTCCTATACGTGAAGTAGTAGAACTGACGGTGAGTGAGAGCAGGAGAGGGGTTTATGTAGGGCTGTAGATAACGAGCCGCAGGTGCCGATACTTAGTATGATGGGGACAGACTACGTGTGTGTGTGGAGCTGGGGAATGGCGTGGCAGGCTGTCCCCTGACATCACCCCCCCCCCCCCCAGGGGCGGCACCTGACGCCCGGGAACGACCCCGTGAAAGTCCACCAAGAGAGCCGGGTCCAGGATGTCCTGCCTGGGCACCCACGAGCGTTCCTCCGGCCCGAACCCTTCCCAGTCGACCAGGTACTCCAGCACACGCCCCCTCCGGCGCGAATCGAGCACCTCGCGCACCGCGTACCCCGAGGGCTGGCCTAGGATGTCCGGCAGCGGAGGATCCCTGCCCACCTCAGGAGGTGGCGTAGCCGGCGCGCGAAAGGGTTTCAGAAGGGACACGTGAAACACGGGGTGGATCCGGTACCGAGAAGGGAGGTCAAGTTTGTAGGAGACCTTGTTGACCTGGCGAATTACCCGGAATGGCCCAATGAACCAGGGGCTCAGTTTCCTGCACGGGAGACGGAGCCGTAGGTCCCTCATGGAAAGCCACACTCTGTCTCCTGCACGGTAGGAGGGAGACTCCAGCCGACGTGCGTCGGCATGTCGTTGCGTGTCATCACGGGCTCGACGGCGCTGGGTGTGTGCCGACTCCCACACCCGGACGCTCTCCCGGAACCAGTAGTCGACGGCAGGGACGTTGGACGGCTCGTCCGACCACGGGAACAAGGGGGGCTGGTACCCCAGCACGCATTGAAACGGGGTCAAGCCCGTGGTGCTCTGCCATAGGGAGTTCTGGGCGTACTCCGCCCAAGGCAGGAATCGGCTCCACTCCGTCTGATCCTCATAGCAGTACGACCGTAGGTAGCGCCCCAACTCCTGGATCTTCCTCTCGGTCTGCCCGTTGGACTGAGGATGGTAGCCGGACGATAGGTTGACCGCCACGCCGAGAAGGCGGAAGAACGCCCTCCAGACGCGTGACGTGAACTGCGGTCCGCGGTCTGACACTATCTCTTCCGAGAGGCCGAAGTTCCGGAACACGTGCTGGAAGAGAGCTTCGGCGGTCTCCAGGGCGGTGGGCAGACCAGGGAGAGGTATGAGGCGGCAGGCTTTGGAGAATCGATCCACCGCCACGAGTACGCAGGTGTGACCTTCAGACCGTGGCAGGTCCGTAACAAAGTCGATGCCTATGTGGGACCAGGGCCGTTCCGGGATCATAAGCGGGACCAGCTTATCCACGGGTAGGTGGCGCGGGACCTTGGACATGGCACAGGTCGGGCAGCCCTGGACATAACGTGCCACATCCCTGTGCATGTTGGGCCACCAGAACCGGGCTTGGAGGAGGAGTAGGGTTCCCTGGCGTCCTGGGTGGCCAGTCCCGGGAGTGTCATGGATGGAGCTCAACAATGCGGGACGGCAGGCTGTGGGGACGAACGTCCTACCTTCCGGGCACCCGGAGGGTGCGGGCTCCTGGCTTGTGGCCGAGCGGATTTCTTCCTCCAGGTTACACACGATGGGGCATACGAACAACTCGGGAGGAATGATTGGCTCTGGTTCAATAGGTTCATCCGGACCGTAGATGCGGGAAAGGGCGTCGGCCTTGCCGTTCTTGGACCCCGGACGGTAGGTCAGGGTGTAGTTGAACCGGGTGAAGAACAGGGCCATCAGGCTTGCCGGGGGTTTAGCCTCTTGGCCTCTCTGAGGTACTGCAGGTTCTTGTGGTCCGTGATCACCATGAACGGATGTTTTGCTCCCTCTAGCCAGTGTCTCCACTCCTCGAGTGCCAGTTTAACAGCGAGGAGTTCCCGTTCCCTATATCGTAGTTCTGTTCGGCGGGGGACAGTTTCTTCGAGAAGTAGGCACAAGGGTGAAGTCGAGCGGGGTCCCCGGAGTGCTGGGATAGGGTAGCCCCGACCCCGTTGGAAGATGCGTCCACCTCCACGACGAAGGGGCGTTCCGGGTTCGGGTGATTGAGTAGTGGAGCTGCGCAGAATCGCTCCCGGAGCTCCCGGAATGCCTCTTCTGCCTCGGACGTCCAGGGCAGTTCTTTGGGTTTGCCCCTGAGGAGGGAGGTGAGCGGGGCTGTGACCTGACTAAAACCCCGTATGAAGCGCCGGTAGAAGTTCGCAAACCCCAGGAACCTCTGTAACTCCTTTACAGAGCGGGGGGGGGTGCCCATTCCTGCACTGCCTGCACTTTCTTCTTGTCCATTTGGATTCCCTTGGCACTGATCACATAGCCGAGGAACTGGACCCTGGTTTGGTGGAACTCACACTTAGGGAGGTTCAGGTATAGCTGGTGTCTTTGCAGGAGCTCCAACACTTGGGTCACGTGGTTGTGATGTTCCTGAAGCGTCCGGGAGTAGACTAGAATGTCATCGATGTAGACGATTACGGATCGGTGTAGGAGTGGTCTGAACACCTCATTCATGAAGCCCTGGAACACAGCCGGCGAGATGGAAAGGCCGTACGGCATGACCCGGTACTCGTAGTGACCAGCGGAAGTGATGAAGGCGGTCTTCCACTCATCTCCTTTACGAATCCGCACGAGGTTGTAGGCACTCCTGAGGTCTAGCTTGGTGAAGTAGCGTGCCTCACGGAGGTCCTCTAATGCGGCAGGGACAAGCGGGAGCGGATAAGGGAGAGGAGTGATGAGGGCATTGAGGCCCCGATAGTCGATACAAGGCCGGAGGCCCCCATCCTTCTTTGCTACGAAGAAGAAGCTCGAGGCAGCGGGAGAGGAGGACGGGGTGAAAAAGCCCTGGTCGAGGGCCTGCTGGATGTATTGTTCCATGGATGTGCATTCAGGAACGGACAGGGGATAGATTCGGCCCTTCGGGAGTTTAGCTCCAGCAGCCAGATCGATGGCACAATCCCAGGGTCGGTGAGGAGGTAGTCGGGTTGCGGCTTGTTCGTTGAACACATCCTCGAACTCGTAGTATTCAGGCGGGATCTCCGTCTGAGAGGGTGTAGGGGAGTTTTCGACTTGTGTGGCGGCCATGGTCACCCTTCTGTTGAGTGGAGTGGGAAGACCATGGAGACAGTGTCTGTGGCACCAGGGACTCCATTCGAGGACGTCACAAGGTCTCCAGGAACACCGAGGGGAGTGTTTAATCAGCCATGGACGCCCCAGGATGATGTTCACTGTAGAGTTTTCCAGGACCAGGAACTGTATACGTTCTTGATGGAACAGGCCGATCTGGAGGGTGATGACGGGAGCGCAGTATTTAATCCAGCCTTGTCCAAGCGGGCGTCCTTGGATAGTCTGGACGGCCAGATCGTGGTGTCCCCGCTCCCGGCGTAGCTGGAGCTGGTCTAGGCATGCCTGGGAGATGAAGTTCCCGACAGAACCTAAGTCGACTAGAGCGGAGGTGGAAAGGCGGGTGTTAGGACCGAGAAGGGTTACAGAAAGTGTGGATAACTGAGAAATTCCAGAGGGAAAGGCGATATTGCTCACCTCAGCGCGTTAGGGTCGAACGGTGCACTGTGGAAGGGAGTGACCTGGATTACCACAGTAATCGGCGTCTCTCTCTCTCTCTCCTAGACAGACGCTGAAACCCCAACTGCATGGGTTCGGGGGTAGTCCCTGATGCAGCAGCCGATGCAGTGGGAGGCGTGGAATCCGACATGGAACAGGCAGATAGATGTTGTGAGACCAAAATGGAACGTTGTATAAAGGTCTCTAGTCCCACCGCATCGACATGGGTGGCCATTGCCATTCGAATCGCCGGATTCAGACCTTGCCGATATACGCTTAACAGTGCATTCTCATTCCAACCACTGGAGGCCGCTAGAGTGCGGAAACGAAGGCTGTATTCCGCCACGCCGTCTG
>JBCEWE010000393.1:4243180-4455680 GCA_039877035.1 Silurus lanzhouensis | reverse complement strand
TACAGAACACTGGAGAGTGAGAGCTAACATGAGCACTGGAGTATAAGATTATAAGTGATGTTCTTTCTGCAGTCTTATACAGTCTATATGGATAGTAGCTCCGAGTTTTATGAGCTCAGCATTTGTGATCACCACAGATCCAGCATCAGCTTCTCCATGCCAGAGCCTTTAACACTCCAGGAGGTCCAATGCCAAACTCCACACATGTAGCGGGATCCAAATGGCACTGATACGTCTCTAGATGGTTCGGGATGTTTGCGAGTTCGGCATCTACTTCTTCAAAGGTCCGTAATCATCACGAGGTGGGAGGTGACTGGAGCTGGCCAAACCTCAGGGTGTCTCGGGATGGGAGAGAAAGAGAAGCAGTGGAGAGCAATTAGCGTAGCTGCTGTTCATGATATTAACAGCACAAGTTGATAATGTGCATGTGATCAGATGTTCTGGAGCACAAGGTTATGATGTGATGTGTGTTATGTGTAGGCTTTGCTAAAAAGATATGTTTTTAATCTACACTTAAACTGGGTGAGTGTGTCTGAGCCCCGAACACCGTCAGGAAGACTATTCCAGAGTTTAGGAGCTAAATGTGAAAAAGCTCTACCACCTTTAGTGGACTTTGCTATTCTAGGAACTACTAGAAGCCCAGAGTTTTGAGATCTCAGGGAGCGTGGCGGATTGTAGCGAGTTAAAAGACTGGATAGATATATGGGAGCCAAACCATTTAGTGCTTTATAAGTGAGAAGTAATAGTTTGTAGTCTATTCGAAACTTAACAGGAAGCCAATGTAGGGACGATAAGATCGGGGTTATGTGATCATATTTTCTTGACCTTGTAAGAACTCTGGCTGCTGCATTCTGGACTAACTGAAGCTTGTTTATTAATGATGCAGGACATCCACCTAGTAACGCATTACAGTAGTCTATTCTGGAGGTCATGAACGCATGGACGAGCTTTTCTGCATCGGATATGGACAACATATTTCTTAGCTTAGAAATATTTCTAAGGTGAAAGAAGGCTGTTTTAGTAACTTGATTGATATGATTTTTGAAAGACAAGTCGCTGTCTAAAATAACACCCAGGTCTTTTACTGTTGAATTAGTGGTTACAGAACATCCGTCTAAATGCAGGTTGAGATGCTGGAGCTTCTGTATACTAGTTTTTGGTCCGATGAGCAAAATCTCAGTCTTATCGGAATTTAAAAGTAGAAAGTTATGGGTCATCCAATCTCTTATTTCCTTAACACACTCAGTTATCCGACTTAATTGAGCTATATCGCCTGGTTTAGATGAAATATATAGCTGAGTATCATCAGCATAACAATGGAAGCTAATTCCATGCCTTCTAATAATATTTCCTAACGGAAGCATGTATATTGTGAACAGCAGGGGTCCTAGAACTGAACCTTGCGGCACGCCATAATTTACTTGCATTAGCCTGGATAGCTCTCCATTTAAATCTACGAAATGGTAACGATCGGACAGGTAGGATTTAAACCAGCTTAATGCCTGTCCCTGAATGCCGATGTAATTTTGTAATCGATCTAGGAGGAGATCATGGTCTATAGTGTCGAATGCAGCACTAAGATCAAGTAAAACCAACAGCGAAATGAAGCCTTGGTCTGAAGCTAAAAACAGGTCATTAGTTATTTTAACTAGAGCAGTTTCTGTGCTATGATGGGGCCTAAAACCTGACTGAAATTCTTCAAAGATATTGTTCTCTTGCAGGTAGGAACATAACTGGGCAGCGACAATCTTTTCTAAAATCTTAGACATAAATGGGAGATTTGAAATGGGTCTGTAATTTGATAACGTGTTTGGATCCAGATTAGGTTTTTTAATGAGGGGCTTAATAACTGCTAACTTGAGGGATTTAGGGACGTGACCTAAAGATAGTGAGGAGTTAATAATATTTAGAAGAGGTTCACCAGTTGTATATAACACTTCCTTCAGTAATTTAGTAGGAATTGGATCTAACTGACATGTTGTCGATTTAGCTTTGGCAATAACATTATACAGCTCTTCCTGTCCTATACATGTAAAACAGTGGAGTTGTGGAGTTGAAGGTAACACTGTCTCAGGAGATGGTGTCAGAGGTTGAACTGCCACAATTGTTTTTCTAATGTTATCTATTTTTTCAGTGAAGAAAATCATAAAGTCTTAAAGTATTAAAGATGTTATTTATTGCTGATCCAGGCAGGTTAACACTGGTAAACAGTTATGCTGCCTTTTTCTGTTTTTGCTTTGGCACCGAAGTAAAAAGTAACAAACTGTAGCCGACATCAGCGGCTCAAATTATCAGAGTGCTTGGCTCTAAAATTTAATTGTTATCAAAGATTGTGGCAAAATGCTGTTGTGGATGGCAAAAATGTTCTAAACAGCCAAACACAGAATATGACACAGACACCAAGCTGTGTTTGTTCTCAATTGATCGAAGCACAATGTGCTGTCTGGGATTCATGAAAAAATGTGAAATCTAAGGTTTAAAATGGTAGAAATGCATTTCATCGAGAACCTTTTCTTACTGTGAGTTCATCATCATAGATCAAATAATGGACCGAAAAACAAATTTTTTTGCACACAGTAAGAAATAGCCATATGTTCATATTCGATTACAGGCAAAACTGCAATAAACTGGTTGGATTACCTCCTATAGGAATTGCTCCTTACGGTGTAGATATCCTGTCGAGTTGAGTTTTAAAGATATATTTTAAACACTCTTACAGTGTCTGTCTTCATTTCAGTGCTAATGAAATTAATACGCCACTTAAGTTGAGTCGCACCTTACTAGTCTCTGTGCATGGATTTATTAATATGAATAAAATCTTTTAAAAGTATGTCCTATAAAAACTCCTTTTGTAGATGTGTTTGACCAAGACTTGCCATAAAAAGAGATATGAGGCATTAATTACAGACATAGCTTTGATTTGAGATTTTAGCTTAACCAGCAAAATCTGTTTTGTACACTGATTGGATAATAGTTGTAGACACCTGACCATACGATTTGAATATTATATCATCTTGAAAATCTTATTTCACATTCAAACCTGATTTGCTGTTATGATAAGCTCCCCTTTTCTGGGAAGATGTTCCACTAAATGTTGGAGTGTAATTGTGGAGGTTTGCAGTCATTCAGCCTTAAGGGTGTTAGTAAAGATACTGATGTAGGCTGAGGAGGCCTGAAGTGCAGTCAGTGTTCCAGTTCATCCCAAAGGTGTTAGATTAGATTGAGGTCAGAGCTCTATATCAAGCCACTCAAGATCTTTTACTGTGGCCCATGTAAACCATATATTCATGGAGCTCGCTTTCTTCACAGGGGCATAACCATGATGGAACAGGTTTGGGTCTTTTAGTGTAGGTGACAATAGAAAATGTGATCATATTGCACCCAAAGACATCCTATACAATTGTGTGCTGTTTGGAAAAGAACCTCAGATGGCTGGAAAAGTAATAGAGAGTGCATTACAGCGTATCAGAAATGGCCATTTGTCTGAAAATGCAAAGAAAATATATGGAATAACTCCCTGACAGTGTAACGAAGTGCATTTGAATACTCAGCACATGCTGTTTAATACTGTCAGAGAACCACCTGGAAACATGACCTTCAGAATTAGATTACATTATAAGCTTAGCTGGCTGTTATACCAGCATTCATTGTGCCAATGAAGTGTTCCATCAGAAGCCTTATTACAATGTGACACCAAGGCAACAGGTGAGCGGGATGCTAACACAAACGAATTTCAACATCTCTGACGCAGGTATTAGAAAAGTTCGGATTTAAATTTGTAGGAAGCTATTGGAATAGTTAATCTTTTTGTAAAACATTGTCACTCATTGCTGCTTCATCAAACATTTGCGGCACACACAAGCACACAACGACTAATACATTCTGCATTCAAAAATAAAGAAGAGAAAGAAGCTACCTGATACTTCACCCTTTTTACCTTCATTTCATTTAATTTCATTTCATAAAATAAATTAAAATTAACTAGAATATTATATTGTATTTATGTGGTTTTGAGGCGTCTCCTTATAGACAAACAAGTGCAGGTGTTTGTGTGTCCCAGTCTCAGACTGTGTATGCCATAGAGACTTTGCACCAGGTCCTGAATGGCCCAGGTCTCACCGTGTATTCCTGATTGACTACTTGCTTTTGTCCCATATTATAAAGTAGAGCATGACCACAGTCATTTGCCATGTCATTGTCTCAGAGGAGAACAGCATACTGCAGTAAAAATAAGAAGAGGACTAAACATTGAGGGTCTGCTTTGCTCTGTCCTTTTTTTGTAAACATTCTAGCCCAGACAAAGAAAAAAAAAATCTAATCATAATAGTGGCATTTTAGAATTGATACTAAATATCCAAAAATATCTATTCAAATATCTACAAGAAATAAGTTCTCCAAAATGTCATTTGTTAAAATGTTATTGTTATGGACAACGGTGTGTGGACACCTGGCCATAAGATCTCTATGTGCTCTTTTTTTAAATCCGATTCCACATTTATTCCCCATTTGCTGTTAACCTCCACTATTATGGGAAGATGTTCCACTAGATTTTGGAGTGTGCTTGTGGAGATTTGTGTTCATTCAGCCACAAGGGTGTTAGTGAAGTCAGGTACTGAAGTAGATGAGGTGCAGAGTCCTGGGGGGCAGCCAGCAATTTCAATTTATCCCAAATGTGTTCAGTAGGGTTGAGGTCAAAGCTCTATAGCAGGCCACTCAAGATCTTTCACTCCAACCCATATAAAGCAAATGTGCATGGGGCTATGTGCACAGGGACAATGCCATGCTTGAACAGGTTTACTGTAAGTAAGTGAAAAAGTGAAGGCAAAATTCTAAAGACGTCCTTTATAATTGTGTGCCTCCAACTTTGTGGTAACAGTTTGGAGAAGTCGGGCGTCTCGATACTTTTTTCATGAAAGTGAAATGATGAAATTAACCCTGAAATCTGCTGAGAGTAGACAATTAACAAACTAACTGTATACCAGTTTTCAGCAAGAAAACATGGAGTTGCAGGGTGGTCTAAAAGAAGGTCAGTGGGCACTAAATGTAATAATATCTCTGTGAAGCTAAATGGGACAATGAACTCACTACTTCACATTTGCACAATATCTAGAAATGCATAGAAATCAGTGATATATGCAGTGCTCTCTATTAATATTGAAACTCTCGGTAAATATGAGCAAAGAAGGCTAAGATTTTGTTCAAAGATTCACAAAAATAGGCTGCTTTAAAGCATATCAAACAATTGCAAACAGTGTAAAGTTGTATGAAATTGATCTTTGTTAAATATATATGTAATATACGTATATGTGATGTTATTGGCACCCTTTTATTGAATACTTGGAGAACACATGGCAAGGGATCTGTGGCCATTTTTCCATACAGAATCTCTGCTGGAGTACTTTCCGGTTTAGTTCACTTCACAAGTTTTCTATGGGGTTCCAGTCAGGGGACCGGGATGGTCATAGGAGAACCTCGATTTTGCGGTCAGTGAACCTATTTTTAATGAAAAATCTAATTAAGCTAATCTAATTTATATTGAACATCAGGATTATTTTCTTACCTCTGAAAGAAATGTTCCTTGTTCTATATTTGTAGCCTTTGTGTGTGTGTTTGTGTGTGTGTGTGTGTGTGTGTGTGTGTGTGTGTGTGTGTGTGTGTGTGTGTCGGCCTATTACTCTGCATGTTATTCCGTTCTCACACCAGCGTCTGTTCTCACTTGAGTGAACGTCTTCATCCCTCCAAAATTATACTGTAGCATGTGCTCAGACCGTGCAAATTGCGTTTAGACCTCTCAGCATGTGTGTGAGTGTGTGCACTGATGCCATTTTTGTGTGTGTGAGAGTGTGTGTATATGCGTATGTGTGTGTTAGTCCCCCAGGATTGACAGTCCTAGCAGGCTGAGTGGGGCGGAGCTGGCCTGTCTGCTGACAAGTTTGATGGGTAATTTGAGAGCAGCTGTTGTGAAATGTGGGTTTTGCTGCATCCTAAATCGGGGTGTCATGTTCTCTTTGACTCAAAGAAACATGAATACATCATGCGCGCTAACACACACACACACACCAGCTTGGTTTCTCAAGCAGAGTTCTGAGCGACAGTTAACAGCCGCTCATTTCCTTTCTTCATTAGCATTTTCGCATGTAATGGATTTTCTACAATGATGCCAACCTAGCACTGCATAAATGTCTAGTTGTGACATTAATACACTTCAGGAATGCATTTCAAGTTCTTAGAGTGCATTTCATTAGGATGTATTGAAAACGCATTATGAATAGACGGCTCAAAGGTTATTAATCTGATGTGTTTCATATTGAACCGATAGCGTAATACACACAATAAACACAACCCTGATTGTAAAATAGATATCATGCTCATTGGAAGAAGCTTTCTCATTTCTCTTCTTCCTCTTCATTCCTTGTCTTTTTTAGCCACCACGCACATGCAAAATAAAGTGCTGTATTTCCTCACATGTGCAACAGAGGGTGCACTTTTCAATTTTGTATATAAATTATTATATCATTTATTCACATTTTATTTATTTCTGTCTTGAAGAGCCACCAGTCAATAAACCGATATGAATGACCATAGTTTACATATGATTTTCACACGATCGTGTGCCATTATGTGAGTGACATAGGTGAAAAACATGATAGGCCCTGACCACTGAATTCAAGGAAGCGTGTACCATTGTCTGTACAGTAAAAGATGTGATCATAAGTAAAAAATTAATCAAAAAATACAAAGAAATTGTCATTAATGTGAAATCTATAAAAATCACCTACTGAATGTGAACAATTATACATTAATTAAGATGAAAGATCAACAAACAAACAAATAAAGAAATAAATAGAACAAATGTAAACACATAATACATGCAAAAAAAGTGTATCTGTGAAAAAGATGTGAAACATAACATGGTGTCAAAAATAAATAAATAAATACATAAATAGCATAGTACATTTACACAATGTGGTAGATGCCCTTATCAAAAGCGACTTACAATCTTATTTTTATTTAACTGAGCACCTGAGGGTTAAGGGCCTTGCTCAGGGGCCCAGCTTTGACAGCTTAGTGGTGCTAGAATCTTAACTCACGATCTTCTGATCCAAAGTCCAGCACCACTAACCACTGGGATACCACTAGTAGATAAAATAACAAGAACATCATGAAATAATTACATATTAATAAAAAAACAATATTTTATTGTGTATAAAACAGAGGTTATGAAGTTGATGGAGTCGTTATGAAGTTCCTCATGCCATCTCAGGGAGATTTGCACTTGCTTGCTTATTAGCGATACATTTAGAATGATAATAAACAAACTTATAAGCACTAAACATTATACATTATATTAAACATTGTTATATGTATATACACACAATGTCCAGTGTTCAAAGTGCTACACTAATAAAAAATAATTGAATTGAAATAATAGCTGCAGCTGAGGAAGATTCCATTTGAACATCCCAGAGATCAGAATTAGGTTATTGTGGAAGTTTAAACTCAAGAACTCAAGAGGATGGATTTGAACTCTGTGAATTTAAATTAAATTGAAATAATCTCATCTTGATTTAAAAAAGGAAAAATCTCTCAAAACAGTGAGTTTACAGGTCAAGAAAGGACCTGGCTTGTTGTTACATCATAATGGTTACATAATTTGAAATAAAGAATGATTATATATAAATAGTGAAGCAATTAGACATTATGAATTCAAATAATTATGTCTATATTATTGTATGTCTTCAATTATGGCATAATATCTCAAAGACATCTTCTGAGGTCATACCTTTAAATAATGACATGAAATTTTGAAAATGAAACTATTTTATAAATATGGGATTGAAATCACAGCATAAAATCTGAATGTAATACGTTGAAATAATAAGTTATTCAATTGAAACACTGCACTTGTGCAGTTCAGGCTTTCCGTTAAACATCCAGTGTATTGTGGTGTCATTCGTGGCTCAGGGCTATCATTACACCCATTCTTTTCTTTAATGATCTGGAGAGTGAGAGTCTGAACAGCTCACTCTGTTCACATCGCACTAATTGATACTAATTGATAAGGTTCAGCTCCCTGTTTCCAGTAAGTGTTTTAGCCATAACAGGCACGCTGAGATCAGCACTTTTGGATCTGCACTGAGACCAAGCGGGCGTCGTTTAATATTCCGCTCCAGGCCACAGCTGTCCTCTGAGGTCGTCTGTCTGAAAGTCTTTGTGCTCAGGTCCTGACGTTAACATGGTGTCTGCACACTAATTGCACGAGTAGGCTAATGAATCAGTCTTTACTTTGGGTGCAATAACAACAAAACAAAAAAAACCCACACACACACACACCATGCATTTTTTTACTGTATATATCTACAAAACAAAAATGGCTATAATCGTATAGAATAGGAATGAAACGAAAAGGAAAGGTAGGAAAAGATGAAAAAGAAAATGCCTGCAAAAACGAATGTGGTTTTCAAGGCTTTTTGCAGAGACCGGCCACCAGTAATTGCCCCCACTTATGCTAATTATGCACTCAGAGAGAGAGAGAGAGAAAGAGAGAGAAAGAGAGAGAGAGAGAGAGAGAGAGAGAGAGAGAGAGAGAGAGAGCAAGAATGGAAAAGAGGGAATGGCACTCAGCGAAAGTGAGAGAGAGAGCAAAGAGGAGGCTTACTCAATCTGTTTGCGGTACCGAACATGAGAAGGTTTTCTTTTTCGGATGTTTAAAAGCAGTTTGTCTGAACTTTTCCGAAGGCATTATTATTATGGGAAATGATTGCTAATGGCATTAAAGTGCTGCCGAATAGCACGGAAAAAGAGGAAGAGGGCTAAATGGAGGTTAGGTCACTCACTTCTTGTGGTCCAACTTTAATCGAGAATATCTGAGGCTTCGTATACAAGTGCAATATTGCTCGAATGATGGCTCGATCCACACCATGACCTCTGAGCAAATGAAGTAAACAAATGTGTGTAGACACGACGGGTGTGAAGTGCAGAATTCTGTTGACAGGATGAGCTCTAAAACCAGCTAAATTATGATGGATCATGGTGCTGCCTGTGTGCATCTGTGTGCACACGTTGTGAGAGATTTGTCCAAAAATACCTCACATTATTATATTTTCAGAACTCTTTTGCGGACCCTTTAAATAAAATAACCTGAAAATGTAAAATAATTTGCTTTAAATGCTTCCTTTATTTTTCCATTACTTAAAAGCAGGCTAATACTCACACTGTGATTTTGGACATCACCGAAACAACAACTGACAGGCCAAATAAAATATAATTAATGGCCAGAGCACAGTTAATGACTTGCCATTAATAATCACGGCATTTCTTTACAGTCTGTCTTCAAATAATGACATATCATGAAAGAAATAATTAAATATTATTTAAATACGCAACAACATAATATTATAGAAAGGCATTATGTAGTCTAAATAATAAA
The DNA here is from genome assembly GCA_039877035.1 of Silurus lanzhouensis. Taxonomy (NCBI): domain Eukaryota; kingdom Metazoa; phylum Chordata; class Actinopteri; order Siluriformes; family Siluridae; genus Silurus; species Silurus lanzhouensis. The sequence goes on along the minus strand of JBCEWE010000393.1, from coordinate 4,446,250 downwards.
ATACCTTTAAATAATGTTTTAAAACCAGTAGAATGATAAAATATCTGAAAAGGACAAGTTATGACATTGAGAGTGGCATTTTTTAAAATAATTTATTATAGAGGCAAAATATTATATTTAGAAAAAAAAGATATATTATGTCAAAATATGTATATGATGATATGGATGTGATATTATATGGTCTTGATATGATAAGTTGAAATAAATTGAAACAAAGTCTTCAACCTTTTTTTTTTACCACAAATACTGTTGTGTTGTCTGAGGCCTATAAATAGAATTGACATCATTTACATTTACAGATTGTAATCCACAGAAGGTACACAAAAAGTCTATTTATAATGATGTAAGGCAGAAAAAACAGCTTGGATGGTAAACAACATGATTGAACTTTAAGATTTAAGTGTACAGGAAACAGTCTGTTACACTATGCAATAAAATCCTTACTATGTGAATAGGAAAAGAAAAGAAAAGAAAAGAAAAGAAAAGAAAAGAAAAGAAAAGAAAAGAAAAGAAAAGAAAAGAAAAGAATCGACGTTGCAAATGAAAAAATCAGAAGTGCAGGTGCATATGCAAAGTTATGCAGGGATAGATTGGGTCTATATTGTTATTCACATTTATAAAAAGGTCTGTATGTGTGTGTGTGTGTGTGTGTGTGTGTGTGTGTGTGTGTGTGTGTGTGTGTGTGTGTGTGTATGCAAAGCATGCAGAGGTAGTGTGTAGCCTATGCTGTTATTTGCATTGCTTTGGTGTGTGCATGTAATGCCTCTCATGATCAGAGGGTAATCTGTGTCTGTAATGATGGTAGAGAGGCAGTGAAAAGGTGTCATTGATAAGCTTGCTGGCCTGTAGGTACAAAATGGGGCAGAATACCATTCCTGTCAGCCCAAAACCGGATCTGAGACTGGAATGTATACAGCTTTATTACGATTTTAATGAGCAAAACCTCAGCTGGTCTTTTTTTTCTTTTGGTTAATGGCCTGCACCGTTTTAGCTAAAATTCCATCTTTGCATCGTGCATGTAGCTTGAAAATAACTAGATATCATTCACGTTGTCGCTCGCTATAGTGTGAACGTACAGTAAAACATGATATCGGATTCCACTCGCAGCAGAGCCATTCCAATAGATAATAGCGGAATTCATATAAAACTAAGCATTCGGTTCTCTTGGATATTCACTTGAATACGGCCCGATGTCCTGGTACACACGATATTCCCGCAGGCAGATGATTTTATTACTGTTTCACCTTTTCACCAGACTGATGGGTAAATTCAAGAATGTTCCGTGGTCATGTTGAATTCATTTCATGCAGACAGACAAAACCCAGATAAAAACAAGAGCTATATAGTGGCAGCATAAGTGCCAGGTCATATCATATGAGCAGGAAAGTATGTTTTAATGGCGGGAGCTATGAATATCTACAAACAGAACAGATTAGGGGAAAATGAGGAACTGGTAAGGAGAACTCTTTTAGGAAAGAGGAAAGTATCCACTCACAAGATTAATACAATATATGACAAAAAGCAATTAGAGTTAATCCAAAATTTAAGTGGAAATTAATTAACTTAAATCTATAAGAACAAGACAAAATATACTTATAATTATATACTCAACCAAGCACAGCTAATTCTCAAATTTCTCTGGCTGAAAAAAACATGATAGCTGGTATCCATCTGACTGATGGGCTATGCGATTTGCGCTGATTTTATAGGAAGAAAGAGCAATAAGAGAACATGTGATTAACATATTGAGACTACTAGGGTTGTGCAGATAGGTATGGTTCCACATCTACAGCCTAAAGAGCCATGATGCTACTGATCAGCTCAAGAACTTTGAGGATGGATTTGAACTGTAATTAACAACAGTATACTACAATAACTTAAGTGTTTATCACTGCACACCTCAAAAATGGTGAACCTGTAATGAATGGACATTTTTTTGCTGCCCAGTTAAGGATGGGTTCCCTTTTGAGTCTGATTCCTCTCAAGGTTTTTTCCTCATGCCATCTCAGGGAGGGTTTTTTTGCCACAGTTGCCACTGGCTCACTTATTAGCGACATGCACTTTTAGGCACTAAACTTGTACATTCTTTGTAAAGCTGTTTTGAGACAATGTCCAGTGGTGAAAGGGCTATACAAATCAAAATGAATTGAACTGAACATATTTGTTGAGGAGATATAGTACAGACAGTAATAGCTGCAATACAAAATACTTTACACTGGGGAAATCATGTTAGTTTTCTTTTTATGCTGTACCTAATAAGGATTTGGGGATACATACAAGTTCTTACAGAACCATTATTATATTATTGTGCTTACATTTTATCCTTGCCCTCCCACAAAAATAGGTGGCTAAACTGGCTACAGGGGTCTGCTATGCATGCCAATATGCTGAAATTTGATTTTCTCTTAATCAGCTGTTTCTTAAAGCAAAAAATAAGTTCACAATGAACTGTTGGCCAATGAAAAGGCCAAATATGCAAAAAAATTCAGAGCCTCTGATCTGACAAACAAGAGTAAGTGCAGTGAGTAGTGCTGAAGTGTGAATTGTCTATGCCCAAAAATTAGTCAGCGACTTGGAATTCAGAGCTAAAATTGTGAAGCGTGAACTACTGTAGGCTTTGCGTATTTAGCATCTTAGACATGCTAGTACGAGGAAATTACAGTATCTAAGTGACTATGGGTTCATTATCAGAACACAGATGGCAGGGGCTTCGGTCATAAAGATTGCTCAGTCAACGGGCAGTGTTTGAAAGGAACAGTGACTCAAGTGAGTTCTGAATTTAGATCTATGGGAAAAGCCATCAGTAAATATCATTGAAACACTTTATCTTAAGAAAAAAACAAAACAGAAGGGCAGCTGTTCTCCAGGTGGCTTAGAATATAAATGCAGGACATGATCAGACTGTAAAAAGAAGAGAAATGATTGTCCATGTCTCAGAGAGGAATATTATAGGGTAGGAGTGCATAAACCTTGAGTTGAAAAGACAAATTTGTGTTTGAGAGCTCTGCGATGCAAAAAAAAAAAGCTGTAAGCTCTGGTCTGGTCTGCAGAAAAAATGTGATCTGGGCATCCATGACTTACCTTTCATTACATTCTCAATAAGTAGGGGAGTGCAAGTGTGGCATACATCAAGAGAACAATCCCAGGCTCAGTGCTTGACCCCTAGAGTGAGCAGGTCCAGAGAATTTTATATGCTGTAGTAGGCATTTATTTTGCTCACATTGATTTGGATCCACTGTTCCTTTAGGCTGAAAAAAACAAACTCGCAAAAAAGTTGTCTTTGGTCATGAGTTGGTATCCAATGAAGACTCATTTATAGTAATTGCGACCAAAGAGAACTAACTTTTTTATTTTATTTGATGAGGGTTCAGACAAATGAAGTGAAGGCAGTTTAATGAGACAACAATAGACAAAACAAAACCATCAAAGTCAATGATAAGAAAATATAGGGCCAGGCAATCAGCACGAATCAAAACCAGAGAATCAAGCATAGTAATAACAAGGTTGACTAAAAGCACAAGCAAATAGATTGTATACTTTGTTAAGACACACAGACTAATCAACCAGAGGGGCATATTCCTGATTCTGGATATTCACTGGCACTGGCACAATCTGACTGTGACCACTACTCATACTGAAAATTAAAAAAATCAGCTTTGAAAACAAAACTCAGGATAGTGTGTTGGTAACAGACAAAAAAATAAATGCGTTTGCCCTAAAGCTCACTTTGAAGAATATTTAAGTTTATCCGACTGCATTTTCTGCACAAGCCTGGCTTATGCCGTTTGATGATGCAAGCAGAAAGACATGTAATGAAATGTCAGTGTAAATCAGTACAAAGTTCTTAGTTTTCAGTGAACATCTATACCCCATGATTAAATATTTCCATTTAATGGGAGTGGGCTCTTTCCAGGACAACTCTGTCCCCAGTTTGATGAGGGCACTCAGAGTGGTTTGATGAGTGTGAAAATCATATGTAATCATATCCTTGACAGACCAGACACACAACAAACCCAACTCATTAACACATACTGTATTGAAGTTTAAATGTTCGCCACCATCATCATCATAACACTGTCATGTAATGGAGGTACACGAGGATGCAAGTGCAGTAGATGAACATTTTATGTAAACTTTATGGACAAAAGAACTGACACCTGACTTTTCCAGCCATATGTCGGTCTTCCCCAAACTGTTACCACAAAATTAGAGGCACACAATTGTATCCAATGTCTTTGGATGAGGATGCTATTTATTTTTCCTTTACTTTAACTAGGAGACTGAAACCTGTTGTAGCATAACACTGCTATGGTGCTCAAAGCAAGCTCCATGAAGTTGAGTGGCCTGTTATAGAGCCTGTTATAGAGCTGTGACCTCAAACCTATTGAACACCTTTAGGATGCATTAGAATGGACCCCATGCCTCCTCACTCTACATCAGTACCTAACTTTACAAATAACCTAGTGGCACAAATCTCAACAAGCACACCTCAAAATCTACTGGAACATTTTCCCAGAAGAGTTGAGGTCATTATTATATCTGCAAATAAGAACTAGATTTGAAAAAGCAAATACCAAGGTGTCTACACACTTTTATCCATATAATGTATATAAAATCCAGAAAGTACAAATTGAACTCCACAATCATAAATGTAATTTAGGTTTGGGTCAAGCAATCAACAAGCTCCATAACTAAGGGAAAATCAAAGATGATAAATGAAAAAAGGGATTGATATGGACAGGTAGCAAACACTGAACAATACTTTATACAGACAATTAGGACACACAAGGGAAATAACCAAAAAACAAAACAGGGGCTGGGCATGATATAGAACAAAGACACACATAGCTAGGGCCATAGTGCTGAAAACTTGCACCAGGGGGATCATCTCTGGCAAAAAAAATCACCTGCTGATGGATAAATTGTCCTCACTAAAATACTTCATGCTGAGGTGCCCTCTCATTGAGATGGGCCAGGATAAGTTTAGTGAGTGCAGAACACTTTAAATTCACCTCATAAGATGCAGATATATCATCAGTTATCAACCACCATTCGGCCTCTGATTTTTTGTGCTAGCTCTCTCTCTCTACATGTCAAGTTAAGTGTAAAGATTTAATTCAGAGAGGATGTAAAGACATGCCTAAAGTCTCCTATTTGTATCAGGGTATAGTTTGTTCATGGTCTTGCATGTTTATTTGTATCCATGTTGTGTACATAAAAAACCCAATGTGCACATTTAAACTAATTTTGCAGTAGTCAATGTCTGACGGTGTTCAATTAACTTATCAAATAATATACTTTGTGTACAAGTACATTAAAAACGTACATAAAAGGGTTAAGTTTTAGCGAAGGTAGGAGTGCCTATGCTCCAACAACTCTAGATTATGTAACTTGCCAAAAGAGTTAAGATAAGAAACTATAATTTTAAATAAATTCAAATCCTTGATTGACATAATAGTGATGATAATATACATGATGAAATATGACAAAACTGACAAAATGTAAGCCTTCACCCTAAAAGATATGACACGTTTATATTGAAATAACTTTTTGTGTGTTTAGCAACTCTAATTCTAATTTGCAGGTTGAAACTGTGTTAATAGAGCAATTAGCTCACAAACTTCTTTTTTCGCCAACATTGAACATAACTGAAAATATAAATCTAACATAGTAGTAGTGAAGAAGGCAAAAGTTAAACTCTAAGGTCCAGAATGCAGATAGAGTTGGGCTTGGTTAGTTTGCATGCAACAAGATGGGTAGATTAGCATGATTCTTGATTGAAGCTTTGGAAGCTGATCTGCTTGTGTAGAGTGTGTAGATGAGGAAGTGGGAATGCTGGACAGACTAAAGGAATAAACCAGTGTTCATTTTAGGTAGAGCTACATTTACAACATTTGTAAGATGTCCTTATATAGAGTGATGTACATTTATTATCTTGATATCATTGAACAGTTGAAGGTTAAATGGCATTGCTCAAGTGCCTAAAAGTAGCGGTTTGAGGAGTTAAAAATGATCTTCAAATTAAAAGTCTTAACCATTGAGCTACCACCACCTAGAACCTCCTGTTGGCAGAAGTAAGTGGGTTTATGGCATTGTGAGAATCATAAGAAGATATTAACCAAAGTGAAAGTTTCAAACATAAACAGTCAGGAAGACAATTGTGTTCGGTTAAACCCTAAACCAGCCATATCACCTTGTACATCATATGGTAGTACACACAAGTTTGTGAACACCTGACTTAAAGATTTAATATACTTTTTTAACATCCTTCTTGACATTTGGTCTTTGTTTGCGGTTATAATAGTCTCCACTCTTCTGGGGAGATGGAGGCTCATTCTGCCTCAAGGTTATTAGTAAAGTCAAATACTGTTGTAGGGTGAAAGCCTGGGCAGCAGTCAGTGTTTCAATTTATTTCAAAAAGTCTTTAAAAAGGTCGAGGTCAGAGCTCTGTGTAGCTCTAGTAGGCCACTCAAGATCTTCCGCTCTAACCGATGTAAACCATATCTTCAAGGAGCTTGCTTGGTGCACAGGGGCATTGTCATGCTGGAACAGGTTTGGATCGCCTAGTTCAGGTGAAGAGAATGTTTAATGCTACAACTTCCAAAACCATCCTATAAAATGTAAACGTTGTGGTAACAATTTGGGGAATAAGCACATAGTCTGGAAAAGATGGGTGTCCCAATACTTTTGCCCACTTTTGTATATAGCAAGGAAGAGGATGGAGATGAAGAAAAAAATATTCAATATAATTGAATAAGAAAACATTTCTAAATATTTCACTATTACTGAACATCAGCAACATGCAGAAGCAAATTATGATTCAGTTTAATCTAAGTTGATTTAAGACTAAGTTGCTTCAGTTTAATATATTTGCATGTAAAGGAAATCTGCCACTTCTTTAATATTAAATTCTGTTTAATAGATGCTATTCTTTACTGGAATGACTGGCAGGTCGACAGCGACGTGATAAGAAAATTGCAAAAATAATTGCATCCTTTTTTTTTTTTAATCTACTCAGCTCATTAAGCAAATCAGATTGGACCCTGAGCACATACACTCCCTCACATGTACACAATCCTTAAACTGTAAACCTGAAACACAGCTGATGTGTACTGTAATTATAGAGTGCGTAGGTGTGTGTGAGACTGACAAGAGCGCAGCCGGTGTGAATCACACGCACACGTTTGAGAGTGTATTGTGAAATCGGCACTGGCGGCATTGTCACACATGATTATCACACTTATCGATATAACAAAATCATTGGGTTAATAACATAACACGATAGAAGACAGCAGACAATCAGTTGTCATTGGTAGACTGATGCTTCCTGTTTAACTATCTGATTAATACTAAATGACACTTTTTTGCTTGCTTTCAATAATAATAAATTAATATTAAATAATATTAAATGCCCATTGTGTTTTTGCTATTTGGTGCCACTTTCAAATTTTTTAAGAAAATGACAAATAATACACAGCATTGGTATGGCGATTAATCGTTTGGACAGGATCTTGTTAGAATATTTATATGGATAGTTTTTTAGTTTTTAATTAATCTGCTTCCATATGGTCATTACAATTAATTAGAAGGGCTGCATCACTTTTTTTGAAACAAATTTGAAACATCCCAGATGATAGAGCAACAGAATTCTCCATTTACATAATAAGAAGGGCTGTATTGTTTGGGATCATTCTGTGCACTCTTAGGGGGTTTTCAATCTGGTATTATGGTCTAAAACAGAGGATTATTTACATGAAAAGTAGGTAATGTAGTGGTACTAAACCATGTCGGATGCCTGTGTGCATAACTTGTGCCCAGAAAGTAAAGTAACACTTAAATGTATAACATTTGGCAGACATCCTCATCCAGAGAAACATACAGTTCTGAAATCTAATTCATATAAATGAGCATTAAGGTCTTATTCAAGGGCCCAGCAGGGGTGGCATAGTGGTGCTGGGATTTGAACCTATAACCTTCTGCTCAAAAGTTAAATATCTTAACCACTGAACTGCCATTTTCCTGCATAACTTGCATGCATTTTAGCTGATAATGACTTCATTAGTTTCCACCACACACATACGCCATGAATACTTTGCTATTAGCCTTTTTCTTAAAAACACACCATTTGCTAGCAGGAGCTGGCCGCTCTCTCGTGTACATGTGATGAATCGAGCCATGCAACAAATATAAGTGCAAGTCTCCGGCACTCTGCTGCACATAACAGCATGAACACAGCTAGAATCTAATATTTCCTAAGGAGATGTGTTGCTGGATAGTGCAAAAGTTGTCACCGGATGTGCCTCCACAAAGCACGACGTGATTCTCCGTGGCAAAACGAGCATTTTTTTGATAGGTCAAACGTCAATCTTTGCCAGTGATGTAAAGTTTAAATCACCCCTAAGTGTGCTGAGCATTTTGAGATGTGTTATGTCTGTGTTGCTTAATACCTATTTTGATATGTCCAAATTCACCATGTGATGTCACTCTTATCAACAATCGACTCACTGTGTAGGGTGGTTGGGCATGTCACATACCCATGTCCGAGCTTGTTTATTTTTTGCATATTTTGTCCGTTAATGAGCATGTGACAGCACGTCATGTTTTTATATTACCCACAATGCAATTCCCCACGCTGGCCTGAGTTCTTTGAAATGTCACATCAGCCCCTAAACAATTAAAAAGCAAAAAAAAAAAAATTGGTGAGTCGTGTTTTTCATGCACATTTATGATAATGTAAAAATGAACACTGCAGTGGAATTAGATAGAAATCACGTGAGTCTGAAATCCCATAAATAATGCAAATTCAAACCAAGTGTGAACAATTTCAGAAACTCGAACTTCACCTTAACGGCCACTAAACGATCATATTCAAGGAGCACATTAAATGGCAGGGTACATCCTTAAATAGTAGGATATGATACTAAATTATAGTTTTACATATCGAGCACCCTAAATTGTTTGTCATTAAGAATGCAGCCTGATAAAGCATTGAAACATAAAATATAACCTGTGGTCTGTTTTGGGCTGTTAATTAAATCATGTTTCACAAATAAATCGCTGCTTTTTATTTTTTTAACAGCAATAAAAAAATTCAAATTTAAAATTTGTGATGTTAATCGTTTTTGTTAAAATGCTTTTATATATATATATATATATATATATATATATATATATATATATATATATATATATATATATTCACTTGTACACTTCATGCTTCGTTAGAGGCAACAAACTTGGTCATGCATTATACACAGAGACTAGTGCACAGATTTTTTTCTTGAACAATTTGTGGTAAATGACCTTTAACCCTTCATCAGCATAGTAACAGATGGGTGTATGTCAGGAAATTTATATCCATATGGTGAATGTGGTTATTTTGATAACCTCTACATAATAATTGCACATACATATAAAATGATGCAGGATTTATGTATAATGCAATATGCGATATTCTTGGTATAAACAAACTCATAAGATTGTTTACTGAGAATAATATGTAGGAAAACAAGATGTTTGTCTAATTATATGCATGTGACTGTTTAACCCGATTTTGTGAACAAATAATGCCTGGCACAGGTCTGAGGCTTCTGATCTTTGTAGCAAAAGTCACAGGGATTACACTGAGCAAACTCCTTAAGTCTCTTGCAAGTGGTGTGTGTGTGTGTGTGTGTGTGTGTGTGTGTGTGTGTGTGTGTGTGTGTGTGTGTGTGTGTTTGCATATTATGCGACCAAAGTCTGAAAATCTTCACTTGTGTTCTTGTTGCTGTTCAGCTATGTTTTGCCTCAGGCAAGCTGTCGAACCTAAGCTACACACACACACACACCCAGACACACACACAAATGCACCCACACAGAGGGTCAGTATTTGTGATTCAGTTTGTGACTTTCGACGTGTGGTCAGATTTAGCATTCAGATTGGACATCGGGACAAATTGATTTTCTCCTGTTTACAGCCTCGAGCAGCTTCTGATGACATCCTCTGAGTGCAAGTGCCTTATCATTAGTGTGTATGTGTGTGTGTGTGTGTGTGTGTGTGTGTGTGTGTGTGTGTGTGTGTGTGTGTGTGTGTGTGTGTGTGTGTGTGTGTGTGTGTGTGTGTGTTCCCTTAACTGAGCCAATGCTGTGATCATGTTATTGGCAGCTAAAACAAAACAGATACTGTATACACACACACACACACACACACACACACACACACACACACACACACACACACACACACACACACAAACACAACATTAAATATAAAATAAAATGAATTATACAGAGAAGTAGTGTTCAACAGTACTAGAGCAACCTCTGAACTATTTGCCTTGGTCACGCCTGGTTGTGGTGTGGAGGAGAAATGTCCTGATTCTACACAAGATGTTGAAGTAAATATATATATATATATATATATATATATAATATTTGTTTATTTTTATTAGCAAGATAACATTAAATCATTATGCACATCATTATATAAAATTCTGATAAAACGTCACTGGCAAACCTACAATCAAGCCTTTACCTTAAGCTGAATAAGCCTATTAAGCTCATTACCTTGAGCATTAACTACATACTGTAACATATTGTTTGTGTGTAAATTTTACACAGAGGTACAATTATACAGTTAGTCAGGAACATGCTAAAATCGGCACTCGAATATGTTTCCCATCAGCCATTGCACCTTACCAACTCTAATCATACATCTGTATCATACCTGTGTCAGGTTTCCTGATTAGAAGCACCAGTATTGAGTTGCACCTCACTCATTGTCTTCATGAATGTTATCCAAGATGCAATTTATAGTTTTCTTGTTCCCTTTGCCTTGTTATTTATTGTTTGTTGCTTTTTCTTTTCACGTTTCCACTGTCAATAAAAAAGCCTGAACTCGCATCCACCTCCACCTTGATTACACGGTGTAGATATTTTCGACTGTATTGCCTCTGAAACTACATATAGACGTGAAAGTACACTTGCCTAACAATTTAAATTATTATACTTTCTCTTCAACACAGGAGCATGTTAAAAGACGAATTAAAGGGAAAAAAGTCTTATAGTATTGGGGCTGCTGTTCTTACTGTATGTTTTAATACACCTTGATGTAGATTCAGCAAGTGCAAAACTGTAATAGATACTAGTAGACTTCTCTCAGCAATTTACATACGGTTTTTGGTATTTGATAGATCCTTATATATTTGATAGATAGATTTGATTTTAAATCATTCCACATGGATTAGGGCAAGAGACTTTTACTCAGAGAAAATAATTTACTCCTACATGGATGCATGCTACTGTTTTTATTTGTACAGATTGGTGAAGAGTATTGATGAATCCTGTGTAGCTTTATAATGCATCTGATGTGACATTTGAATATCTTGGCTTGCGTTTTTAAAAGAGAAAGAGAGAGAGGGAGAGAAAGAGAGATAGAGAGAGAGAGAGAGAGAGAGAGAGAGAGAGAGAGAGCACATCCTGATTGGTGTACTGATTGGGTCTCTTCATTCAGAATGAAGAAAATTGGACAGCAAGTTGCCTCTGCCTTACAGTCATCTGTTCTTTCAACAACAATGCCTTTAGTTAACTCCGCAAGTGTAATCAATGTTAAGAGTGTGTGTGTGTGTGTGTGTGTGTGTGTGTGTGTGTGTGTGTGTGTGTGTGTGTGTGTGTGTGTGCTTGTATGACACAAGAGGCGATCACGCTGGGTAACTGTACCTCATATTATTAATATATTAAGAAAAAAAAAATTAAATCTTATTATTTAATGAATGTAAAAAAAAACCACCATATAGAACACAAGCAGAGCAAAGATGATGATGATCAGGTGATCAGGAACGTCTCTGTTCTCAGTGTGCACAGTACAGAACAGTAACTTGTTTTGTCAATTTGGTTAATAAAACATTTAGATATCTTTGCCATAATTACTACAGTGGAGGCATTTGTGTAGGAAATATAAATGTTGGACAGAACACGTTCATGTAAACCAACTTAAAAACAAAGAGTTCAACTATGAAACTATTAAGACACAATAGATATTATTGCAAGGTCGGGATGGACTTAGCCATGCTTCTCTATCTATATCAGCTTACTTACATTTGACACTTTTGGGGAGAACAACATGAATAAATATCCAAACCCGTATGTAGAAACTATTTTAGCTTTACTAGCTAAGCTACTGATTATTGCTTTTTCACACTCTCGATCTCCCCAGACTCATTCTTTCAATCACTTACTCTTATCTCTAAAATTATGCCACTCCAATCCATTAGCAATGTCATAGCATCTGGCCTGATGAATCAAGCAGTTGAACTTGACAGGTCTGGGATCTGGGATTACTGTGGCTCAAACTATTGAACATTGGAAAAAAATGTTTTTAGTTCATATTACATTGTATTTCAACTACTTAAGTATTCTGCAAAGAACTAAAAAATGCAAGACATTGATTTAATTATTGAATAAAGGAATAATCTTAGAAAAGCTTAAAAGGAAAACTCATACATACATACATACATACATAAATAATACAATGAAGTATTCTGAAATCATGAACAAAACTGAATACAGTTAATACAGTGGTATCGGTTACACCAAGTGTAATCTCTTTCTTATTTTGCTGTATTTATTTTAGTTTGTTTTGAGAGAATATTAATCAACATATGTACAGTTGATTTAGCATATATTTTAAATGGCTCCAAATCATCAAATGTTTTCATTTGGCCCTTGCTGACTGTCTTAATATTTGTTCAATACTTAGTGGGATGTAGTCAACATGTATCAAGATGAAACCTTCTGGCACCACACTAAAAAAGTATGCCATGCTGAAGAGCAATAGCTTATATAAGTGATAAATCTAGTCCTAGAATTATTTATCTACATCCAATTCAGTGAAAAATGGTTGTTTCCACATGTACATGTGTTTTGATTTGTTCTTTTACATCCTGTGGAATGTGGAACAATGTAAATAATGGGGATTATTGTAAAAATAAGCTGCTATGACATACTGATACAGTTTAAATACTTGAACACTCGAATCCAAATAACATACATTCACAGTTGCATACATTGTGAGACAGCGATTGCAAACTAATTAGTAATTACTATTCTACTATAGTAAATGGTTGATTTTTACAAGATGAATTTGATGCGCTGGAGAATATAACATTAAAATGAGAAATATTAGAAAAAAACAGCTTAACAGCAACACCAACAGCTCCATTATAAATGCTAATACAAACGCAAAAAGTAAATAAAAACAGAACGCAATTCTTATAAGTCCATATTCTATTCACAACAACAACAACGAAAAACGTCAAATGTTTAATGTACAGTGCCCTCCACAATTATTGGCACCCCTGTTTAAGATGTGGTTGTGGACTTCTAAAAATTCTCCTTTTTTTAAAACAACATAGAACCCAAATGCAAAAAAAGAGAAAAATCCAACCTTTCATTTAAGTACATAACTTTGGTGGTAAAAAAATCACACATTTAGAAAAAAAAAAAAAACTTGAAATCATGTGTGCCACAATTATTGGCACCCCTAACAATTCCTCTGAAAAATGTAATTGTTTTTTTTTTTTATATATTTTTCTGTAGTTGCTAAGGTTGGTCAGGGTATCTAGGGACTTTTAATTAGTAATTCATGATTTCCTGTTTCCCTGGGGTATAAATATGACGTGACACAGAGGCCTAATTCTCTTACCCATTTGTCAACATGGCAAAGACAAGAGAACACACCATTCAAGTAAGGCAGATGTGTGTCGACCTTCATAAGTCAGGCAATGGCTACAAGAAAATAGCCACTCGCCTTAACTTGCCGGTATCTACAGTCAGAGGAATCATTAAGAAGTTTAAAACAACTGGAACAGTGACAAACAAGGCTGGAAGAGGTCCCAAGTTTATCTTGCCACAACGCACAGTGAGGAGGATGGTAAGAGAAGTAAAAAAATTTCCCAAGCTCACCGTCACAGAATTGCATCAAAGAGTGGCATCTTGGGGTCACAGAGTCTCCAAAACAACCATCAGACGCTCTCTACATGCCAACAAGCTGTTTGGGAGGCATGCAAGGAAAAAGCCTTTTCTCACTAACACTCACAAACGTAAACGTCTGGAGTTTGCTAAGCGGTACTGGGACTTCAACTGGGATCGTGTGCTTTGGTCAGATGAGACTAAGATTGAGCTTTTTGGCAACAAACACTCTAAGTGGGTCTGGCGTAAAACAAAAGATGAGTATGCCGAAAAGCACCTCATGCCCACCGTGAAGTATGGTGGAGGATCTGTGATGCTGTGGGCCTGTTTCTCTTCCAAAGGCCCTGGGAACCTTGTTAGGGTGCATGGCATTATGAACGCTTTGAAGTACCAGGATATTTTAAATAAAAACCTGATGGCCTCTGCCAGAAAGCTGAAGATGGGTCGTCATTGGGTCTTTCAGCAGGATAATGATCCAAAACATGTGGCAAAATCTACACAAAAGTGGTTCAGCAGTCACAAACTCAAGGTCCTCCCATGGCCATCTCAGTCCCCAGACCTCAACCCAATCGAAAACCTGTGGGGCGAGCTAAAGAGAAGAGTGCATAAGAGAGGACCCAGGACACTGGATGATCTAGAAAGATTGTGCAAAGAAGAATGGTCAAAAATCCCTCTCTCTGTGTTCTCCAATCTTGTGAAATGTTATAGGAGGAGATTAAGTGCTGTCTTGTTGGCAAAAGGAGGTTGTACAAAGTATTAACATCAGGGGTGCCAATAATTGTGGCACACATGATTTCAAGTTTTTTTTTTTTTTTCTAAATGTGTGATTTTTTTACCACCAAAGTAATGTACTTAAATAAAAGGTTGGATTTTTCTCTTTTTTTGCATTTGGGTTCTATGTTGTTTTAAAAAAAAAGGAGAATTTTTAGAAGTCCACGACCACATCTTAAACAGGGGTGCCAATAATTGTGGAGGGCACTGTATATACCATTTTAAAGAAAACATCAGGTAATTTTAAATTTGATGGCAAAACAGGTCTAAAAGTTGGGACAGGGCATCACAAAGCATAAAGTCTTCTATCCAGATACATCTGGGAACTGAGGAGGTCAGTTGCTGACGTTTTGGGAATGTTGTCCTATATGTGTCTGATACATGATTCTAGCTGCTCAGCAGTTCTGGGTCTCCATTGTTGTGTTTTTCTGTTTAATTATATGGCAAATGTTTTCAAATGTTGAAAGTTCTAGACAGCAGGCAGGCCAGTACAGCACCTGGATTCTTATTTTGCACAGAAATTTCTCCATATTCTTTGAAAATTTTGATAATATTATGTTCTGCAAATTATGATATATTCAACTATTTTGTAATCTTATGTTGAGGAACATTATTCTGAAATTGTTTCACAGATTGCTGAATCTCTACCATCTTTACTTCAGCGAGACTCTGCCTCTATAAGAGCCACTATTTATACCCAATCATCTTACTGACCTGTTGTCAATTAATCAATTTAGTTGCAATTTTTTTCTCCAACTGTTGCATTTTTAGACTTTTGTTGCCCTGTCCTAACGTTTTTGAGATGTGTTGCGGTTATGACATTTAAAATTGCCTTTTTTTTTATTGTACATTTTCTCAGTTAAACAATCATAAAAACATGTTTTTATGTTCTATTGTGAATAAAAGATGGGTTTATGAAATTCGCAAATCATTACATTGTTTTTGTTTAAATTGTACACAGTCACAAATTTTTTGGAACTATTTCTGTGAATGATTTAGAGTGGGATTTCTAGATTTAATAAGATCTAGATCTGTATATACAGTAAAAAAAACCTTTGTTATTAGTATCCATTCAGTCAGTTTTATACTGCAAACATCAAAGACAGGTTTTAATTTCTCAATGCTGGCAAATGACCATGGCTTTACGCAATTTTAATACATTCTGTTTCATGCCAGATGGTTTTTCACCGCCACGAAAAACAAACAAACGAAAAACACAACGTGAATTATCCCTTATGTACCAAATGTGATGGATACTTTCATGTATTTTATTTTATTAATTTATTTAATTTTCAAAACCATTTCAGAACATTCTACAAAGTTGCTCTTATACCAAAAATACTAAAAACAATAGAAAACCTAAAGAAAAAGACCGCAAACTATAACCAGAAAACCCAGTGAATTCAAAACATACAGTGTTAATGCTAGGCTGGTGATTATTATCTAATTCTCCCAATTAATCTGGATTACATTGGTAGGATACATTTAACACTAGACATATTAACAATCCAGTTTTATTCAATAACCAAAAAAAGACATTCATGTATTAATGATGTATTCATTTATATTTTATACAATATGCTATCAAACTGAATTACATCTCCCACTATGGCTGAGATCAGAGATAGCATTAGGGGTGCAGTGGATGCAAAAAAAAATGTTAATGAGATTCCTCAACATCTAAACTGCAAGATGTCACATACAGACCTCTAAAGGGAGAAATTGTGTGTCGTCTCGATCCAGAAGCATCATTAAAACAAAGATTTAGCTTTTTTTGCTAACTCACACCAACGCAGGCTCTCTAATTAGCCACAGAAGTGCTAGAATTGTTAAAAAGCGACATGATGTCGGCACGGACAACCCGTAAACACGTCTGCCCATTCACAGCAAACACTTTTAGGCTAAAAAAACATTCCAAAGTAATTTCAAATCAAAATAACAAGGCAGCCACCTGGGCTTACAGACATGCAAATTAGCATTCAGGCTTTGAACATGGCACTATGAAAATACAAACCTAGAGAAAGTACATAGATGATCTTCGATTTCAATGGGAATTATTTAATTGAATGTAGATAAGAGAAGTCACTAGAGTGTTTCCTATTACAATAAAACAAGATTATATTCTACGCTCAGAATGTAACCAAAAATAAATATTTTATTCAGAATTGAATTGAAGGGGCAATTTTTCATTCTAGAATTCAGTCATTCAAAGTTATCAACACCAGGATCTTGCATGATGCACGTTTTGTATTATGTATATAAATTCAAATCAATGGGAATAAATGATGTTTTGATTTCCTTATAAACACAGAGGTCATGCTCACAACAATGTCACAAAAAGTGATGTCTTTCTTAGCAATTAAAAGAGGACAACCATTGCATTTATTGTAATCTGTTTAGATAAAAATAATAATAATAATAATTGGCATGTAATGAGGAGGCAAATGGCAGTGAATATATTTTAGATAATATATATAAAAAAAACAATGCACAAAATAAGAAACAAAGCCAAATTTTATTTAGTTTGATTAGTTTATATACATTGTATAAAACCTGCATCTTGCACGATCCTGGTCCTGAAAACGCAGAATGACTAAACAAAACAAATTTTCAATTAAATTCTAAATAAAATAATAGTCGATAACATTCCGAGTGTAGACTTTAATTTTGTTTTGGTGTAAAGGGAAACACTGCAGTGACTCACACTGTCGTAAGAGCATCAATGCTACTCTGGTTTCCTAATTAGGAATGAACTAATAAATGTAAATGTTGTGTTTATATATTATTTGTTTCTGTTGTGATATTTTGTGATCATTTTTATTGTTGAGTGGTATACCAATCAAATTAATAAAATGTTTTATTTATTTATTTTATTGATTTTTTTATTGTATATCTGCTTACATAAAATTGAATTCATGATTGCGTATCTGTGTTCGAAAAAAGTGATTTTCATGTTAAAGCTTTTAATAATATGCAAGCAAAACTTACAATTATGCAGAAATGGACAAACCCTGTCCTAGTGATAATGTTAATATTCTCACACTCGAGCCAGACAGAACCTTACAAATTAGCGTGTGAGCGTATTTTGTGGCCATGTGCGACTGAGAAAAACCGGAAGGATCTATGACAAGCTGTGGAGATAATGATGTCACGGTGTGCTGCGATGAGACATTTTAATCCTATTTGCTGGTCATCCCTGTCAAAGCAAGCACTACCGGGCGCTTGGCTGAGCCAACACATGCTTTGCTAATCTGTTTTCCTCTCTTTTTCCTGCCATGTTCGTGATCCTACAGCAGTTGGCAGTTCAATGAAGGTTGATTTTGGCTTCACTTTCTTTCACTTTTTTCTTTTTATGTTATGTCGACTTCACCGTGCGAATATGTTAAGAATCGAAACTAGATCTGTTAGTATAAACAAGCGTACATATCAGTAGAGACTTCTTGCTATGTTTGATTTGCTTATGTTTTATATTTTGATTTAAAAAAAGACATGAAACGACATGAAAGTTGATTTCTTTATTACAATAATTTACTGTATGTAGTATCCGACAATAGTGGGCGGTCAGGGCCAGCAAAGCCTTCTCTGCTTTGCTAAAAAATATTAGATTTTTTGTCCAATCAGATTTCAGCCTCTATGTGCTGCCATATCTGCCCAGGGCCTTCAAAGTCAGTACTGCTGAACTTTTTACCTTAGTCTCTATTAGCAATGGGTCGTTTTTTTTTTAACCAATCAGATTTAAAATTCTCCCCACAGGGCAGCTAGCTGGCCCAGAATAGCGTCAGCATTTTTCCGTCCTCTGATTGGTTGGTCAGAGGGAACCTGTTAAAGCTAAGTTCAACTTTCAAAGCACATCTGTAGCGCGCTGCACACATGAATACATCTGAGTTAGACTTTTTTATGCCTACAGAGGAAGAGAAATTGATTTTGTCTCGGATATTCTTAAAAATAAATTTTTAAGAAAAGCTAGACATCGTGAGGAGGTCGTCCAACCCCGAAGCTAGCTAGCTTGTCTCAGCCTGGGTAAGGGTTTGTTCGCCACTTCCAGACCAGTGAATACGAGCGGTACCACTGAGTTACAGCCTCTGAGGAGCGTTGGAAATTATGAGTATGCTTTTCTGAAGAGTAGGTGGTATTTTATTTCCAATTTTAATGTTTTAGTCATGTTATTAGACAAATTTTGATTCTGAACTGCTCCAGATGATGTAGGTGGCACAGTTGCGGTTGTAGTAAAGAGGTTTGGAGCTTGCTTTAATAAAATGGTATTTACCCTCCATATGTTAAATGTCTCTCTCTCTGTAATGCCACGCGTTGTTATATTGCGTGTTTGTATATTATTGATGGTTTCTATAATTGCAAAGTGGTGATATTAGGAGGTGGATTAAGTCAGGTAAGTCCCCACTGAGGGCCCAAATGCACGGCCCACCACTGGAATCCAATATATCAAAACAAATATCAGTAACGTTTTCACTAGAGCCAGTACTTTGCAAGTATTTTAATTAACATTGTATACAATAAAATGCTTCCTAAACTCTAATTGCTGTAACCTTATTGGAGTTTGGAGGCATTATTTGATCTAATAAATCTTTTAAAAAAAGCATGACAAACAAATCTTATAATTTCTATTATTGTAGTAAGTTAATCTAAGAAAAGAATTCGAATATGGAGTTCTATATAGATTTTCCAGCAAGAAGAAATATAATTGCCAGAATGTTTTTTTTTTTAACTAATTTATGCTGCCTTGAAAGTATTGAGCAATGTGACCATTTTTAAAAGGAATTTCTGATTTTAATCAGGGACTGGATCCTAAACTCATTACACCTCACACACTCTCAGTAATTATTTTCAATCAAGTGAAGCTGGAGAAAATTTCAAATCATGGAATTTTGGGGTAGTTTTTTTATGATGCAGACAGCTATAAACGGTTTAATGATAAAAGACAATCAATAATCACTCATACACACATGCATACATACATACACTATTATGTGCGGATTTTCTACAGTTCTGAATCTCTACATTTGCTGTTGAATAGTCCATATTTCTTGCTGCAGGCAGTGCCAATAAATGTTACTTGCCAATAAAAAGATTTAATTGCGAACTCAGGGGACCCAACTAACACTACCCACTTGGGTTTGCATTTTTGTTTAGATTCTAGGTATGTGTTTATAGCTAAAGAAAAAAAAATCCATAGATAATCAATCGGCCCAAAGCGACAAATCAAGGACGTGTACAAAGAGAGGCAGAAATGTCAGCTGATCAAGAAACACACTTTAAGTCTTTTTCGAGATCCAATTCATCCAAACATAACCCTAATCAAAGTACTAATATAAATGTTGTATAGGGTGTAGCTTTGTAGCTTATACAAGATTTCTGGCAAATCAAGCCTTGCAAAATTGGTGGCATTAGTGCCAGCCATTTGCTTGAGAATTACCCATTTATATTCATTACCATCAGACTCTGGGTTCAAACTAATTTGTTAATTATTCCTCAATGTGAAATATGCTTAAGCACCTCAAAACCAGATGTTTTATTTTACTCTCAACTCAATAAATAATGAGGGTATTGATTAGCTAGTATATTATGTTGCATTATATTCAATATTTGTCCAGGCTAATAGAAATAATGATTTTTTCTCACACAGACATTTAGAGTGAATGATCAATCACTGATCAGGAATTGATTAAAATAGCAGTCCATGTTTTATCCTGCCATAGAAGACAATAAAACGATGCAGTGTGCCAAAATTGGAGTCCACAGGTCCTTGTTTAATGACCTTTAAACAATTAATCTATTAAGTAATCAAATATAATATTATGAAAGTAGGTGGAATACTACATTACTAAAGTGTGCATAAAATCATGCACATAAATAAACACTGCTTGGGATTTTTACTTTCGGCCTAAACAAAGTCTAATTTATTAGTGCTTTATATTTAATTATTTTGACAAATATTTTTGTTGCGTATCCAAGAAGGAAAAAAAGAGCCCTTTTTGGCAAGTCTTTTGGGACATTGTCACATTTGGATGCTAAAATCCTTTGTCCTTTTTGGCAAAATTGCTCTGTCAGATTGCATGGAGACCATCGCTGTGCAGCAATTTCCTTAAATCTTGCCACAGATTCCCAATCAGATTGAGGTCTAGGATTTGATTGGAACATTCTAACACATTTGCGTCCTTGGTTCTAAACCACTCTAGAATGGCATTGTTTGCTTAAAGACAGTATCCTGTCGAAAGGTGAACCTTTTTGTAGGATTTCTTTTAGGATTCCCTTTATTGGGCTCCATCCATCCTGCCCTTGACTCTCAGCATCTCTATGAGATGAGATGAGATGAGATGAGATGAGATGAGATGAGATAAGATAAGATGCAAAGCACTGTACTTTCATATAAGGATTTTTACTACCTACTAACCTTTGAGAAATTAAAAAATATAGAAAAGATAATTCTAGATAAGACAAAAAAAGTGTCAACTTGGTAGTGATTTTAAACATTTTAACTGGTCTACAATGTGTATTGCCATTCCTTTCTTTCTACCATTGGTAAATTGGAGTAAATTCTGTGAAAGTGATTCCTGGAAATAAGCCAACTGAATCGGATAAAAGCAGAACAATCCTAGATTCAGTTAAATGAGCATAGTGAAAATAACTTTTTGGATTATTTGCTTTAAAAAAA
Source organism: Silurus lanzhouensis (assembly GCA_039877035.1). Classification (NCBI taxonomy): domain Eukaryota; kingdom Metazoa; phylum Chordata; class Actinopteri; order Siluriformes; family Siluridae; genus Silurus; species Silurus lanzhouensis. Next base: position 4,424,862 of record JBCEWE010000393.1, on the reverse strand, counting down.
AATGCAAGGTTTGGCTGATACATGGATGAAGAAAGAGTAAGAAAAAAATGCACTATACAGAAGTATAAGAGTAAAGATATAGAAAGAGAGAGAGAGAGAAAAAATTGCATTTGGTATGATTTGTATGAGATGTTCACATTGTGAGTTTTCACATTGTGCTGTGTAATGAGGCGTGACACAAGTGTGTGTATTCAGCGTGGGCTTTATTGTGGGCAATCCAAGGAAAGTAGTCATAGTTCAATGCAGGAGTCAATAAACATGCAGGCACGATCAAAAAGAGAGTCCATAATCGAAATAACACATGTACGTGATGGAAAAATTGGAGAGTAAAACAAGGAAACATACAGTATGTATGAGGCTATATAGACTATATGGATGAACATTTGTGGCTATGACCATAAGATTAATATGTGCTTTTTGAACATTCCACATTTAGACCTAGTTTGCTGTTATGAAGATGTTCCACTAGATTTTGACATCCAGACACATGGGTGTAATTAAAGTCAGGTACTGATGTATGTAAGGTGAGGAGGTCTAGGGTGCAGCAGGCACTCCAAATCATGCCAGATGTTCAATAGGGACTAGGTCAGAGCTCTATAACAGGCTACTCAAGATCTTCCATTTCAAATCTTGTAAAGCATCTCTTTATGAAGCTGGCTGTGTACAGGGACAATGTCATGCTGGAACAGATTTGGGTCTCCTAGATCAAGTGAAGTAAAAAATTAATGGTACCGAATCCAAAGGCATCCAATTGTGTGCCTCAAACTTTGTGGTAACCTTGTAGAAAAGGATCACATATGGCTGAAAGAATTAGGTGTACAAATACTTTATAAAGATTATACATTAGAAAAATAATTAAAAAGCCCATAATTTAAAAGAAAATCAATAAAAATGTATTGTCTTTTTGAACATGGTCGATCATCTCTCCAACATGGCTCTGAGACAGTTTGGGAAGAGAATTGCACAAGCCTTTATAGGCAATTTTAAGAATATCAAACAAGACAGCAAACAGAAATTAGGTAGCAAATAGTCCAGAACAACATCCAGAACATTACATTATTTGAAGAACAAAACAGTTGAATGTTTTATTTCAAATAAGCTTGCAAAAAATATATATATTTACCAAATTGTTCCCTGTTCTACCCTCACCTCATGACCATGAACATCAGGACTCTTGACAGCACACAACATAATCATTTTAGTGACCCATGCCACTTTTGGCTTCCTTTCCATTTAACTCTACTTTATGCAGAATCCTGCAAATTGATTGTGAAAGCATGCTGGCTGCCCTCATCGCTGTGACAGCTACTTGGCATGACCATAAAGACGGCGAAAAATTCGAATGGAAAGTAGCAGAAAACTGTGCATATAAGAATAAAAATTCACATCCAAGGATTGGGGAAAAAAAAACAAAAAACTGTAAGCGTGTTGACATTCCGCCAATCATTACACACCACCATATGATGGAGGCATTCGCAGGCCAGTATCAGAAAGGCTGTTTGTCCCTGATTAGATCTGTTGTTGACTGTCACTTGATTGGTCAAATGGCTTCTTGCAATGTGCCAAGGAAGACAAACATGGCCATGAATCTAGCGCATCTGTCAGTCAAGTAAAAATGGCTCGGTGAGGTTGCTAGATAAAAAAAAAATCATATATTTCATTTATCATATTCACAGTGTATCCTTTCCTTATCATCTATATACACTAGGGGTCCATTGCTTTATTTAATATGTTGTTCACATAACCTTCATTGAAAGATGAATGACACTTTTCAGTGTAATCTACATATCAATTTACTTATGGAGAAAAAGGGGGAAAATCATGCATAATGGTATAATGTATATGTTAGGAAAGCAGAGTAAAGATAATTGCACAAATGCTTGTATTAAGAGTGGAATTAAGCATGCATAGTGAGTAATGCCAAAATTGCACATAATATGCAGAAGATTAAAGATTGCAAGAGCATTAAGTGCTCAATTATAACCCAAATTTGGAGTGATTATAACTATACAACTAGAATTATTCATGTAGCAATATATTGGCAATGGTGTAATGTACTGTAGGAAATTGATTTCAACTATCTTGTACTTCATTTGGGAATCTATGAAGTAAGCTAATGTGGCCCCAAAGAGATTGAAAAGGATTTATATTGATCAAGACGTATATTCTAATTCATTTCAAGTCAACTTTGCTAGAAAGGATATAAACATTATTGTGAACGTCTATGGATTGTACCACTTAGAATCCATTAATGTAGTTTTAAATAATACATACGGTTTTACAATCAAGTCTCCACTCAGTGAACCGTTGAGTACAATGATGAAACGATAATGATGGATATCTGGTGTCAGTCAGATGAGGATGGTTCCTCACATAATTAACATTTTTTTACTCTTTACCACCTTCACTTCTGGCTCACTCATCATTGATCATTTCTTTGGGATAAATGGATAGAGAGAAAGTTATAGGGAGAAATGTGTACATTTAAAACCTAAATACTAAATCTTTTTACAACCCCAATTCCAAAAAAGTTGGGACTCTGTGTAAAATTTGAATCAAAACAGAATGCAATTATTTTCAAATGTTACATTTTAATCACAATAGACATAGAAAACATATAAAATGTATTAACTAAGCAAATACCATGGCAGCAACATTTCTCAAAAAAGTTGGGACGGGGCAAAAAAAAAAAAGGAAAAACTAAATGTTATTAAAGTGAAACAGTTGGAGAAATATTTTGCAACTAATTAATAACTACAGTGGAACCCGGTTATTTCGCCCTCGGTTACCTCGACAACCCTATTAAGTCGACGTTTTTGAAGCGGAACCGCCAAATTCTCGCTTTTTCTAAGCATTTTTTATCGGTTATGTCGATACCCTGATATCGCGGTGCGCTTTGGATAGAAAAGAGCAGCCATTGAGAGAGTGCCGGTGGGAGAACACGTACCAGGGATACGCATGCGCGATAACAACGACCGCCGTGAACCAACATATACCAACAATAACGGACAGTGAGAGTGTGGAAGTTTAAATAGGAGCTGGTGATGATGATAAACGAGCACCATATGTGCGCGATTGAAGTGACCCCCTAGGACATCGACATAACCGGGTTCCACTGTAATTAACCAAATAAAGATGGGCAGAGCTGCACCAATCTGTAAAAGACTGTGTCTATACATTTTGGTAAAATTTCCGAATAATGTTACTCAACATAAAATTGCAAAGTTGAATATCTCATCATTTACAGCAGTGGTCCCCAACCTTTTTTGCGCCACGGACCGGATTAATGTCAGACAATATTTTCACGGACCGTCTTTTAAGGTGTGGCAGATAAATACAACAAAATAAAATGATACGACCGGCATAAAAACTGGTATTTTCTTAATCAAATAATAAACATGAATCCACCGTGTTGCTTTTTGTTCATTTTGCTAGCTTTGGGGGTTTTAATTTGGCGGTAATGTATTATGTGTTAGCGGCCGGAGCAGCCCCTTTAAGAAGGTAGTGGATGTTGGTAAGACATGTGACCGAGGCATCATGACATGCACCAAGAGTGAGTCATAGACAGATGTGGCGGAGAGAATCCGGTAATTTTCCAAAATAAAACATCGTTCACAATCATATAATAAATAAAACAAAAATAATGTAAGTTATGTATTCTTTCTGTGTGGCCTGCTACCAATTGACCAACGGACCGGTGCCAGTCTGCGGTCCAGGGGTTGGGGACCACTGATTTACAGTACACAATATCAAAACTTTTGGGTTCCCTGGTAGTCTAGTGGTTAGGATGCGGCGCTCTCACCGCTGCGGCCCGGGTTTGAGCCCCGGTCAAGAAACCAACCCCAGCCATTAGGGTTGCATAAACCTTAGTGCCGGTCCCAAGCCCGGATAAATGGGGAGGGTTGCGTTAGGAAGGGCATCCAGCGTAAAAACATGTGCCAAATCAAACATGCGGATGATCCGCTGTGGTGACCCCTAATGGGAGAAGCCGAAAGAAAGTTTAATATGATCAAAACTTTTGAAAAAACCTGGTTTAAGTTCTGTGAGCAAGGTACAATCCCTATTGTAAATAGTGCTATACAAATAAAATTTATTTTTATTGAAAATAATGAACATCAAAGGTATCTTATATTTAATGATGCCATATACACTATATTGCCAAAAGTGTTCCCTCACCCATCAAAATCATTAAATGCAGGTGTTCCAATCACTTTCATGGTTACAGGTGTATAAAATCAAGCACCTGGGCATGCAGAATGCTTCTACAAACGTGAAAGAATGGGCCGCTCTCAGAAACTCAGTGAATTCCAGTGACAGGATGCCACCTGTGCAATAAGTCCAGTCCCACAGTCTACTGTTAGTGGTGTTATAGTAAAGTGGAAGCAATTGGGAACGACAGCAATTTAGCCACTAAGTGTTAGACCACTTAAAATCACAGACACACAGTGCACAGGGGTCGCCAACTTTCTGCAGTGTCAATAGCTACAGCCCTCCAAACCTAATGTGGCCTTCAGATTAGCTCAAGAACAGTGTGTAGAGAGCTTCATAGAATGGGTTATCATGGTTGAGCAGCTGCATCCAAACCGTACATCACCAAAGCATCGGGTGCAGTGGTGTACAGCAGTGAAGACGTGTTCTCTGGAGTGACGAATCACTCTTCACTGTCTGGCAATCCGATGGACGAGTCTGGGTTTGGCGGTTGTCAGGAGAACGGTGCTTGTCTGACTGCATTGTGGAAAGTGAAAAGTTTGGTGGAGGGTGATTATGATGTGGGGTTGTTTTTCAGGAGTTGGGCTCAGCCTCTTAGTTCCAATAAAAGGAACTCCTAATGTTTCAGCATACCAAGACATTTTGGACAATTTCATGCTCACAACTTTGTGGGAACAGTTTGAGGATGGCCCATTTCTGTTCCAACATGACTGTGCACCAGTGTACAAAGCAATACCTATAAGGACATGGATGCGTGAGATTGGTGTGGAAGAACAGATGAGGCTTTTCTCTCCAGCCTTATCTGAAAAGCTGTTCTTTAAAAAGTCAATGCTGATCCAGATATCTTGTGATGGTATGACAATGTAAGACGGTTATGCAACATCTTGAGTTCTTTCTTACTTTTGGATTGTTTAAGAATACCTTTTATCTATCACAACAAACAAGTCAGAAAGCAAGTTATTTAAGTATGAAAAAGCTAAATTGAAACTGTCTGCTTTTTGGCTGTCATCACATCTCGCTGCACTCAGTGTCAAGCTACAGTCAAAGAATCCGACAATCTGTGATCAGATAACAGCTGTCCATGCTTTTCAGGAAATCTAAAGTTTTTCAAATTAATCTTCAAAGGCATAGTCTGCACTTTCCAAGACTACAGCGAATCCAGAACGAGAAAGATATTATTTTGCCACATACAGGGGAAAACTGACAATTTCCTGGGTGATTTGATGCTTTCACTGTCAGAAAAAAACACTTTCTATTCATTCAGAATGCTTTTCTCATAAAGAATGTGACAGCTTTCAGATGGAGCCAAGCATATCTTCCAAATAAGGGAAATCGCTTACAGAGAAAAGTTAAAGATCGTGACAATTCAAATTATGGATAAAAGCTTGAAATTAAATTTTTCTAGTTTGAAAAATAAACCCTATATAGCTCCTGATAATAACATCAGACCTATTCTTGGTAAATCACAAATTCATATCTCAATAATGCTACAGCCACCTATGCATAGGAGTCAAAGATTGGCCAAAGGCGAAGCTGTCCATGCTCTCTGAGTGGAAAGGACAGCATTTCTCTCTTGACTAGAATTCCTCAGTTTTTCACAATTGATTATCTTTCAAAACTATTGGGACACCAGACTTTTCCAGCCATTTGAGATTCTTCCTCAAACTGTTACCTCAAGGTTTAAGACATACTTGTATAGGACGTCTTTGACAGTGGTGGCATTAATTTTCCCTTTACTTGTACTAGGAGACCCAAACGTGTTCCAGCAAGACAATGCCCCTGTGCTTAAAGCCAGCTCCACGAAGGTATGTTTTACATGATTTGGAGTGGAAGACCTTGAGAGGCCTGCTATAGAGCTCTGACCTCAACCCAATTAAACATCTTTTGGATGAATTGAAACACTGACCGAACCGCAGGCTTCCTTACTCTACATCAGTACCTGACTCTACTAACACCCATATTGCTGAATGAGCACAAATTCACTTCAAAATCTAGTGAAACATCTTCCCAGAAGTGTGGTGGTTTTTATAACAGAAAAGGGACACTAAGTGTGGAATGGGATGTTCAGAAAGCACAAACTAATCTTTTGGTTAGGTGTCCACAAACTTTTTTCCATATACAGTTGTGTATTAGGCAAATGATTAGACTAATAAGCAGTCATCCACTGCAATGTCAAGCAACTTCTTGAGCAGTTTTAGACATGCCTATGTCTATAAATGCCTATGCCATGCCTATAAATCACACAAATTACTTGAAACTAACTCAGAATATTTGTGCATTGAAAATCATTTCCTCAGATTTGCCTTTCCTTTGACTGCATCAAAAACAATTTCACTGTGATGCATCTGTACTGCATAATCCCCAGTTTACAAAAAAAATATATTTTAGATATTTAATTATATCTTAATATAAATTGTTCTGGACATCTTATACAAATTGACTTTTACTTTGCCTTTGTTTATAGAAAATTCCTTTTTTTATATTGGTTATTTGCTATGAAACAGGATCTTGGTGGTATTTTTAAACTAGCCCAGTTTGGCACAAAAAACATTCCCCTGAGAACCTGTTTAACTGTCCTATTGCTGCACCTTCTGTGCTGATAATGGGGCAGTGTCTATCCTGCCTCAGTAGGCCTCTATTAACTTTCATTCCTATATTTGGCCAAACTAACAACTCTATTGCACTATATGTGACTGAACAATACCTATTAAGGTGATAGAATAAGTGGAAAATCAGACTTTTGAAAATGGTAGTAAAACAGTTACACCATTAGTGCTTTGTTTTTCTTGTCTTGCTGATGTTTTCCTTGTGACTAGCACTGATACATGATTGATTCAATTTAGCTTTAGCCATATTTCTACTGAAGGTAGGTTTAACTGGGCATCAAAAGTAGATTACACATGTATATTTGGATTTGTAATCCAGCAACCAATGTAATTGTTTAACCAGGCCCTTACTTAAACCTTTAATGTGACCTGTTCTATCATATCATATCCTATTCTATCCTTTTCTAATTGATTCTAATTCCAATTTTTTTTCTCCATTTGATTAAATTTAATTTCTATTACATCATGAAAATGTGCCTAAAAGCCCATTTAAGATTTGATTATGACTCTGGCATATCTAATAGCTACCTAGTCACTAAACCGAATCGTGGCAAGCATCCAGTATAATTTTCCTGCAATGTCTAAATTCACAGGATGTACCGCTTGAGTGCAGGGCTGAAGGTTAAACTGTAGCTAGCATTCAGAGCTAATAGGACTCTAATTTGAGGTGGTGCACTGACAACATTGAAATGGATTAAGGTCATGTACACTAATCTTTTCTCCCAGATCTGAATTTTGGCCATGTACAGTATGAATGTCATGTTATAGGTTAACTTTGGTACATAATCAAGATAAGCTGTATTGATATGTGTTTAATTACTTTCCTAAACTCAGTGTTTTTTCCTTTTTGGCATGTATATTAGCTAGAAGGATTTTCCTAGCATTACTTCTCCTTGTGAGAAAAGTGAGAAAATTGCATTTAAAGATTTTGGCTTGACTGTGCCACAGGAGCATCATGGAAATTTTGACAGTCCAAATCAGAATTGAAGCAGCTTATGTAATCACAAAGCAGACACAGAATTTACCACTGATTTTGTTAAACTGTCTCCTTACCCAATACGATTTTCTGCTGGAGGGCCAGATTGTTTTGGTAAAATGTATCTTCTTAGTGTGTCACAGCATTTGAAATGCAGAAAAATAAACTATGTATTGCTCTTGCTTGGCCCTTATTTGGCTATAAATCACAGTGACATCTGAATGGCATTTCCCAAGCACACACTTAGAAAGTTTGTCGTATAATAAAGAATATGACATATGCAAATGCAGATGAAGAGGATGTTTATTAAATAAAACTAATGGTAACCCAAATGTAAAACCAGCATGGGTCAGCCGATCGGCAAACAACATAAACTAGGCAACGAGAACACAAAACCAAAACGAGATCAACAACTGGGAAAGCAGCGAGAGTAAACAAAGTCAACTGAATTTATAACTCTGTAGTGAGCTGAATGAAAGCCGTTTTAAACAGTGGCTGTGATGAGTGTGTAATTGGAAATAGGTGTGACTGATCAGTATGTGGGTGATTGTAAACCTCAAGGTCTATGTGACCATAATATATTTATATATATACACACAGACACAAAAAGACATACAATGATGGATTTGAAACAAAGACTCCCCTCAATACTGTATGTCTGCAAATATATTTAATCTTTCAACAGACTGATAAAAGTCATGTGTGTATGTGCAAGAAATTTTGAAAGAGAGAAAAAAAAATCATCCTCACACCAACCTCTGTGATTAATGAAAGGTTTACAAAAGTCGACTGTTGAATCTTTATCTCTCCCGAATGTGCGAACCCCTCCTGACTTTTTCATTTCCGTTTTGTTCTTGTTGCTTACAAGCGATAAGAGTGTTAAATTACACACTCAGCCAACCTCACACAGTCAGATATAAACGCAACAGGAGGTCTTTTAAAATGCTGAGACACATGCCAGCACACACACACACACACACACACACACACACACACACACACACACACACACACACACACAACTGTACAAGTCAGTATATTCTGGTTTAGTTAAGCAATCCAGTCAGGTCTGATTGCTCGGATGCAGTGTTTTCAGGCTATGAAATACTGTGTATGTGTGTGTATGTATGTGTGTCTGTTGACGTTTTTTTTTTGTACAGTCTTCTGGATGATTACTCCTCAAAACACAGGAAGGAGGTGGCAAAAAAATTATAAAAAAAAAAAAAATGTGAAATGACAAACATGATGCGTTCTTCACCTCTTTATCCAGTAGCCTGTAGATTGAATTAATTGGTACAAATTTCCAATTTTTGTTTGTTTTTTGTTGTAACATTTTTTAATAAGCAATTAAAATATTGACGCACAATGAAAAAACATCAAAAACCTGATATACAAAATAAACTAATGCTTAATTTGAAGGATTTTATTGAATGTGTATGTGCTTGTCAATGGTAATCGTAAGACTTATATATTTATTTTCCAGGATTTTCTAGAAATTTCCAGAAATTTTTGTTAACTCAGAAAAATTAGAAGTGGTATGGAAACAATGGTTTATAGCTGCTATAATGTACACTGTAAATACATGGTATAATCATTGACTTAATTGTGGTTTAAGAAGAATAAAATATGACCAGGTGTGCTGTGATGGGGAAAATATATATATATATATAATTTGATGTATGGCATCACACAAGACTATTACTGATCAATTTCTTATATCACCAAGCCCCCAGTCACCCTTGACTGCGCCCCCCCACCCCACAAACTCCACCTGTACTATGTACTATGCTGCACCTGTAGTAAGAGAACAAAAGGATGAGGGACCAAGGAAAAATTTAACAAGATATTAAAGAGACATTAAAATGGAATACATTTGAGCAAGTGTGTGAGGAAGCACAGGGCAGCGAGTGAGCATTCATATAGAGATGAGCTTAAAAGCAGGAGGTCAGTGAGAAATGTGCACAATGGCTGTAATGGATTCAGGTTTATAGCTAACAACAAAGTTTAACGTGTCTGCTCAGTGCTAACACACACACATACAATAGTTACACAAGCTTTTAGAGTCTGTTGTAGAAGGCTATAGTTTAACCTACCGGTATTGCTTACTTTTTTCTCCATTGTTACCTGACACCTCATCTACAAGAACAAAATTGGGTTTCACCAATATTAATGGCCTTGAGGCAACAACATATTAATTCATTTATTTTCAGACGTCACTGTGCTAATTGTTTACTTCTATATAGGTTAATATGGCAATGAGACTAAAGTTAAAACACCAATTTTTTTTTACAACATGCTTAGATTATTTCTTTTTAACTAAAGCTTGCTGAATTCATGAAAGCCCATTTAAACCGTGGCTGTGATTAGTGTGTGATTGGAAATAGGTGTGACTATCATTATGTAAATGGACCACATTTGATAGACACTGACCATTGCAGACCGGGAACACTTCACTAATGCTGCAGTTTTGGAAATGCTCTGTATAGCCACACAATTTGGCACTAACAGTTGCTAACATTCTATCTATCTATCTATCTATCTATCTATCTATCTATCTATCTATCTATCTATCTATCTATCTATCTGTCTGTCTGTCTGTCTGTCTGTCTGTCTGTCTGTCTGTCTGTCTGTCTGTCTGTCTGTCTGTCTGCCTGCCTGCCTGCCTGCCTGCCTGTCTGTCTGTCTGTCTGTGTTAATGTGCCACAGTACTAATTGTTTGCTCCTATATTGTTTAAAAGGCCACAAGAACCAAAGCCATAACATAATTTCTTTTACAACATGCTTTTAATTTCTTCTTATTAACTTTCATGAATTTTGAAGTACAAGATGATTTTCTAACAAACCAATTAAGGGCATTTTTTTTTTCCCTAAAACTATTGACACTGTTTAATACACCACTGTCCTCTAACTTTTTAATAATAGCAGGAAAAATGTAACATAGCATGTGCTCAATAACCAACATCCTCTATTACTGGAGAACAAAAATCGCAGCCTGCTGCATTCTGTGAAACGATAGGTTGTTTGAACCGAGACACTATTCTGCGTCATCAGTATTCACTAAATAAAGAAAAAAGCATCCTCAGCTACAACACTATAAAAAAGAAAGCTTTTGGGGACAACCTGTCAAGTTTCTAATAAAATCCTTTTTTATGCAAAGGTAATGCTTTAATTATGACACATCTACTTCCCACTATTTCCAATTTTCTTATCAAGATTTATAAACCAGGCGTTTTGGGGGGGAAAGTGTTTGCTGTGTGTGATTTATTTATATGGAATATTTCAGCTGTTGTAAAGACTGTGGGGAAAGGATGATTATTGTAGGTTTAAGTGCATTTTCTGAAAGAGACCTGTGATTACATAGTGCTTGCTTGTTATTGGGGATTAAATTCCGGTTGCATTGGGTATTTTGTCAGAGTAATCTCCTGCTGAGAAACTGCCTAAACACTATGTGATATACTGCATGAAATATTGTATTAATATTGAAGGTTTTGTAGTTGCGTTCTCAATTACAATGGTAACTGATGGTTGGACTGGTCAAACGGTTGAAGGTTGGTTTTCTGCACTGCCTCACATACATTATTATTTGCTCTGCCTCACTTTACATACCCTTCAAGTACTGTATAGTTAATTTCTTAATCTTTATTTATATGTATATATATTTTTTGTCCTAGTTTTTTATATAGTTTTTCATATTTTTAAAGCACCAGTACGCCATTACAAAATCATTGTACATGCAACCCGTGATACTTGGCAATAAAGATAATAAATATAATAGAACACCCGATGGAAGTTTTTTCTCCCGAAGCCGTGCAGCTCAGAACACAGGTGAGGTGCGTTTTTTCGTTTCCATTCAAAAATTTCATTGGTCTAATGTTATGGGGTTCAGTTTTTTGGCTTGAAGTTTGTGAAACCGGAAAAAAACCAGGAAAATTTCATAAATTAGCCGCTTCTTTGTTTAAGCCACGGGGTTCAAAACGTGGGAAAAGAGTAGCGGCTTATAGTCCGAAAAACACGGTATGTCTTTATTTACATAATTTAAATTGTTGACTAAATACTTTGGTATAAAAAGCAGCTTCGGCTTGTGCAGAATGTGCTCTTTCTGAAAAATAATACCCTGCTTTGAGTTATTTCTTATATAATACTTAATTCACTTCTGTGACTTTTCTTCTATTTAAGTGAATCAAATTGCTAATTAGTAAACTCTTCCTTATGAATCCATTTGGAAACCAGTGGATCACAATGATTCATTTTTTTGTCTAAAATCTCAACAAGGTGACTGAGCCTTTGTTCCTCTTTCCTTTTATTGACGATGGTGATGGTAATTTATAGGCAGGCTACCTTCTCTGAAAGCTGTTTATTATTCAAGACGGTTCAGAACTGGTGATAAATACTCCACTGCTTATTATGTTTTATATAGAAAAGGTGCCTGACATTCTCTCCGTGCTACCAATACCATGGGTACCAGGTCGTTTGTCATAGGTTTCTCTATATATATATATATCGTCAGGTTTGCATCGTGAAGTGTATATAATGTCAAAACAATATAGTCTCTAGCACTGGCCTAGAAACGATGGTCTGCGATTGCAGTGTTCCACATATGTGTTGTAAGCTTTAAAGCAATTTTAGATGACTTTTAGATGACTTCCCCATGTTGTTATCACATAATTGATGGCACGCAATTGTATGCATTTGGATATGGAAGCATTGGATGGATGGATGGATGGATGGATGGATGGATAGATAGATAGATAGATAGATAGATAGATAGATAGATAGATAGATAGATAGATAGATAGATAGATAGATAGATAGATAGATAGATAGATAGATAGATAGATAGATAGATCATAATTTCCAACAACAGTGTTATAACAGCAAATAGGGACTAACCATTTTTTCCATATAGTGTACATATTTCTTGACTCATCTTCAGTAATACCGGTGTCTTTCTTAGTTATGGATATGTTGCCTCCAGATTCTCTTCCAAAATCACTGGGTTTAAACCCCTGTCCATACATGCAGCCTGGAAATAAACATGGTCTATATTTTGTGCTTTCAAGGCACTACATGATGTAGTAACTGTTTACATTCATTTATCTTTAGTAACTGATTTATCCTGCTAAAGGTCATGGTGGTTTAAATGAATAATTTGTTGCCATTCATCAGAAAATAGCTCAGGAAATATAGCCCGCAAGTGGAAATAATAGTTAACAGGGGGAGGATTGTCTAAGAGTATCCACGGGCGAGTAAGGGATTAGTCAAAGTTCTTTTGGGAACAGGCAGGAATATTATAAAAAATAAATGAAATAAATTCCCATGCCCACCTCTAGCTATCAATCAAAGCTTTTTGTACTGCCAAGAAAAGTACTCAAGTAAGATTACATAAGGTGCCTGGTAAAAACAGTTTGATGACTTGCTTTACAAACTGCTTTTTTCTCACGTCTACAGCTGACTAATCTAAAAATGTGAAAATTCTGTGTCTGTCAAATGCATTGTTGAAACACAATATACAGTGAGTTATGCACAAAAGAAGAAAGGCACATAAATTGCTAGCTAATGTAGCCCAATGCAGTTGGTGTATCAGCTTTTAGGTTCACTAGCTCTTGTTGGAGCTTTTTAATGCATGTTTATTTCTACATAGCATGCTAGCAAATATTCCGCTTTGCAAATTATTTTGACTTTTACAGACTGTATAGGCTGTGCAGAGCTGTCATTCTGTATCATCTGGCTTACTATTACCTATACACGTTTTTGCAGGTCAGATGTTCAGCTGTAAAATCAGCTGGGGGAAAGCATGATGTTATCATTACCATGGTGTTTCCTTTGAGACATTTATAACCGTAGATACTTCATTAGGCCAGAAATGCTTATGCTGTGTCCACTGTCTATGACTTTGCTATTGATTTAGATTTTGTTTGTTTTAGGTAAAGCAGATTATACACTTTATTATGCAGATTATATTATAATTATGGCATGTGTGCATACACCCTTAACCAAAGCCACTTACAACTGAGGGTTGCTCAAGGGTCCAGCAGTGGAAACTTGGTGGTGCTGGAAACTTGACCTTTTGATTCAAAGTCCAATGCCTTAACCACTGAGCTCTCACCCCCTTAACATAGTATAAGTAAAAATAGAACTTGCAGTAGCAGCGCAACCTGGATTGAAGTCGATGTGTAACGGCGATGACTACCCATTAATGCACCAGGGTGATAAATATAGTCTGTAAACATTATGACAGTTCAGACTTCAAGCGCCAGGGCTTTGTGCGGTTGCCTCGGAAAAGCAGTTACGATCCGAACTCCCTGATGACTCAAGCAATGTTTCTAAAGCAGCTTGTTCTTGTCTTTATGTTTTGCTGGAGGGAAGGTGCTGAAATATGAGGTGTTCTGGGTAGGAGAGAACAGAGGACTTTCTTAAAACCGCTTTCAGAATAGATTTGATGTACTGAGATTGCACTGATGGGAGTTCTTGTCTGAATATCTACAGGCCTTGCACGCAATCTATTCCATTCAGGATTGTTATAGCAGACTGTGCTGGAGGATGTCAGGACAAAAACCCGGGGACGTGCGAGGCAGCAGCGTTACTTATCGCCCCAGGGTGGCATGTGTCCTCAATATACATAACCTAACCTAACTAAGATCATTGCATCACACAGTTCAAAATTTGCATCCAATTTAAATGTCCATTAATATTGTAATACTGGTTTTAGACACAGCCGCATGCACTGCATATACAGAAGAGTGACAGCAAAACACCTCTCCGTCTTTCACCATCAACCTCCTTTTCTTCACATATTCTTTACTTTTTCTCTGCCTGCTTACCAAAATGTCCTTTGAGTTCCTTCTTTTTTCTTACCCACAGAGAAGTGGAGAAACTGGTCCAGAATATAGATCAGACATATCTCTGATGCCCCTTTTCTATTTTTTACCCTCTGACACTGTTTTTTTTTTTTCCTTTTTACACATTTTCACATTCTTATGTTTTATTATTCATTTTACCATGGAATATTTCTCACCTACACACATTTTTTATTTGATGTTTATCTTTCATTGTCTGTTCTTTACAAAGCTACGCATGAAACACTGATTCTCAACAATTTCTTGGCTTCGTTAGACGACGTTTTTTTGGTTTTTTTTTGCGTCATTAAGAAGTTGTAGCATGTTTTAGAAACGAGCAGCGCTGCGGTTTATCGTTCCACCTCACGCAACACACCTGATTCAACTCAATCCAATCAGTTAATCCGCTAATGAGGTCTTCATAGGATGAGAATGGTGTGTTAAATAATGCAGAACACAAATCTCTGCATGGATCCAGCCCTCCGGGACTGAAATTTGTATCCAGTGCATTAGGCAGGCAGCACTCAAAGGACACACTGTTATTTTTATATTGTTTATTTAGCTATAAATTTGCCCTCTGCTACTCCTCTTACAGTATAATTTAAGAAACATTGTGTAACACTTCGATTGAAGTCTCTGCACATAATTCTCTATATAATGCTTGGTATTTAATAATTAAAAGAAGATAAAGAAAATAAAGAAGAATGATGATGATACCATCATCATCATCATTATAAGAGAAAGAGGAAAAATTAATGCTGATGATAGAAAAAAAGAACAAGAAGAAAGATAAAGAATTATTTATTTATTTAGTTAGTTAGTTAGTTAACTGCAAATAACCTGCTTAAGAGAGCATGAGGACCACTGAGCTAAGCTTGCAGCAATATCAGATGGTCAATAAAATTAGCCTTCCATGCTAATTTAGTCACAAGCATGGAAGTGAAGGTGGTAGCTCAGTGGTAATGATGTCGACCATTTGCTTAGAAGGTTGTAAGTTCAAATCCCAGCACCATTTATATTTATGGCATTTGGCTTGCAATGATCTCATTTATACAACTTAGCAGTTGAAGGTGAAGGGCCTTGCTCAAGGGCTCAGGAGTGGCTGGGTGTGGCTGGGATTTAAACACACAACCTTCGGATGCAAAGTCCAACGCCCTAACACCAAGCTGCCTTTGCTAGGCCCTTAAGCAAGGCTCTTAACAATCATCTGGTCAGTTGAGATAATTGATAGTCATTTTGGACAAGCAGATAATATGAGAGCAGCTCTCATCAGCAAGCACTGATCAGTGCACAGTTTGAAAAATTAATGGCACCTTGTACCCATTTTTAACGACTGTATTAGCTGATTAAATGCTGTAACTTCGTGAATATTATTATGGAGCACCCCTGTTTGTTTAATGCTATGCAGATTATTTTGGTTATTTATCAGTGTTGGTATTGATGAGTGACTGTGTTGAATGAGCCAATAAAGGGCAGAATTAGCTGAGATGCATATTAGCACACACATGATTTAAACTTGAAAACGGATATATCTTTTGAATGCAAGTCACCCATTTGAGAAGCCAAATCTGAATCAGGCCCATGGTGAATAACAATAATTATATTTTATTACCATACTGTATTTCTCTCTCTCTCTCTCTCTCTCTCTCTCTCTCTCTCTCTCTCTCTCTCTCTCTCTCTCTGGCTCTCTCTCTCTCTCTCTCTCTTTCTGAATGAATGAAAGAAGATCTGAGTCCAGTGGCTGCCAAGGGCCTTTTTTATTTTTTTATTTTTTTTTTTTTTATAAATTCGCCATTATATACTTCAATATTAAATTCCTGGATGTTTTTTAATCTTGTAAAATGGAGGTTTGGTGACATGAGAGGCATCAGCGATATAACTTCAATGAACATTATAATTCTCTGGACTTCCTTTCTGCCAGGAGAGAAACTTCGATTTAAATTTCAGGCACATACATATTGGAGGCAAGTTCAAAACTGAAGCACTGCTTGAGCTTGAACAGTACACTTTGTTGTATAAGCAAAGGTTTGATGTACTGTATACTGTATTTATCTACTGTTTGTACCTGCTATTTATATTATAAATGTATTATGCAAAGGAAAATATCTGCTCATGTTTCTGTAAGTATGAACTTTATGATTTAATTAATTCATGTTTGGATATCTAACTTTTTTCTGTTTGATTTTTAGTCTCCGAAACAAACACTGTTTTATATAAATTAGACCTAGAAGACTAATAAATCCTCTGGTATTGAGGAATGGTCACATTCATTAAACAATAGGAATTATGTATTCTAACATGGCTATAAAAATTACTCATTATTATATTATTATTGGGAGCCCTATATAAGGGACCCCTGCTCAAAGCGCAAAAAAATTTACTAAGGTGGTTCCTCTGGTTTTCATTAAAACTAGGACACTAGATACATTCAAGTTATCGTGCTGCCCTGCTAAATGTTTTATTTTCTATTATTAAATGTTTCTTAAAGGGCTGGTGTATGTGAGCAGGGCTTGGGGGAGAGCATGGTTTAGGGGGACCCCCCAAGAGCTTTGATACACTTCGAGCACTGCAGAAAGTTTTGAGTTCAAATCCGAGCACCACCAGGCTGCAACGGCAGGGGCCTTGAGCAATGTCATTAACCCCCGACTGCTTAGTTTTTATTTATGAGATAATTATAAGTTGCTCTGAATAAGGCTAAACGCCATTATTGTAAATGTAATAATGTTAAAATGTAATATACTATAATTCAATACTACAAATATTTCAAATAACCTATATTTATTCTAAAACATATTATTTATAGAGGATTTTAATAACTTCCTTATTATAGATTTAAATAACTGTTAAAACGTATTAACTGCTGCTGTACTACCTTTACACCATTTATTCAAATCAGGTATTTTTATGATTATATGTTATTTATAATAAGAAAACAAAGCACATCTGTATGTCGATCTGGAAAAGAGCAAAAAGGGAAAACAATATAAATAGCTTTATTTATTTTTTCTCTAATTATTCTTGTAATATATAACATATCAGCCATAACATTCAAACCACCAGTCTTATTTAGTTAAGGGCCCCCATTGAGCTCTGACTTATCAAAGCTCTGACCTCTTAAGGTGTGCTCTGATATCTGGCACTGCTGATAAGACATTATCAGCAGATACTGATTAAATGTGTTTGTCAAAGCACATCCCACAGTGTGGCAGGATGTATTATCTTGTTAAAGAGGCATTTGCCATCAAGGAAGTATTGTTACCATGGATAGGTGTATTTGGTGTTTAGGTAAATAGTACATGTTCTTTCCCATAGTGCCAGCTCTGCTCCAGTTAAGTGTCACATGAACATCTGGCTGTCTGTATTATCTAAAAGAAAATGGGATTCATTAGACAAGGCCACCTTAATCCCTTCTTTAATGGTCTAGTTCTGATGTTCACATGCCCATTGTAGACATGTTTGGTGCTAGGTTTAGGTCAATATGGGCACTCTGACAAGCCTGCAGCTACGAAGACACACACAAAAAGGCTGTGATGCACTGTGTGTTCTGGTACCTTTCCATCATAGCCAACATTATCTACTAGCCTTCACTCCCTGTGTGTATCAGTGACCATTGGGTGCCCATGACCCTGTGGCTAGGTTACCAATTGTCCTTTTATCTTACCCTGTCATGTGGGAGATGCTATATATATATATATATATATATATATATATATATATATATATATATATATATATATATATATATATATATATATATATAGTTCCTTAGACGCTTACGCTTGACCATTTTTGCTGCTTTCAAGACATCAACTTGAAGATCTTACAGCTTACTTGCCAATAAATAGTTCTCACCCCTGGACAGATGTCACTGTAACAAGATAATCAGTGTTACTCACATCTACTTACAATTGGTAGCTCAGTAGTTAAGGCATTGAGTTACTGATCGGAAGGTTGAGGTTTCAAGCCCAGTATTGTCAATCTGCCATTCTTGGGCTGCTGTATCATGGCTGACCCTTAACATGTAACAAGTGAAAAGTCCCTTTACCCGTTAGTGTATACCAGAGGTGTCAAAACTTTTTTTTTTAATGAAGAGTAAAAAAATATATACCTTGATTGCATTATACTAACTTATATTATCTTAAAAGGTTTACATTATTTATGTTTCCTTAATTTTTTTTTGTTATATAATTACATTTTTATTTTTGAGACCTTATTCCCTGGACTTGTTACTATCTTATGCATTGCAATAATCACGCATTACAATCCGGACTGTTTTGCAGCACTCCTCATAAACACGCAGTGGACAGCTGTTAAACACTTCTGCTCAATTTTCCCCTCTTCTCGTCTGTTTATCCGAGTGCCGCATTTGGTAAAGCCGCCTGTTGTGTTGTGGTATTCGCCTCCTCACACTCACACGTCTTTCATAATTATCCTTAACACTAGCTTACCTGTCAGTCTCTTTCTCTAAAGCGCTCTTCTGCAAGCACCATGACCTAAATTAGGCCCAGCCTTTGTTGTTTCTCTTCTCCTTTTTGTCTTGACTGAGGAAGGAAAAAAAGCATAGAAAGGCGTTTTAACAAGAACACATGTATTTGAACCATGATTACAAGTTGCTGTGCTGTACCTCATTCTATATTTCAGCAGTAGCAGTATAAGTTGTATAATAATGTGTAGTAATAGTATAATAGCAGTATTATAGAGCATAAGCACTTAACAAATAATTTTAAATAAATAAATTGTGTTGAGTGGGTGCTTTGGATAGATTTAGCAGGGATGCAACCTCAGTATTGACAGTTGGCATGTGACTTAAAACTGATTTTAGTGGGGGTTGATGATCAGACTTTCAACAAATCAGCCATAAACCCCACATTTTAGTTTCCTAGGTTTGCACAGTAGGGCCAAAATGGCCTACAATCTATAATCCGATTCCAATTTTTTTTGAATATTAATACATTTCAATCACAAATCTATAGTCAGCAGTGTTTACTTTTTTTTAATAATCCATAATAGATAATCAACTTAAGTACCTGCATAAGCCTACTCTAAATACAAAAAAATGTATCTATTTAAATATTTATATATTTTTTGTATTTAAATAGTCAACTATGCAAACTAGTATTTGCATGTGCAATGTATTAAAAAAAAAATCCATCATTAGACATTATACAGATCATCTCAAAAGGTAGCCAGCTGGAAATCATCTTTGTTTTTCTGTGTGTTTTCTATCTATCTATCTATCTATCTATCTATCTATCTATCTATCTATCTATCTATCTATCTATCTATCTATCTATCTATCTATCTATCTATCTATCTATCTATGTATTTTTCTATCTGTCTGTCCATCTGTCCGTCTGTCTGTCTGTCTGTCTGTCTGTCTGTCTGTCTGTCTGTCTGTCTGTCTGTCAAAAGCTCCATCAACCAATAACATTTGCTGAAAACTTTTCTTCATATGGCCCGAGTGATGTAATCTATTTAACATAGTGCTACTATTAATGACAGACATAATGATTTGTATGCGATTTAGTGGGTGCAGTATAAAAGCAAATGCAAAGTCATGGGTTCATGCAATTTAAGCTTCATTTTTCATTCAATAGAAAGCGAAGGCAGCTGCGCCTTTGGAAATGTGCTGGCTGAGGCAGTAAGATATGGACTTGAATCCTGTCAAAGATTCAGTGAGAGAAAATCTATTTATTGCAAAACACCAATAGTTGTTGAGTGCTCACATGCACAAGAACGGGAATGAGAGGAATTCGGCTGTGTGTGTATGGGGGAAGGGGAGTATGTGCTATTAAGGTGATAATCACTGAATTAAACATATAAAGGTGAATATGATAGTAAATTGTAAAAAATAATAATAATAATAATTATCTAGTGTGGGCCATGCTATTGCATTATTTCAGCATTTATTATTTGGAGTTATTTACTCCAGTATTTCCAGTATTATATATCCAGTTTCAGTATTTACAGTCTGTGCTACATGCAGGCATTTCACGCCTCCAAGGTTGCAGGATTTTATTGATTAGAGGTGTCAGAGCTGATGTGTTTCAGTGTCTAGATTCAAGGCCTTAATGTTAACCACTTGACAAAAAAATGGGATAGAAAAATCGACTGAAGTAGCATGTCAGTTTTGTTGTTTTGCATGGTTTTGTTTGTTTCAATATGATGTATGTAAAAAAAAACCTGAAACGTTCAATGGACTTAAATGAATAGAATAAATAAATCAATACTCTATTTCATATATTTTACAATATATTGACATTTTATATATAAAGACGTTATAGTTTTAAATTGTATTCATCTTGATATACTGTGGTTATTCTGAAGACAATGACACTGGACTTAAACTGCTCATCTTTCAGACAATAATTCTGAATAAATTCTTTGAATCCAAGGACAGAAACTCCTACACAACAACGTCTATGCAGTGTGTAAGTCAGTAGTAATATCTGAGGTCTGGATTCCACTGTACTTAATTTCTCCTTTACTCATTAATACATGAGCAACTCGATGGCCCATACACAATAATCCGATATGGACTTATAAATAAAGAGAGGTGTATGGAAGAATAAAAAAAAAGGTTGGGAAGTTATACGCCGCTCTGTAATTGTAAGAGGAGAAGAGGTACTTAGATTTAGATGATTTAGATATGTAATGCTTATGCTTATCCTAATTTTGTGTGTGTGTGTGTGTGTGTGTGTGTGTTATGCTGGTGAAGTGCTGTATTTTAGCATTTTAGAAAAAGTAAGACTGGGATTGAAAAAGAGCTTTTTAAATGGAGCAATTGGACAAAAATATTGGAATGGCTGATTTTTCACACAAACACACACACACACACACACACACACACACACACACACACACACACACACACACACACACACACACACACACACTCTTCCCCAGACTATTACCCTAAAGTTGGAGGCACACAATTATAAATGGGTGGTTTTGGATGTGGAAGCAATGGATTTTCCCTTCACTTGAACTAGGAGACCCAAATCTGTTCCAGCATGACAGATTGAGCTCCATGAAGATATGGTTTACATTGGATAAAGTGGAAGATCTTGAGTGGCCTGCTATAAAGCTCGGACCTCAACCTTATTACCTTTAGGATGAATTGGAACGCTGACTGCAAGAGCTGAGGTTATTGTAACAGCAAATAGGGACTACATGTGGAATTTGATATTTTAAAAGCACATATTAATCTTATGGGCAGGTATCCACAAATCTTTAGCACATACACTGCATTTTAAACCTTTATATTTGGTACTATTTGTTTGTCTTGTATATTGTTTTGGGATGTCTGGTTCTCTTGACGTTCCAGAGGCATAAGAATACAAAACATTTATTGAAACATCCTTGTATGTTTTATAAGATTGGAAAGCAGCGTCTAACAAAAACTTTCTAGAATTACACTTTGAAGAAACTGTTTACAACATAGTTAAAACTATAGATTATAACAAGATTTAACTAAATATAGTGCAATGGACTTTCCATAGTTGGTTTCAAGAGCATTTGATTAAGAAATTTAATATATAAGTTTAAACATCAACACATAAAATGAGTCTTAATATTTTTTTTTTCAACCAAAATGATTTCATGGCAAAATGAGGGAATTTACTGGGTGGTAAGTAAAAGATTCATAAAAATAAAAAGTGAAAAATTAAGAAGCGCTACCAACACACACACTCAACAATGTACTTATCACTTGTCTACCTTTGAAATTCAGATGTGTCCTTGTGCTGACTGGTAACAAAGCACTGCTGTCCAACACGAGAAAGGCTGTAACAGAATTCCTATTTAGAAAGGATGATGCACAGACAGAAGTGTGTGTTTGTGTGTGTATGTGTGCATGTGTGTGTATGTGTGCATGTGTGCGTGTGTGTGTGTGTGTGTGTGTGTGTGTGTGTGTGCTATTGCTCGACTGTGTGAACGCATATAAACAGCATATGGTTGGGAGGCAGAGCGTAAGTCCGAGGAGTAAACTGGCTTGTAATGATTTCCACAGAGGAAGAGTGCTCGAGACGAATGATCTGTCAGCCGTCCTCCTCTTTTCAGTCTGCCAAATTAAATGGAACCAAGGGATTGGAGAAGCTCGGCCATATTTCCTGTCAACCACTTTCCACTCCATTACAAAAAAAGGTGGGGAAAAAAGAGAGAGAGATAGAGAGTAAGAGAGAGAGCGAAAACACGAATGAGAGAGATGTCTGCAGTGAAGGTTATGCGAGGTAAATCGATATGTTCTTTCTACATTTCTGAGTGCTCACTGAAACATGGCCAATCCTCTCCGAATCCTGAAGTGTACCATCTGCTGCCACTTAAGACGAATGACGTCTTACAAATTGCATTTACATCTGAAGACTAAGACCGAGTATAATGTTGGTGTTAGTGATATAAAATGGTGATGGTAGCAGAAATCTCAGACAAACCTCAATTGCAATATTCCTTTCATCTCCAGTATTTTACCAATCTAGCTAAAAATCCTTCACGGTATGTATAAGCTCAGGAGAAGTAGAAGAACTGTTGTTTGTCACATATACATTACATTGTGTTACACTGTAAAATCCAGTGTAGTTTGGGTCAGAGCATAGGGTCAGCCCTGATATGGTGCCTTTGGAGCAGAAAGTTTAAGGGCTTTGCTCTAGGGCCTAACAGTTGCAGCTTGGCAGGGTTTGGGTTTGAACCCAAGACCTTCCTATCAATAATGCTTTATACTTCATGAAGGAAATGGAAGGACTGCTTCATGAATTTCATTAACACTTGTGCACTTGGTTTAATCACCACGATGTGATATAAATGTCAGTGAGATGTAGTAATCATTGATAAATCCCTATGTGCACTACCCCATGTAGAATTTTCGTTTGTGGTGGTCAAAAGGTTCCACATGCTGAATAAATCAAGAACACTAAAGGGCTTATAGGTGTGGTCTCTCTGAAACCGTTAAAAGTTTAATGCAACATTTACTCGTATCTCTTGGAGTTTACAGGTCGTGACCAGTTCTGTTGTTTGTTGGGAGTATGCACTGTATAACATTGTAGTCAAAGTGTAAATGCTTCCAAAACGAACTAATTTAGCACAAATTAAATAATGAATGAACAAGTGTAAAAATTGTTTGACTGACCATTAAGAGGTAACGTTCCTACTAGCGTTGTTAACAAATTTTTAATGTACTAGTCAAGTACATTAAACTGAGGCACCACTGATCAATGATACGTGTTTCCAAGGTTTACTTTTCCCTATTAAGTTGTGATGTATAAGTTTGACTATTTATAATTTTTCTTCCAGTTTGTGCAGAAGTTATAAGCAAGGAATTGACAAAACATCAGACCCCATGCACAATATCAGTAAACTGTTTCTCGCTTTTTCGTATCATGCGTTATTTTCATTTTCCATAATTAAATATTGCTGCTGCCAAAATTGTGGTTCTGTCTCAAACCCTTTTCAAAGGTCGCTTTTTTTTTTATTTATTTTTGCTTGCTAATGTGAATGTAGGGTTATGTAGAACCCTTACAACAAAAGGATAAGTAATACCTCTTTTGAAAGTATAAATAAGCCATAACTAGGTGAGCATTAAACAATATTAAATACTAAATGATCTAAAAATGTTCAAACTACCCCCTGTGGTGGTGTAGCTGAATATAGTACAGTTGATAATGATGGAATAAGTGATTGCTTCCAAGGTCTGTAAGATTTAATGTCAAATAATTTGCATGGTTTTGTTTGGGGATGCATTTATTCCATGCAATATATCCTGATGCTGCTTGAGCTGTCCTGCTGACTAGTTCCTGTTTACTGAGTTATTACCTGCACTCGCCTATGGATTTATTGTATTGTGATGTAGTAATTTTTTTCACTGAAACTATGATTTTGCATACACATTTGTTGCACAATGTTTATGTACTGCTTGTTTAGAGGCCCTTGGAATTTCACTATATGTGGTGGTGCAATCATTTAACTAACATTGTATATCTACATATTTATAATAGTAGAGTATTTTCATTTTATTCGGTTTCCTGGTGGGGGTCATTGTGGCTACAGGTGAAGAAGATCATTCCTTGCGTCTTATTACTCAGCTACAGACTCCCAAACAAGTTGCAAGATATTATCTCCTCAGGGGGTTCTGGGTCTGCCCCAGGATCTTCAACTGGCAGAACATGCCTTATATGCGTGGCAGGCCATTAGGGCCAGCAAGGTCTAAACTCTACCAGAATCAGTGACTTATGTTTTAATCTATTTTGTCCACAAATATGTATAAAATTATTCCCATTAGTCTGTTCTCTTCATTTCATTGCTTTCTCTTGGGTGCACTGCGACAAGGAGCAGCAAATCTAAGTGTACGTTTCGGTTTGATTTTCTATTCAATCAGAAAAGCAATTACATCACGTGTTGCTGGAGTAAAAGTTATCTGTCTGCCTTGAGCCATCATTGTGAACACTGCAGGTGTCCTATTGCTTACAATCCATGTTGCTTGACGCTGTTGAATTTAGTTAATCAGATTGCTATCTGGCCACTTCAGCGCCCCCTAGAAGGCGTCTAATCACCTTGGCATTTACAAGTACATTGATTGGATGGCGCGCACTAGTCTGAGCTGCGCATCTGTAGCAAACGGCACAAGCTCAATATATTTGTGTGGATTTGATAGTTGTTTTATCATTCCACACTGGCTGACAGAGGAGAAGAATTTGATTTGGTTGCAGATACACTTACAAGAATGTTTACAAGGTGGACTTTTCAAGAAAAGCTGGCCATCGTGAAGAAAGGTCAGCCAAATCAATTCAAAACACTTATTAAGATTTTTCATGGAGCATTTATACTTTTGCGTTTTCTTTTCCGTGGAATTTATGCAAATACACAATTTGCAATTTTTTAAATCTCCCTGGAAAACTGTAATGCAGAGAAAAATGCATGGAAAACTTGGTTTTGTATAATGAGGTTAATATTGATGCTCAGTTGTGCTGCTTTTCTCTATTATACTGATTGTTTTTATAGCCGTAATTTGGTATTGGGAGGTGAAATAATTCAGGTAGGACACCACCGAAGGCCTGGGTGAGAAATGCATGGCCCGCTACTGCCTTATACAGCTGTACAGGAGCTCTATTCAGAGGCTCCAACAGATTTTGGAGCTCATCATAGAGAATAAAATCAGTAATCCTGTCTAGTAAGGCAATTTCTATCTCCTGTACTCACAAACCAATTCTCCTGATCATTACCCATACATGAGAACAGAAATGTAGATTTACTGGTAAACAGAGAGCTTTATTCACAAACTGAACTTGTGTTTCCCCACTGCAGACCATCATGCCAGGCTATAACACCGTCTCCGCTGACCCAATCCATTTGTCAGTTTCATGCTCTCCTAGTCTATCTCATTCATGAGTTATGAATACTTAAATTGAAGTCATAAAATCGTTTTGTTTCTGTTGGTTTGTTTTGTGCTCTGTGTTTTGGATCCTGTAGGTGTTGAAGGGAGTTTGATGCCGGAACAAAGCCATCAACGCATGATTTATTTGCTTACCTGATGGAAATAGCTCCTATATACAGTATACAAGAGCAGTGCAGAGGATTAGACGAATAGATCAGCCCTTGTCTGCATCACGGCAGTATTCCAACAGAATGCTGTTCAGATATGATTGGTTTTCTCCTTCTTCTATCACTCTCTTCAAGAATATGTTTTTTCTTTTTTGCCTGCTCCGGATCAATAGCCAGCCATCTGTTTCCTTAACACTCACTCTTGTCTCTCCTGGGTCATGAAATGATAGACAACTAAGCTGACCCTTCTCTCTTGTGTAACGTCAATTATAAAGTTCCCAACCCTGAGTCCCAACCCTGCCGTTTATTGGGACAAGTCTAAGAAATGATGGATTATGATGTGTATCACCTGGGAAATGCTACAGAAAGGGGACAGTAATGGGATTGAGGCTTTGGCAAGGAAATACTGCTAAAATGTACACATTTAAGGGCATAGGGCTAGTCTTTAAAACATATTCAGCAAAATTATAGTAACAGTGTGGTTTTCACTTATTTTAGCTTTCCTCTTGGTACTGAGGTTAAGTTTTTTTATTTCAGATCTCATATATTTTGACAGACTATAAATTATTTTGCAACCTAGCATCTTAGAAAAAAAAAGATTAGATTTGAAACCCCTTAAAGTTTCTATCTGTCTCTGATGGTGCTTCTAAGCAAAAATGAGTAAGTAAAGCCTTGCCTCTTCAGCAAGTTACAGCATGCATTCCTCCTAATTTAACAAGAACATCTCTGGTTGTCATATATGAAAACTAACCATAGGCAGTTACCTTCTGAAAAGCTTGACATTCCAGTAAGCCTTGAGAAATCATCGCTGCACCTTCAACCAACAATACTATCACCCTCAACAACAATTGTGCACCTAGCGACCAGGCTGAATCTTATTGGCATGCATAATCATTAATATCTTGATGACTTCTGCTACTTGAAAGTCTGGAAAGCAGATATTGCTCTAGAGAGTAGCCAAAAGATAGGGCTTTGCATTGGAATACCTTTTCTTGAAATGTAAACATTAAAAAGTATATGAATAATTGGGGATCATGAACCTGATCAACCTCTCAAATCAAGACTCAAATAATATATATATATATATACAGTGGAACCCACTTATCTCGACCTCGGTTAACTCGACAACCCTATTAATTCGACGTTTTTAAAGTGGAACCGCCAAATTCTCGCTTTGTCTTAGCATTTTTTATCGGTTATGTCGGCGAACCCTAATATCTCGAGCACAAGGGGGGGGGGGGGGGATTTGCCATTTAACGTCGGTTATCTCGATCGGCACTGTGCAGCCGCAGAAGAATTTGCGAAAGTGGTGGAAAAATCAAACTTTACAGATGCTACAGGTGTTGTATTGTATACTGGTGAATCTCTGCTGTTAGTTAGTGCACAAATGCCTTTTGTTGTTAAATGTTATGCGATGAACGGGAGGCGAAAGCCGCGCTTGGTAGGAGCGTGGCGCGGAACGTGGGATGAGCAGCAAAAGCATAGAATTAACAACGGCAGGATCGGGGGAATCTGCAATGTGCTTTGGGAAGAAAAGCGCAGCCGTTGAAAGAGTGCCGGTGGGAAGGCACGTACCGGGATATGCATGAGCGATAACAACGAACGCGGTGAACCAACATATACCAACAATAACGGAGGGTGAGAGTGTGGAAGTTTAAATAGGAGCTGGTGATGAGTGCTAAACGAGCACCATATGTGCACGATTGAAGCCGGGAGCTGAAGGGGGCGTGGCAGGTGGATTCCTGACAGTTAACAAACATGTATGTGCATTTTTATAGCATGCCTTCATCAAACAAATCACGGCAACGCTGTTGTGTAAAAAATCCTCCAAAAACACGTGCATGCACATTCTCATTAATTAACGCACATCATGTACATAAAGAAATTTTAAGCACTTTAATATATTGCCGCCATATTGATTTTCGTTTATCTCTATCATCGGTTATCTCGATCCTTTTTGGCAACCCCCTAGGACATCGACAAAACCGGGTTCCACTGTAGATATATATACAGATATCAGGGCATGTAACTTCTGCAGATTAAACCAGTACTTCTAGTGCACGCACAAAGCAATGCTATATGCTAAAGTCCTTAATATAATGACATTAGTGTATCTGAATTTAGTGCACATCTGACACGTGGACTAATCTGACCTGCTAGGGGTTCATCATATGAGCTAGAATGTGCACCAATGCGTGTTTCATGGCTCATAATAATACAGTTCTTGCACTGAGGCACAACAAATTCTGTTTAGGCTGGCATTGTAGTAAGACAGAGCATTCAGTGTTTCAGGTTGTGTATCACTTTCGAACACCCACTCAGGTCCAACTCAAAATTCCTGGTACACACTGCAATCAATGTTGGTTTTACTAATTTATGTAATTAGCAAATAATAGTTTTGTGTTTAGACATGCTGCCAATAAGATAATTATTGTCTGTTAATGCAGTACTAATTCAATTTGCTGAAAGGAAAATCAAAATAATAGCCTAGAAAAGCATCTAATTTGACTGGCTCTCTAATGCTGAAGAATTAATTTCCAAAAACAACATGTCCCTATTAGATTATTAGACAGTGTTCTGACTACTGCAATTTATTGTTGTTCTTTTATTTATTCAAGCATGTAGTTTTGTTTAATGTCGTGGAACGTATGCAAATTACTTTACTTCCTGTTGTTTTATGTAATATTATGTATAAATATTGTGCTGGTGAGTGGGGTGCTAGTCTATCACCACACTCTGTCATTACTGGAAAATTTGAAGAAAAATCTTTACATTTATACATTTCTTTATTATTATGTGACACATCCCCCATTATGGATCTTCTGTCAGAGCTGCTGTCAAAAGAAAATGAAATAACACCTTCTGACCAGTCGGACTCAAGAACTCAACAGCATGTACAGTATATATATATATATATATATATATATATATATATATATATATATATATATATATATATATATATATATACACACACACACACATACAGTACATGTGATATACTGTATAGTACAGTATATAATCTCACATATGAACAAACCCAGCTATAAGTTACAGTTCTAAATTCGTAAAGGAAAGTTAACTAATGAGTATAAACTTAATAAGTACGTGCCCAGCATCAACATTGTGTGTTTGAGTATAAACATTTTATTATAAACCTCTTAAATGATGCCTGGAGGACTTTTAAGAGATTTCGGAAGATGGAGATTGTCAGTGGTTTTATACTCAGACAAAGCTTTAAACTGGCTATAAATGCAAATGCTTCTCCTAAGCACTTTATGAAGCACATGGTGGCACTTTATTACGATATAACAGTGCTTGTAAAAGACAATTTGCACAAGTTTAAAATCCTACTTTTATTGTTTGAGCGAGAATGCCTCGGTATACACATTTACAAAATAAAAAATACATCTGTAATTGTAAAAAAAAAAAACGGCGTTTGATGTGATTTCATGAGAAATTTGTCCCAACAGGGAAATCGTTGGATGTTACATACTGTATAATAAAAGTGCACAATAGCATCAATTTTAATCCTAATATAAGCTTAGCTTCCTTTCAACTTGAATGATATTGAGGAAAGATATATACTGTATATATATATAGGGCAGATAATAAAGGATTCAGTTTTTGGCGCAATAATATTTTAAAAAAGGCACTAAACTTGTGTGACATTTTTTATGACCATCTTTTGATTGAAAAGAGATGACTGTGATGGCTAGATGACTGGCATCAGGGCATCTCTAAAACTGCAGCTCTTGTAGGGTGTTTTTCAAATTTGGTTTGCTGGTACGGATCCAGGAGCCACAGTGACTAAATTCACAGTGCACTAAATGTGAGAGCCGGAGACTAAAAAAAGATATAATGTAATGTATAGTGTATTTATATATATCAACACAACTGACTATTCAGTGGTACAATGGACAAAGAGTGTGCACAGCTTTTTACTGCTATAGAGCTTAATGTCAGAACTTATTGTCAGAACTTAATGTCAGAACTTGGGAACACGTGGCTTTAGAGAAATTTCTACAAAATTATAATTACTACTACTTATACTGTACCTGAAGAATGGAACATTTAAAGAGGGTAGAAAAATTTATCAGGTAAATGATTTCCTCATGAGAAAAACGATATACGATATATACTACTATGCTCTGCTAAAGGATGCTTTGTGTGTCTCAGCATCTTTGTAAAATGTTGTGCTCTTGATTCATGGATCTCATGGTTTTCTGTTTCGTGTGCATTTTGTTTTTCCAAATCTACGCTGTATTCTGTTTCAATTACGGATTATCCAAAAACAATTTTACCTGCCTGCATTTTATTTTAGGCCACAGACATTTATGGATTTTTATAAAGGAAGCCCATGGTAAAATTATGCATTTGTGCCCTTCCTCATTCTCTGTTCTATTACAGGAATCCAGGCAGTATTACTCAAGAATCACTGGGGTCCTTTTTCAAAGCCAACTTATTTCCTTTTGTTTTTTAATATGACTATTATATGAAGATTCAGTAGTTTTATTAGACACTCAGTTAAGCACACATTTGCTCGAGGATATTTGAGTGCTTCAGATTAATATTCTTTATTATAATGATCTTTTGTCTTACTTTTACTTACGCAGTCATTTTTAATCACCGGTCCCAAATGGACTGTGTGGTTTTTTTTAAAGGATCACATGGTGAATAAGATTGGTATTTTTAAGTGGATAATCGTGACGCTTTGTGCATTAGCCCTTTCTCTTTGACTTAATGTGTAATTATCACAGCTTGTCGAGAAATTCACCCAATCTGCTCGAGCTATGATGATCATTTCAAACCAATATACAGCAGGAAACGATTCCACACATAATTACAAATTGAAATTGGTCATAAAGACAGTTTTTTAAATTATTATTATTCATATTCATCTTGGCAGGTTGAAATAATTCCTATTGCGATTGTGCCGGTTGGAGTTATTAAAGTAAAAGTATCTGTGCTGCTGTGTGAGCTTCACACACTTACACACATAGACACATACACACAGACACACATCAAAGTTAGAGCTGTGATCATGTTACTGTGCTGGTTTATAAAACATACAACAGTTCTGTTGAATTTTAAAAAACTGATTGGTCAGAAGGTGTTTGAACCATTTCAGTCTCAGGTTAGATATAATGTGTATGTATATAGTGTACAGAACACAGTGAAGCAAAGACTTAAACAGGGCCAATAAAATGCATGAACCTTTTAGCAAGTGTTGCCTGAAAAGTTCAAAAACAGGAAATGAACTTGGGGTGATGATGGAGGTCATGTTAACACTCCAGATTTTTACTAATATGATAAAGCATGTGTTTTTTTGTCTTATTAAATTCATAAGACAGAAAACTTATATTAGTAAGAGAAATAACTATTTATATTATAATGCACTTGATAATTTGTGGTTCCCTGAGGGAAGGAGCTGCTGTGTCAACACCGCTTTGGGAACGCTTCCATGTTGTACATGCAATCCATCCAATGGAAAATGCAGCGTCAATGGCGGGGTGTCCAGGAAGCTATAAAAAGCACATGGAGTGAAGCCGGCGCTAGCTTCTGTGAGGAGAAGGATGCGCTGCAGGCATGCTGGCAGGGTGGCAGGGTCACATACTTAACCTTACATACTTATATAAAAGTATGCACACCTTACATAAGAGTTACATACTTAATCTGGAGACGTTCCTTTTCAGGAACTCAAGCTGCGTCAACAACACTTTGGGAACTAGTGTTCAATACAACCAGACAGACCAGTCCCTGCCAAGTATGTGGGGCTAGGTTGAAGGACATAAGGGCCAGGAGAGGCATTGAGGTCAAGGTTATAGAACCTGACAAAGCACCTTAGAAATGTAACCTGTTGTAGGATACAGGAAGGCACTAGCCATGCCTGGAGTAAACTCCAGGTGCTGCAGAAAACGCATGTCACTAGCTGGTCTCTGCCCAGTGATTGCCCCACCACAGGGGCATGATACGCCGAAATGGTGGATGCGTAAATTTGGGGTGGACGGAGCCAACCCTTTGACAAATTGTTCCTGATGAAATTTTAGCACTGGACCAATCGGGCAGTTAACTGGATCCAATTGGTGCTGGCCTACTCTTAGAGGGATCTCTGGATGGGAGTATGGTCTCTACCACCTCGGTGGAGAGACCGAAATCTCGGCGCTGTGCCCCCTTAGGGGCCACAGCCTCCACAACTCTCGGTGGGAGTGCACTATTGTGCTCCCAGCTAGAGAAGGGAGATGCCTCCTGAAAGGGATCTCTCAGGGAGGGTGCATGAGAAGGGCTACCAGGTCCACAAACCACGGTCTGCCTGGCCACTGTGGGGCCACCAGGAGTAGATAAACTCTATCCCAGCGAACTTTTTCCAGAACTCCCAGAGGCAGCATGACAGGGGGAAGAGACAGCCTATGAGGGGCTGGAGGTATAAGGGAGAACCAGAGGTGACAGTGCAACGTCTTTTGAGTCACAAACAAGTCTACATAAATCCTGCTGAATTTCTCCCAGATCTGCTCCACCACATGAGGATTGAGCTGCCATTCCCCGGGTCTCAGCCTTTGTCTTGAAAGCCCCTCAATGAGAGCAGCTTCTCTTGGGCCCACAGGAGGATCTGGCATGTCAGCCTGTACAGGAGGCGTGAGCACAGACCCCCCTGGTGGTTGATGTAAGAGACCACTGAGGTGTTGTCTGACCGGTTTAACACATGGTAAGCTCTGAGGTCTGAGAGGAACCAAAATGCAGAAAGTGATGTGCAAAAAGCACACATGAATCTTATGTCTTGGTATGTACAAACCTTTGTTTGAGCATCATTGTTGTTTAAATTGTGTTAGTATAAGAGGAATAAAGCACTACAATAAAATAAACATGCCTTGTTTCATTTCCTACAAAAACTCAACAGGAAGTTGTTGTTACTGTTGTTACTGCTTTAATAATAAAAAAACATGTAGCTTGTAAGTCATTTAGGCGGCAATTTTTGCTTTCTAATTAAAAATTTTAAATCATTATGACATTAATTATCCTAGAAATGATTTATGACTTTTTATTATTTGTCTTAAACTCTTTTTATTTTATTTTTTAACTTGGATACAACAATTACAGAGAAAACAACAGTGGCTCTCCTTTAGAGAAGCAAAACCCCCACACATTCCCATTCATGTATTGAAAATGCAGCTTGTTAATGATAATGATACGCTTTATTGCGACTGCACATCCTTAGCCACTTCTGAATAACAAGAATTCAGGAAAAGAGACAATGGGTGGTTCAAAAGTTGATTGCAGAACAAACATTCGTGGCAGGAAACAATAGAAACACAATAGAAAAAATATGTTATGCAACGATCCAGCACATAAATAGAGTACTTGTGATCAATCAAATCCAACATAGCATTCTAAAAACTTTCCAGTAGCCTGTGTGCATAACAACAAGTCAATGAGTGTTTCATAAATCCTTTCAAAAGCAGTTATATTTTTGAAGTCATTTAAATGATGAATGATACTTTCATATGAAATAGGCACTCTAAATTTCTTTAGAAAATTACAAGCTTTGTAAATAATGCAGAAGCTGTTTAATAAATGGAATGCATTTTTTAGAGAGAGATGCACTTTAAAAATTAATCCAATTGATCTAAATCACTTTTTGTTTGCTTCAGTACCACACAAGGGTTTCACCTGGGGGTCCATGTAGGACTAATGGTTTCATTGGGGTTCGATTTACTAGCCACAGAACCAACAGCACACTCCCACTGCATGTCCCCAAACTGTTTCTCACGTGCTTTCTCTCAACACTTCTGCTACTACGTGAATGACGTATAACAACACTACGGAGGCTAAGGTGTGTCCCAGGATGAATCTTAACATATTGCATCGGTAACTGCTTTATAATGTATTGCATTGTTGGCTATGCATCAAGATGCGAATCACATTATGGAGATGCGCATCCCTTGTAAATCCTGTACCAAATCAAATATATTTAGACTAATGATCTGCTAAGGTGATGACCCCTAACAGGAGCAGCCAAAGAGAAAAAAAATTTGCAAATTTTTTCTAACTCCTAGTCGTTTTTTTGTGATTAAAAGACGTATGCACGTTCCTTTTGTTCCTTATGTTTCTATGCAACAAACTAGGTAATTAAACAGTATGAAGATTGACTTTGAGTATATAAATGTACCGATGTTAAACTTTGTAGAAAAACCCTAGTATGAATAACAGATATACACACTTTTGGCACCTGGTCAGTTTGTTTCTCTAAACATTTAGCTAAAATACTTTGCCATGTCTCTTGTGTAGATTACCAAAGGTGTCCTTCACTAGTTATTAATATGTCTTTCTGAGCTTACGATCCAGTTTATCCCCGAATTCATAAAGTAAGTTCTGTAGAGAGTATTTCGTAGAAAGTAAATGTGTAGTACACTGTATACTCGTATGTGTAAAATACAAATTGGTAGAAGTGTGTGTACAGCCAAAATTTAAGGTAAGCCCCATTGTTGCAGCAGCAAGAACGGAAGTTGACTGTAGAAATCTTGTGCAGGAAAGAGGGCAGATGCCAAATGCAGGAGTTGTAACAGGAAATGGAACAGCAGCTCCCAAAATATTCAAGGGCAATGTCTCATTTATCTTTAAGAGTGAGTAGCCTGAAAATTGATCTCGTATGTTTGAAAAGCATGCACTTGTGAATTGTATAGCCAATATAGTAACGCACCGCAATAAGATGAGCAAGGGGTACCTATATTATATTGTGCAGACTGAACTTCAATCTGTGGAAGTCATAGCAACAGGGTTGTTAACGTGGATAAGAAGTCAACTTTAGCTGGCTCATATGCCATTGCCAGAGCCTGATAAAAGCACGCTGCACCAGCTGACGCTAGTACCTGAACAGGTCTTTGATGAAAAGCCCCAGGAAGATTTAATGATTGCTTTTTTCTGTCTGAGATGAGAGCAAAACATGTGATGCAACAGATTGCCCTTAAGCGCTCATCTGTACTACTTCGTTATTCTTGTCGATTCGGGCTTTCAGGTCTCTACGGTCTCTGTGACAGGTTTGAGCTGGGTGTCTAGTATAATCCTAGTCTTGTTATTGTTTTTCATGGAACTTGTACCTGCTGCGTTCTGCTTGTTTAGTCAGCTTACAATTATGAATTATCGGTGAATGACCTTGCCTGCCTCGAGCCTTGCTATGTGCCTTGGCACTGATATTTGGATAACCCTCAACAAAACCAAATGAATACACTTTTAAATCCATCACACCACCCAGGGTCAATTAATTTAAACAATTGTTCTATGGTGTGAAAAGGTTTTAATTAAAAATAACAAGGACGATGTAAGACCGTGCCCTTCACTGTGAAATATTATACCTATATGTCATGTGACCTTGCTCAGAAAAGCCTAGGGTATAGGAAATAATAGATCTTTCATCAAGCTTTATAGTAGTTATTTTAAACTATGTTTTATATATCATAAATCAAGTATATTTGTATATTAAATCAGCAACATCACCCCATCACCACCAACAGCAATAATAATAATGTCAAAAATATTTTTATAAAATTCTTCTTCTTGTCATTATTACTATCATTAGCATTATATGTTTTTATATATCTATTGTATATTATATATGTATTGCAATGTTTTAGTTTATGTACAATGTGCAGATCAAGTCAAATTCAAATTCAAATTAAATATTTAAAATAAAACAGTCAACAATCAACATAAAAAAGGATACAAAGAATATACTTTAAATGTGAAAAAAATGCATACTTGTCTATAAAATTGACCAAAACATAACAGTATAACTAGAACAATAAGTTTAAATTCTATAGTCACTGGGTG
Organism: Silurus lanzhouensis; assembly: GCA_039877035.1. Classification (NCBI taxonomy): domain Eukaryota; kingdom Metazoa; phylum Chordata; class Actinopteri; order Siluriformes; family Siluridae; genus Silurus; species Silurus lanzhouensis. The sequence continues at coordinate 4,388,878 of JBCEWE010000393.1, read as the reverse complement.
TAAGGAAATGCAAAATTTGTCAGAGATACTGGAAATGCCTTAAAACGTCTCTAGGTTATGTATGTAACCCTAGTTCCCAGAAGGAATGAGATGCTGCTTCGCAACGCTTTGGGAACGGGCTCCGATAGAGCCACCAACACAACGGTCAAGTCCCAGACAGGCACTCTGGGTCACGTCCCGGGCCTCAGCCTTCGGGCACCACAAACAAAAACAAAAGCAAGGCAGCGACTGACCCACAGGCATAAAATAAGCTGCGATAACGGACACGTTAACCTTCGGGGTTAAAGGAGTCAACCCTGTGGCAAACTGTTCCTGCAAGAACTCCAGTACTGAACCAACCGGGCAGTTAACTGTGTCTAACTGGTGATGCTCACACCACATAGTGAACAGGTGCCACCTTGCAGCATACAGCCTGCTCGTGGAGGGAGTTCTGGAATGGAGGATGGTCTTTACTACCTCAGTAGAGATACCAGCAGCTACAAACTGTGCTACCTCTGGGGCCAAAGCCATAGCTTCCATAACTATGCGAGAGGAGATCCCTCCTGGAAGGAATTGAGAGGGCGCAATTGGGAGGTCCAGTGTCCAAACTCAACATGAAGTGGGATGCAATTGGCACTGGTACGTCTCTAGATGGTTTGGGATGTTTCCGGGGTCGGCATCTACTTCTTTAAAGGTCCACAATTTTCATAAGGTGGCGTGACTGGGGCTGGAGCAACCTCAGGATGCCTCGGGATGGGAAGAGATATGCTGTAATAGCCTGACTCTCTGACCGAAGGGGGAACCACATCGATGGCTCCTTTCCTCAGGAGAGCGCACACCTCCTGTTCCAGGACCAGAGCCTGTTCAGGTCCCACCATGGTGGGACACATCACATTAATCTGGGGAGAAGAGGACCCGAATTGAATCGAGGAGCCCATCTCTATAGTACGCAGGACTCATTGAGAAACGTCTGGCAGCCTTCCCCAAGCCTTCACTAATCTCTTAAGGGAACCAGCCTCTCGAAGTGGCCTCCGACCCTCCCAGAGCGGCTGGAGCATTGCCCTGCAGCCGTTTAAGCCTCCTGAGAGGCGGCGGGTATCCCCCATTCGTGCTGCAGAGGGACGGGTACTGTAGCATGAGGTGTACACTGCCCTACTTGATGTAAGCCATCAGTACTTAAGCACCATGGCCGATGCCTTTCTGTGGCTACTAGAGCTGCCATGGACTGACCAACGGCCCGCACCGTGTGTTTGGTGGCCCTAAGGGTTAGGTTGGGCTCGCTAGTATCCATCATTCCATCCTCCTCAAAGGGAAAGATGTGGAGCACCGCACTGCTCGCACCGGGAGAAGAAGCATCCGCCGGGTGTGATTCCCCAAGAGAGCAGAAACAAGGCCAGAGAGGACTTATCCGACTCTATGCCTTCTGCCAGATCGGCCTGCGAGCACCACGACGGCCAGCCCCGCTTTGCCTTGGCCTTTGCCTTAGCACTCTCTGGGAGCAAAGCGTGCGCATAGCCATGCAGGTACAATGCGAACAACCGACTCCCTCGAGAGTCGATTGAGCATGCTCTCCTCTCAAACAACGCAACGGTCATGCGTATCCTTTCCCGTAAATAATACGGAGGCAAGGATGAATACACAGCCAATATTTTTGTTTGTTATCCATGCTTGTTAGCTCCTGGTTGATGCGACGTCGCCCGCCTATAATGTCACGACTTGCCTATTGGCCAGATTTCACACCTTGTGCAGAGCGTGGACAAAGCGAGGCGTTCCCAAAGCGTTGCGACGCAGCTCGAGTTCCCGAATGGGGAACTCCTGCATTGCAGACACAAGAGGACACAACTAGCAAGTGTGTGTATGGGAGAAAGTAAGAAAAGTAGGTAGGGCCAGAACTATTTTGTAGTATGAGTATGATATGTCTCATTTGTCTTGTGCAGGTGACAACCATAGCTACTTTCTACATTTAGTAGCTGCTGAATGTGCACTACAAACGTTTTAAAGAAAAGCATCCAACATGATGCTAAGGCTTCAAATGTGAGGTGAGATACACTATATAGAAAGAGTTAATAAACACTTGCATTTGTTTTTTTAACCTTTTATTCCACATTTAGCCACTCCCAGAAGAATTCTAGATTTTAGAGTGCGCTTGTGAAGATTTGTGTTTGTTCAGCCACAAGGTTGTAAGTAAAGTCAGGTACTGATGTCAAGTGAGGAGGCTTGGTTGCAGTCAGCGTTCCAATTTATCCCAAAGGTGTTCAGTAGAGTTGAGGTCAGAGCTTTACAGCAGGCCATTCAAAATGTTTCACTCCAACTAAAGCATCTTTTTAGGGAGCTCGCTTTGTCTCAATGTCTTCATGGGTCTTCTGGTGAAGGGAAACTCTAATGCTACTGTATCCAAAGACATCATATACAACTGTGTGCCTTTAACATTGTGATAATAGTTTGGGGTAGAACCTCATATGGCTGGGAAAGTCAGATGTCCCAATACTTTTTTATACAAAACAAACATAATCCAGCATCTACTAATGAATCCGTGAGCAGTAGAAAAAGCTGCTGAAACAATGGTGAAACATCTGGTAGTGTTACCAGCATGACTTTCATTGCTGAAAATAAAGAACACATTACATGACCACACACTTCTCACCTACACAAACACACAAACAATAAAACCCTCAAGCCCTGGCAGGGTAATGTTTAGCTAGCTGTAAAAAGCCTGTTTAATTGGACACCTGGGTTTCCAGGGGGAATAATATATATATAATAACAATGAGCACTGATTATTTACGCTGACAATAATACTCTAGCAAAGCATTCTGGGGGAATTCAGCCTGGCTCGCAAGTCTGTCTCCCACTGAGACCATCGCCATCACACCTGCTGTGATAATCACCGTCTTTAAAATACTGACAGGTGCTGAATCCTAATAGACTTAAGCCCACCTGTGCTTGTCTATGTGTGTGTTTTCCTTATGTTAATGCAGCAGACTGAATCTGACCATAGACACTAAAATCACATTAAGCTGCTGAATTAGTCTGAGAAAGACCAGCCTGCCAGAGAGGTCATATAATACATACCTAGACCTATAAATAATAAATATAAATAAATGGACAAAAGTATTGGGACACCTAAATTTTTTGATTGAGGGATTATTTGGACACACACTGAGTGCACCCCAGGCCCCCTCATCCTACATCAGTACCCGACATCTTTGCGAATGAATGAGCATAACTCTCCACAAGCACTGAAAATAAATTCAGTGCAAGATCTTCCCAGAAGAGTGGATGTTAATATAACAGCTACAGGGATAGCACATGGCACAATCTTACAGTCAGGTCATAGTGTAATTACACATAACTTTATACTAAGTATGGTAGCAAGTACCAAGCATGCCATAAATAAGTCAAATAAAATCCACAAGTGCTTAAAATAGTAAGATATTAAACAAGAAATTCGAAGGCCCAAATGATGCAATCCATATAGCCAGATAGCGAAAACTTATTTGTCCATACCCAATCTGATTGCTGCCTACAGGACAAAAATTAATCATCTAGTTGACAGACTTGGCCCAGAACCATTTTAAATGATTGCCTGGCACCGGCTTGATTCAAGCAGCCCGCTCGAGTCCATCACTAACCATCCAGCATAGGGTCCAATTTGGTCAATTTTTTTTAACAATATGGGTACAGAACTGGAATCATTCCTGCCTTAAGAAATATTTAATTGATAAGTATTTCTTCTACACAGTTTACTATTATTTACTTGCAGCAATATGTAAAGGCAAAATAAATGCGCTTCAACATTGCAAACTTTATTGATTCGAAAATAACTGATCCATTGAGGACAATGACAATGAAGTCCCATATTAGTCCAAAGACCAATTGTATTAGTTGAATATACAGGTAGTCCCCTACTTACGATGGAGATACGTTACGACGACCCCATCATAAGTCAAAAATATCGTAAGTCGAAGATGGTATTATCACTGTGACAGCCTTTCCTGCTTCATGTTGATTTATAATTTTTCTGCTCTAAACTGATGGATTTCCTTTTCTTTTTTTTCACTACAAGCAGAAGACATACTTGGGCGCTTGGAAGACATTCTTTTATTACTAAAATTGCAGTTTGAAACAGAGAAAAGTACACACTGAGACAACTTTACTCTGTCGACCGCTAGCGAGAGTGGGGCATCTCACAGGGTGAGAGATACGCTTATCCCAGCTGCGCGTCCAACATTGTACGCTGCTGCCTCTGCCTGTTGCGCGAAATAAAATAAAAATATATATATATATTTTTCGTATCACTCTCATTATTGTAAGATCGAAAAATCGTAAGCCGAACCATCATACCTCAGGGACCATTCGTAAAATAGTTACATTGAGCTGGGATTGCACGTGTTATATCCTATTGTTAAAATACAAGATAACTTCAAATATTTATGCCTTAGGACTTACTTGGTCTTTACTGTACACTGGAACATTTCAAACACTATTTAATTAAAGTAAATGATTTCATACACATTTTGTGGGTTTGATCGAAGACCAAAGCATTTAATCCACTCCTTTTGTTTGTAAAATTTTTTAAGAGAGATGTCTAAAGGGATGTTGCTATAGTAACTTCATCTTCCTATGAGAGAGGTAAAGGAGAGTTTAAATCAAACCAAACAACCCAATGCATTTTGATATTTCAAGGGCTACAAGGGTACACCTTTGAACCAGCACACTGGATTTTCTGTTGTTCTGTTGTTTTTGTTCTACTAAATGAGAGATACAGTAATTTAGTGAACAAAGCATGATTTGAAGTTTAGTTTGCTTGATCATCGAAAATATGTATCATAGATAGATGTCATTGGGATATTATTTGCTTATGTAAATTGTTTTGTAGAAAATATGAAGAATTGTCAGCTGTTTGTATGCAAAGTATTCTGTACATCAAGTGACGGTCGCATAAATAATTCAGTTTGTCATTTTGATTCCTTATTACCGATTGTTAAAAATGTTATTTTCGTTATTAACAATTGAATATTAGGCTTTCATAGGATTAGAAGCAACCAGCATGGCTAGAAATCTCCTTTTTGGACGTATTACTGCACAATGAAATGCCTGCCATTCCAAAAGTGCTGTTCTTCTGCACTTATCTTTTTAAACCAATAGAAATAGTAATGTTGGCAAACTATGAACTCAGAAAAGAGATGCATAGAGTATGGAGGTATGAATCACATTTAGGAAAGAAAACATTTCTTTGAATGTGATAACGAGCCCCTCCTCCATTCAAATCAGATTCCAGATTTTGTACCTGATTCAAGCTTTTGGCCTGATTTCCGATTTCTGCCTTACTGCAATTTTATGTCAACCTCTGCCAGAAACTTGAGCAACTTTTGGAAAGCTGGACAAAAAGCAGCAATAGCATCTGTGTGCACACTGAAGTCTTTCCTACACAATGGTTTTTAGCCACAGGCACATTTCAACGAGGCATTGGAGATAAGTCTGGCATTTCCCAACCAGCTATGAGCCGAATAATGACATGTCTTACATCCATTCGTATCACTCTGAACACAGTGCATTAGTACAGTAGTGGAGAAGACAATAATGAGACATTTTCCCACCACTGCACGCTCTCCAAATGTAACAGAGGTTAATAGATTGCATATACAGAGCCATAAAAATTTAACCATATATGCAAATTTGGATTTATTTAAAAACAAAAATTGGCTGCTATATTGTAGTGCATACTAGTCATTCTTATGCAGAGAATTCTAACTTGTTCAGAGCACGAGTTTGATAAATAGGACCCCAAGTGTCTAGCGCCGCATTTTTATGGCTCTATGTAGATGAGGTGAACAAAAGCCATCTGTTAAATGCGTAAAGTTCACTGGAAGCTTTTCCTAACACAATCCTTGCTTGTTCTAAACCGTACACCTTTTTATGTGATATTTCATTCTGCCATCATGGGGTTAAACTAAAGAAAGTGTTTATAATCAGCGAGGTGAGAAAACACTGATTTATTCACAGGAAATATTTTACGAGCGACCTGTTGCTGAATCATGCAACCTGTTACAAAACTTTCTTTCGGCTTCTCTCATTAGGGGTCGCCACAGCGGATCATCCGCATGTTTGATTTGGCACATGTTTTTACGCTGGATGCCCTTCCTAACGCAACCCTTCCCATTTATCCGGGCTTGGGACCGGCACTAAGGCTTGTGCAACCCTAATGGCTGGGGTTGGTTCCTATATCATATCATAAAACAACATGACCACACACCAGATATGTTACTTTGTTGTAAAGGTGTTTGTAAAATATAGAAAATAAAAAGTATGCAGCCAGATAATTAGTGTTGGGCGAGTAAAGCCAAATTTGATAAACAAAATCATAGAACTGAGAAAAAGTAAAAAAAATAAATAAATACTGTTGTGACATATTTAGGTGACAGATGCTTCTGTAATACGCTAACTATTAGCAATACACTAGATCAGATGACTTTAGTAGTTTAGTAGAAAAGTAGCAGTAGCACTTTTCACTTCTTTTTAAGATGAGATATCAGATCTCTAGCATAGAATTTGCAGCAATGCAACATTTCTTTTCTGTTTTTAATGTAAGGAAAAGGTCTTGCAATTGATCAATACGTCATGATTTGTATTCTGAGTTGTGTTAAGGATTTAATACCAAAATTGCTTGCATCTGTATTCAGAACTCAGACATAACTGGATTTAGATGTTCCTTAAGCAAATGGGAAGAGGCTGATCTTAATCAGAGACATGGCTTATCTCAAGGACTGATTTCTTTTCTTTTTAACCAATAAAACGATGGGTTGAATTAGAAGTAGCATTTTTGCTTTGGGAGCACACTGCTCTCATGAGCAAGGAATATTGGCATTATGCCATTATCGAATTCACAGTCTGATGAAAGTATTATACATTCTATGCATATAATATGATCTAATGACATTGATCGCATGGGGCATGCTGTCCAAATTCAAAACCTTTTTGAAAAAATACAGTATTTACATGATTTTTGCCTACTTTAATTAACTATTTTTTTCTTCAGTGAAAACTGGGTGTTCTTCATTTGGATGTTATGTATGAACTCTTGGAGGAAAAACAAATTCAGCCTTGGGTCGGGTCATTCACCTCTCCTCCCTATTCTCACTGGAGCTGATATACTTATGTTTAAATACCTCAAAATCAGCTCAGTACATTGAAAGATGTTATTCAATACAACAAATTAGTTTTTCCTATTTTTTTTCCACTCAACTTTTCGGTAGTTACATTTTGATCATGGCTCAGATCTTCTTTTGAACTTCTTTTTTTGTAATTAGACTCAATACTGTATGTCTAATTTTGCCTAAGAAATGGAGAAGGAGTGTGCTGGTACCGGTTTTTAAGAATAAGGGAGATGTGCAGACCTGCAGTAACTACAGCGGAATAAAGTTGATCAGTCACACCATGAAGTTATGAGAAAGAGTAGTGGAAGCCAGGCTGAGGGATGAGGTGACCAACAGTAAGCAACAGTATGGTTTCATGCTGAGGAAGAGCACTACAGACAGGTTGACGGACAAGGTAAGATATTGAGATATTGATATTGAGATTTGTGGTGAGAGTAGGGAGCAAGTTGAGAAAAGCCTGGACAGATGAAGGTATATGGCAGTGGAGTGGTGCGGTTGCAGGGAGAAGAGGTGGTTGGGTTTAGCAGTGCGAAGTAATGGAGAGTGTGTTCGAGAATTGAAGAAAAGAGTGCAGGCAGGGTGGAGTGGGTGGAGAAGAGTGGCAGGAGTGATTTGTGATAGAAGAGTATCTGCAAGAGTGAAAGGGAAAGTTTATAGGACTCGGGTGAGACCTGCTATGTTGTATGGTTTAGAGACCGTGGCATTGAGTAAAAGACAGGAGGTGGAGCTGGAGGTAGCAAAGCTGAAGATGTTGAGATTTTCATTGGAAGTGATCAGGATGGATAAGATTAGAAACAAGTTTATTAGAGTGACAGCGCATGTAGGGCGTTTTGGGAACGAGGTGAGGGAGGCTAGATTAAAATGGTTTGGACATGTGCAGAGGAAGTACATGGGGTATATAGGAAGATGAATGATGAGGATGGGGCTGGCAGGGAGGAGGAAAAGAGGAAGGCCAAGGAGAAGGTTCATGGATGTGGTGAGAGAAGACATGCAGGTAATTAATTTGAAAGAGGCAAATGTAGAAGAAAGAGTAGTATGGAGACAGATAATCCACTATGGTGACCCCTAATTGGAGCAGCCGGAAGAAGAAGGAAAAGAAGAAAAAGTAGAAGAATGTATGTCTCATTAACTTCTGTATATTTACTTCTTAATTTTGTCTGGTTTAAAAAAACACAAAAAAAACAAGCAGACACATAATATGTCTGATTTTCATAGCTTGCTACACTATATGGAAAAAAGTTTAGGGACACCTCACCATGAGGTTTGGATGTTCTTTTTGAATATCCTATTCCACATTTAGTCCCCAATTGCTGTTACGATATCCTCCACTCTTCTGGGAAGATGTTACACTAGATTAGGAGTGTTCTTATGGAGACATTCAGTCAGTAATTTCAGGTAAGGCAACATTAACTAGTTGCTAATCCTAGCTAGGAGGTGCTATTAAAAAGTTTCAAGACTAATTGTGCTACTGTAACTGGTGCTATTCTTACTACGTGCCTTACTGTGTCTGCGATTTCATCATGGACAGCAAATTAGAACAAAGAGCATACCCGATATTCTGCATGAAACTGGGCAAATCTGCGAAAGAGACATTTGAAATGACATACGTTTGGCACACTGCGATGCTCCAAAGAGTCATTCAAGGTGTTTTGAGTGACACGCACTTCAAGAGCAGAAGAACATCAGGAAGACCTTTAATAAGCTTAACCCCCGAAAATATTAAAACCAGGGAGAACAACCCACATGATCTCACATTCGCACCCACCCTATTTGCCAGATTTGGCTGCGAAATTCGCTCTCTTCCCGAAGATGAAGGTCCGGCTCCAAGGTCGCCATTTTGACACCATTAAGAATCGCAGAAAGTGCTTGACACTTTCAGGACATATTCCAGAAGTGGCAGAAACACTGGGAGCACTGTAGTGCAGTGCCGTTGGACTATTTTGAAGGTGATAAAGTGTAAAAAAGAAAAGTACTTTCTTGTATACCAAGCCAGTGTCGAAACTATTTAATACCACCTAGTAGTTACACTAGTAGTTATACTATTACACTATATATAATAATTCTTATAGCACACATTTTAAAGTAAGAGCAAGTTATAGTAACAGCAACCTGCAGTTCCTATAACCAGATTGGTTAAATAATAAAAAAAATTATACTAAATAAAATTGTAACATATGCAGACAACATTGCAGATTATGTTATGTCACATAAATCCACAAGGGATGAATGAAGACTTCTGTTGATGTCTATATATGTTTATATATAATAATAATATAGCAAGTTTTTTAGCTGGTGCTGGTTGAACCTTTAGTTCGAAATCTTGACTTGACTTGAATTGACAATTGACAATGTTGGCCTTAAGAAAGCTTTGTAAAATGTTGGTAAAATCAGGTTGTACACAATCAATGTATTAGCATAAAGTTTATGATGATTTTGAGAGCTAGATTAAATTACTATTTATTATATAGATTAAAGAATAATTCCTTTAAGGGGACTTTCCAACAGGTGAAATGCATTGTGTGTAACACAGGATTCTTTTACCCACTAGACCAACATGTTTTTGAAAAGAAAATCTTGGACGTCGTTGCAGATCACATTGAAGTGAATTACCAAGGTTATTATACAGGTTGGATTTTTTTCCCTTTAATGTTCTCTGGTCACATGCTTTCCTGTTTTGACCTCTGTCTGAATATGTATTTGACTTTGAATAGCAACATGCCTTTGACTGCTGAGTCTACCTGTGAGCTGACCCCCCATAACACTTAATACATACCATCTGGTGTGCAAGGGTATACAACACAAACTGAATGACCCCATATTTAACTAAATGATAAAAAAAAAAAAAGAAGAACTTTGAACCATGGGGTATTTCACTCCAGGAAAACTTTTAAATTCATTTTTCTCCTGTCAATTACACCGTCTCTATGCCACGGACCCTTATTACTGTCAGCCCAAATAAAATGACTCATACCTCTAATTTGTAATTTTCTCTGATCTCCCATAATCCTTTCATTAAATGAAAAAAGTTAGGATTATTATGGAGTCTTTCTACTTGATTAATAATTTTCCTATAGATGTCAGACATTTTTCTAATAATGAGCCAGTATGAAAAAGGGCTGAAGGAACCAAGAAGGACCCAGCATTAAATATATGAAATAAGTAATAACCTCGCAGGGCTCACTGTATAAGTGACTACTATATAAGCAGAAAATAATAGTGAAAGGGGACCAAATTTCACATAATGCTTTCATTCCATTGAAAGCCACACAGATGGTCTTAAATAAAATATGATCTAAAATAATTTCATCATGAAAGCTATGTTACATCTTTATACTCCCCTTTATTATTAGCCTTCAGCTGTTCGTACAAAATTATTGTCTTTTTATTAAAATGTAATCAAACACAAATATTTTTTTAGGCATAGATATGAGGCAGAATGTGCTCTTTTTTTTTAATTACTAAATGTATTAATTGAGTTAAAAAAATTTGTTATAAAGGTCCACAGAGCATCTATTAAAGTGCTGTGAAAAAGAATTTTCCCCTTTCTGATTTTTTATTTTTTTGCATGTTATACTTCAATGATTCAGATCATCTAACTAAATTTTAATATTACATATAGAAAACACGAGTAAATACAAAATACAGATTTTAAATGATGATTTAAATTATTATGGGGAAAAACAGCTGTCTTAACTTGGCTGTCCCTTTGTGAAAAAGAAACTGCCCCCTTGCTAGATCATGAATAAACTGTGATTAACCTGGATTTTCTGAAAAACTGAGTTAAATTTCAATTGTCACACACAGGCCTGATTACTGCCAGACCTGTTGAATCAAGAAATCACTTAAACAGAACCTGTCTGACAAAATAAATCGTGCCAGGATCTAGCAAATTACAGTAAGAGCAATTATCTAAGCCAAGTATTTAACAGTTTAATTTCTTTAAAATAGTAAATACCTTGTTTGACTGATTACAAATGTACAGAATTTTACAGAACATTGCTATTTGACAGATACAACAATGTTTAGTTGATCGTCTTGTCTTTCTAGATCATATGTGTCAAACTCAAGGCGAGATCATTTTATGTAGATCTATTATTATTGTATTTAATAGCCCGGCGATATGAAGCGCTGATAACACACAAACTACAGATCCCATAATGCAGCGCTTCAGCTGCCTTGCCGAACGCTAGGCTTCCTGGGAACATTCCCGCATCAATCAAGTCAAGCTTCTGTTGAAGTATACAACCCTATTGTAAAGTTATTGCAAAGCTAGCCCCTCACAATGGCGAAGAGAAAAGTTTATTTTGAAAACAGAGCCTTTCAAAACCAATGGGATTCTGAGTATATGTTTATCGACATTGCCAGTAAACGAATGTGGCTGTAATTAAGGAATTGAATATAAGACGGCACTACGAGACAAAACATCAGGATAATCTGAAAAACCAGATTGCAGAGCAGAAGATACAGAAAGTAAAAGAGTTAAAAAAGAATGTGACATTTCAGCAGATGTTTTTTACCAGAGCAAAATCACAAAGTGAAGCTGCTGTGAAATTGCCAAAAAAAGATGCCGAACATCCAGCTTTGACAAAATGGCATAAGAGCAAAGAAAACTGAATGTCTTAATATGTTGTTATTTTAACTTTTGCTGAAAAGCACAAATTGTAATTTTATATGTCCAGGGTTTTTTGCAGCATGTTCATATTTTAAATTTGTATTATTTTGACATGATATATTTTTATGGAGAGCAAAATATTTTAAGTTATTTAAAGTTTATTTACTCTGGAAAAATATTCCTGTCTGTTTTTATTCATATTTCTGTAAAAAAAAAAAAAAAAAAACAGTTAGTTTTAGTGTGTTCAATAAATGTTTATCCTGTTCGGGCCGCAACCTGAAGTGTGCTTTAAGTTTTGGCCCCCTGTGCAAATGAGTTTGTTCTACATGATGCACAGTAGTGGGCCAGTACAGATGCTACTCCAATTATATTGCATGAAGTTTTTATAATAGTTTTAATAGGGGCCCATTAATAAATGAATAACATTGCCCATGCTTGGGAGAGTAGCAGTGGACAAGATGGATAATGGAGTTGCCAGATTGGGATAGTTTAAAAATGCCCCAATATACTTTCTTTTTTTTTATTATAAGTTAAACCGAATTTAGGAAAGTTAAAACTTTTTGCCGAAAGTGTAGTCAGCGTGTCTGTGAAGACCAAAATAATTTCTATTGTTAGATTTATTACAAAGATTGTGAGAAGTAAAGGGGAAATGGTATAAGGGAATTGAATAATGGCTGTACATCAGACATGTGTGTGCACCACGGTGACCTTGTTTCCCACCCACAAAGATTGTGAAAAACTAAAAGAAAAATGTTTTTCACTTCCAATATTTTTATTGGCCAAATCTTTTGGGCTAGTTTCAAGTCATTGGTGTTGATTTTGAGAAATACTATGGTTGGGATTTGTATCCAATGTTGAACACTTGCAATGTTGCCTACTCTGAACTTCCTGTTCCAGGGTTACTCTAAAAATACACTACATAATAGTTTAGGATCAAGTGAGAAGCATTCATAGGGACAATTAGAAAGTAAATAAAATATTACTACAGCGATAAATAACAGTATATGGACAAAGATTTTCAGACACCAGACCTTTTCACCCTTATGTGCTTCTTTTCCAAATTGTTACCATAGATCTTGAGTGGGCCAATATAGAACTCTAAACTGAACCCTATTGAACACTTTAAGGATGAATTAAATTGTTGACTGCACTGCAGTAAATCAGTACCCTGACTTTACTAATTCGGTAGGTGGTACATGTAGCTCAGTGGTTAATGCATTGGACTCTGGATTTGAAGGTCACATAGTCAAATCCCAGGACTGCCAAGCTTCCACTGCTGGGCGCTTGAGCAAGTCTTCTTAGTTCTAAGTCACCTGACAATTTTCATAAATGTAAATTTTAAATGTAATGATTATATGGAAGAATAAGAAGATCTCCATAAGCACACTCCAAATTCTAGTGGAACATATTCCCCCGAAGAGTGGAGGTTATTATAATAGTGAATGGAGATGAAATAAAAAATTGTCTCAAAAAGCATCTCATGGTTAAGTATCAACAAATGTTTGTCCATAAAGTGTATATTTATTTTTCCTTAGAGTCAAAGTTTTTTTTTTTTTCAATTTCATCATCTTTCAGAATTCATCCACAATGGCAGGTTTTTTCCAGACTGCCAAACCAAATCAATATAAACAATGTAATAGATGCAGCACTCTCAGAAATACCCCAAATTTTCATGACAAGTTTCTCACACTTAAATAAATAAATAGGAATGCCAAAATGTAAAAAAATACTTCATACATGTTTTAGATGTGGTTAACGGTTTTAAACTTATAAGGAGATATCGCAATATACCAGCAACTTGTTTATACACAGATTATGCAATGAATCTTTCATAACATTCCACCCCTAGAACAGATACATGTGGGTGTTAATGGTAAATAGAAAGTGTTACAGCTTTATTGTACATGCCCACACATACACAGCATCCACACACACATGGATACACACATTACCATAAAAAGAAAGCATACATTCTATTATTTTAGGGGGCTATTATCTTTTGAAATTGGTAGATAAAAAAGACCAATAAACAATTACTGGAAAGCATGAAAATACAGTTTAAAAGCAAATAAAAAAACAAAACAAAGGGTATAACTAAATTATTAATTCTGGATCAGCCACTAGAACACCTTCAATTGATCTTTACATGGAGCGTACAATTGTAACTGTACTTGGTCCAATCAGATTTCAGCCTCTATTTGCTGCCATGTAAATCTAATCTGCCCAGGGCCTTCAAAGTCTGTACTGCTGGCCCTTTTACCATAGTCACCTTAAGATGGGTTTGTTCACCACTTCCAGAACAGTGAATATGAGCAGAACCACTGCTTTAGTTAAATGGTATTCACCCTCCATATGTGAAATGTCTCTCTATCTGTAATGCCAAGCCTTTTTATATTGCGTTTTTGTATAGTATTGATGGTTTCTACAATTGTGACGTGATAGTGGTGGTATTAAGTGTTGGATTAAGTCGTGTAAGTCCCCATTGAAGGCCCAGGTACCAAATGCATGGCCCGCCACTAGTATATGGGTATTCCTCTTCCTTTGATATGTGATCAAGGAAGTAAGGAAATAGTGTATAAACAAATGGGATGAACAGCTACATGTGTTTTGAGCTGCTATAAAAAATATGCATAGATAATAGAGACTTTTCTATTTATTTAGTCATTCATTTATTTTCAGTAAACAAAATTTTCAATCCCTATTGAGAATCAAACAAAAATGATCGGTATAAACTTTAAATTTGGCAAACAGTCAATATAGCTCATGCACATGGTTTGTATTTTAATTTACGTTCACAGTAACCATGTAAGCAATTGTATATTATTGGGATTATTTCATGTAGTATGAAATCAGTAAAACTTTCATATTTGTTTTCCTCTTTGTAAAATTTGCCCATTCTCAAATCACAATTTGTCCCTTCTCAAAGTAAAGTCAAGTCAAGTTTTTTTCTATAGCGCTTATCACAATGAACATTGCCTCAAAGCAGCTTTACAGAATTAAAGAATCAAGGTGAATGATGTGTATTTATCCCTGATGAGCAAGCCTGGGGCGACTGTGGGAAGGAAAAACTTTCTTAGATCAAAGTCACACAGTTTTACTCTTGACAACTTTTTTTCCTGCTTCCAAGACATCCTGCCTAATATATGTACATATTGCCTACTACATTTGTTTAATGAAAGGTACAATCAGAATATTAGCATACACAATCTGATGTTCAATGTACAATCTGATGATAATGGCAAAAATGGCCTTAATCTCTAGGTAAGAGACTTGTCCAATCATGGGCTTGTGCAAGCTCATGTATGCAGCAGATGGCAAATAACTCTTTTATTCATACTATGCTGCCCTAAAAGGTTTCGCTAGCTTCGTGTGTGTGTTTTAGAGGAAGCAACTCAGCCTTGATCCTCCCTGGTTGGTAGCTTTCATGCAATAGAAAAGAGTGAACTGGTGGGTGGGAATTAAGTTTAAGTCAAAATTCACATACAGATATTTTACAGCTACAAGCATTAAATTTTTACACTCCACGCTATATATTTAGAATATCCTCCATACTTCATATAACTTCATATTCAACTCATTACTGAAACACTGCACATTAAATACTAACAGGTACTGCTAGCATGTTATCCACAGATCATCATGCATTAAATAGCAAGCATAATTTGCTGATATAGAATTAACACTGCCCAGGTTTTCTTGTTGTAGTATTTGTTTGCTGTTACTTTTGTTCTGGCATATATTTTGTAGAGGTAAAGGTCACAGTCTAGTGGTATGCTCCACACAAACACAATGCATTCCTGGGAGACAACTTAAGCTGTTGGATAACTGGCTCATTTCCTGGGTCTTGTGCTTCTTTCGGTGATCGATTGCCCCTTAAAACCCAAGACAATGAGCAAATCCAGCTGTAGTTCCTTCACAGACAGCCAGACACACACAAACACACAGAAAGATTAAAAAGATCAGCTGCAATATGAAAGGCAATAAGAGATCAGTTTTATATATAAAACTAAATAAATGAAAGGTGGTATAAATCTTATGAGGCGTAAATGCTTGGACAGCTAAAAGATTACTTATATAAAATAGTCATATGGAAGAAAAGCTTAACAATTTTTAAAATGTTAAGCTTTTGCCAGAATGAAGAAAATTTAGAATATCAGGTTATTCTCACCTACATAGTCACCACTTTATCTACTTAAACTGCCATACAAAAATGATATAAATAGTAGCGCTAGAAGCCTCTCGTTCTCACACCTTAAGTTAATGTGTCATTTGACATAAACATGTCCAGTTTGATCAGGTTGCATTTGACCGGTTATACACCCTTTCCTTTGTGTACACTATAGCAATCAGTATTTCTGTTTTCACACCTAGTGTTGTAGTAGTGTATGCTCATATTCAATTATTATTGCCTTCTAATGTGTGCTGATCTTCAGGAAAGGGATTATTATTAATCAAGCCATTTATTTTTAAAAATACGCCATCAATAACAATGGTTTGAAATGAAGCCTTTTCAGATAAGGACCCTTATCTTAAATCTCTTCACACATTCTGTCTGAACATTTGTCTCTCTATTAAGAGTTCTTCTGAGGCGCTTTCAAAGTTTCTAGCATAACGTGTCATCGTAAAATGTATTAAAGGGGTGCAAAAAGAAAATTAAAATTAAAACTTTCCAAAGTTAAAAATGACAGTGTTAAGACAGTGGTGAATTGAGGCAATACATATTTACCTGTATTTATGTAACTCTTTTAAAATATCTGTTTTTTTCTTCATTTTTCTGTATATTTTTCAATTTTTTTTAAAAATACATAATATCTTCCTTTGTACTTCACTATATTTAAGAAAAAAAAGGTTTTTCTTGCTACTTTGAATTAAATCCATAAATTGCATCTCTAAATGAGAATCTGTCATGAGACCACAACTAAAGCCACACACTTTCTGTGAAGAGTAAAGATTCTCTTATTATATGCATTAAACAATACAAAACCCACTCTTTAAAAAGGCATGATGTGCATACTGAATTGTATTATTAATTAAAATATAACTATGACAGATCATTACTTTTACTTTTGGACAATTACTCAAATAAAAGAACCATGTACTTTGTCCACCCTTGACTACAAATGTAGTATTAACACGGATCAAAAAATGTGTTTGATAAATAAAATGAATCTAGTAATTGATGATTTTATTCACTCACTCATTCATTCATTCATTCATTCATTCATTCATTCATTTTTCAGTAGCTAAATCTCCAATTCCAAGTCCCAAACAAACACGGTCCAAATAATCATAATGTTTAACAAACTGTCAATATAGCTAATGCATGTATTTTGTATTTTAGTTTACATTTACACAATCATGTAAGCATTTTTTCTTAGTTGGGACTGGTTTACAACCTGAAAATATTTTTTGTGAAGCCAATTCAGGCTTTTATGAGTTGTTTGAGAGTAAGGCCCTGGGTCTGGGGATGAATCCGTGGGTTACTTATTGGTATTTATGTAACTGTTTTTAAATATCTGTACTTTTGTTAATTTTTCTGTGCAATTTTTAATTTTGGACATTTTTTTCTCATTACATTATTATTATGTATAATATCTTTCTTTTTATTTCAGTACAGTTCAGAAATATATGCTGTTCCTCGCTTACTTATATATAAATTAAATGCATAAATCGAGTATTCTAAATGAGAATCCGTCATGAGACTACAAGCAATAACCCAACACTTTCTTCATAGTTTTGTGTGAAGTAGGAGGTTCCCTCACTGTGTGCCTTTAACAATAGAAAACCAACTTATAAAAATATATGATGTGCAGAAGAATGAAACACAGTAACTGTTGGGTTGGGAAAGTGTCAGAGTCTTTAGGTTTCCCATTCACATTATTCAAATCACCAATATGTAGTTATACTGCTGAGGTTAGTACATTAGTTAATAATCATTGACCTGAACAAGAAGGCAGCAAAATGCACAAAAAAACATTGTGACAATATAAACAAGTTCATACTGTGGTGATACAATCACATATTGCAGAAGCAACGTCTAGTATTGCTCGATTCAAAGTTATTGCCATAAATCTAACCAGCGAAGAGAGCACCAAGTTTGAGACATTCAATTTAAAATTGTAATTGTAATGTCCATTTTTTTTAACAGAAAAAATAGAAGACATAATTGGGTAGCAAGCCGCATGCAGATATATATTATAAATAAAACAGTATTCGTTTGATAGTTGCTTTAAGGTTCAGTGTTGCACAGTTCAGCTTAGCATAAAAAATTAACAATGATAATGGATTTTATAGCATATATAATAATATAGTGTGTGTACCACCATAATCAAATATGGGTCAATATGTTATAGGGGAGGGTAAAAGGTCACTAATGATTTTTTTTTTTTGTTTAAATCCCAAACCTTTTCTCAAAGTTTAGGGTTTGATCAAAAAAAGTTTAGGCCTGAAGTATGAAATAGCATTATTTTTCTCTGTAATATCAAATGTAGTATGATGCAATAAAAACAAGACTCGATTTAAAAATTTAGCACTGAATAAAGGATGTTACTTCATTGCTTACTCTATTTGGAAAATGCAGATTTAGGAGCACCCAAAACTCAGAAAGTGATTTAAGCTCAAATCAGGATGAATCATGCGCTAAGACAACCACAGCAGGAGAAATCTGCCAGGTTTTTTGATAGAACAGATTATTAGGCGAGCTTTTATCCTATGGTGTTCATCGCCACAAGGTGCATCTCTGGTTTAATTTGCTATGTATAACACTTAATATCAACTTTCCCTCAATGTGGCTCTGCGCTCAAACGACAAAGTGTGTGTTTGAGTCTAACAGGTGTTGCCCCATCTGGGTGTGTGTTATTGCTGTAGTCATCAGCTTGTCCATAGCTGAGACCAGATGGCTTGGCTCTTCAACCCAGTGAGAAAGATAAACAACATCATCGAGGACGCATATGGGCCGAACACACTGCCGCGCCATACTTACACCACTCTCGCTTTCTTTCTGTGACGAACTTTTCCCACTCGAACTCCATCTTAAAGTAAGTCTGTATCAGAAGTAAGCTGAACTCCACGTCAGCTCAGTGATAGAACACACTTTTGCAGGTAACACACGTATTTTTTAGTTTTGCATTTATCTTTACGTGTTGCCCTGCAGTCTTGTCTTTATACAGCAGTTACTTGCTCTGGAACTTGCTATGGATGAGGGTATATTAACATTGTGCTAATTTATGCAGAAGGCATGAAATTCACTTTAGCACTGCATAAAATGTCAGTTAAAGTTATGTAACAAAAAATATGAGCCAGAAAGAAAATTACTTGTCGCTATAAAATAATGTACACAGAGTGTGATGGAGGAATTTGGCGTACGTATGTACACTGTGCTTAAAGGTTTGAAAGGCTGATGTGCCATTTTTTTATATAAAACATGAGGCTTGTATAATTACGCAAATGCACTCGAACGGCATTGAGCATCAAACCTAACGACAATGCACTTTTACATCTATTGCTAAGTACAATTTGATGCCGCTGTTTTCTTTGTTTGTTTGTTTGTTTGTTTGTTTTTGCCATTGGATTATTGTACTCGTGATTTACACTACACACAGGCAAAAGAAACATGATAAAAAAAACGCCCAAAATGCTTAAAAAATTATTTGTTGATTTGGAAGTTTAAGCAAACTTAAACTGCCAAGTAAGTTCTACTCCATCTGACTGGAGTGTTGTGTTGTATCTTTCATGGAATGGCCTGCCCAGTAACACCCTAAATCCTATCAGAAAAAAAAAAGAATAATCTCCAATTATCATAAAATACCTTCGGAAAGATTTACAAGAAGCATAGCAATTATAATGAGATGGTAGCTTAGTGGTTAAGGCATTGGACTTTGAATCTCAAGTTTGTGAGTTTGAATCCCAGCCACAGCAAAGCACCAGAGCAAGGCCCTTATCGCCATAAACTCTCAGTTGTATGAATGAGATAAAAAATCGCTCTGTATAAGGGCATCTGCTAAATGGCATAAATGTAAAAAATTTCAGCTGAATGTCTGAAGAAACAAATTCTCAGCATGCCCTGAGATTTTGAAGCTTTTATTCATGCTAAGGGAGGATTTAAAAAAAAAATATTAAGTTTAACATCTGTGTTAACCATCTTGTAATATTTATACTGTAAAATTACCTAGTTTGTTGCATACAAACAAAAAGGACTAGGCGTTTCCGAAACTCTTGACAGGAACCGTACGAATAGCCAAAAAAAGATATTATTATATATCGAAAGATATTTCTTAATAAAAAGTGAAATAAAGCATTTATGCTCCAATCTGTCAGGTAAGCCTTTGAGAAAAGCTCTTGACATCAGGATTGTTATATTCTCACTTTATACCAAAGCAAATTAGAGGCAATGGAGGGTACTTAACCCACCAATAAAAAAAAAAAAGGCACAATCTGAAAACAGAGTAAAAGGGGTAAAGTAAAATGGAACAGAAGCGGACATGAAACAGGCCAGGGAAATTTAATTTCCCTCTTGTTGGAGGATGCCAATAAGCACCACTGGATTCTGTTTCTGCACGGACACGATAGGAATTTAATTTAAGAGCCATAGGGATCTCTCTCTCTCTTTCCCTCTCTCTCTCTTGCTTGTTCTTTCTCATGCTCTTTCTCTCTTTCTTTGCTGTCAACTCTCAGCTCCACTGGAATGGTGCCCCATCTCCCTGAATGTTTGCACAGGCACTGAAAAGCAAAGGGAAAAAAATATGTTAATTTCCTGGTCCACTCTAAACCCCCTGCATGTTTTTGCTGATAGAAAGAGCACTTTTTTCATCAAAGCTCTCAGATATTTACCTTGTGCCCATTTCGAGGTATAGAACCTATGCCCAGTTCTATTTAATATAAGTAGACATGGATGCAACTGCAGTATAAGGAAGTGACTTAATGTCCATGGTGGCTACATGCAAATCAGGTTCCAAAATCTTGAACAGAAAACAGGCGAACAACACAAACAAGGCAATGCAAGAGTAAAACAACACCTGAAATCTGAACTGGGAATAAAACTACAGAACTAAGGCTTGGTAAATGGCAAGAACTAAAGCTACTGTGTGTACTACTTTGTAGTAAGCAAAAGGAATCAAAGTTGTTTAAACTGTGGCTGTGAGTGAGTGAAGAAACAGGTCTGACTCTTTTCCTATCTGTCAAGGTTTAACATGCTCCTGAGGTACCAGTGACCAGTGTTTCTGTCTTTCTCTGGATGGAGTTCTCTTCACTTGGAGACCACTCTGTGCAGCTGAAGATGGTTACACAACCTATAGATCCATACGTTAATGAGCAGTTCAAAAAAAAGCATATATGGATTTGGACTGTTATTAACATGAAAAGTCTGCCACAATAGCTTAAGACTACAGTTTCCCTTTTGAGTCTGGTTCCTCTCAAGGTTTTTTTTTCAAGGTTTTTTCCTCATTCCATCTCAGGAATTTTTTTCCTGGCTGGCTTGCTGATTAAGAATAAACCTATAGGAACAAACATATAAATATAAGATTTTTTGCTGTATAACCTTTCTATTTATGTAAAGCTGATTTGTGAAAATGTTTTGCGAAAAGCGCCATACAAATAAAACTGAATTCAATTCGATTGTAAATAATAATCAGTACAAGGGTGATTGCAAGTGTGCAAGTGTGTTTTGGGAGTTTGAGTCCAGGGCAACCATGTTTGAAGGTTGTAATATCGTATGGGAAATGGGGTTAGAGCCCTGCAGCAACTGAACTGCATGTGGATGGAGTAACCTGGTTTTGTGGAGTCTTCAGTCTTGTCCTTCATACGCTACCCAGACAACCACAGGCTTGAAGTCCGTCTATTCCTTTTCACTCTTTGCCAGATGAGGTATCACTACACAAATTAATCCCAACAGGTTTGCTGCACTACTAACTATGAGCATGTATTCATTTTATATGGATTAAAATTTAATTATGCAGAAGTAGGTAGAGGCATATGACACCAAAGCAAATCATTAACAGACACCTTGACAAGGCTACAGGCTCCAATATTTAATACACGGCTTTGTGTTTAAATGTCTGCCACTCTGTCCTTTCCCCCAATAACTAAATTATGAAACAGTCATAACGAAGGTTGCATAGTGATGGAGCATTGCGGCATTATTAAATAACCCTGGCAACATGTCTATTGGTCATATATTTTCAAGAAACCATGGGGAGATGCTAAGAGCTAACATCTGTTGTTTTGAGCCATGGGGATGTGTTAAAGTGACAAATCGACCTCCATATTCTCAGACTCTCATACATCTGCAAAGCTAAATTTAGATTTGTGATCAAGTGGAGGAGAGCAGTGGATAGCAAGGAGGAAGGAGATGACATGCTCCATGAAAAGAGGATAAGTGATGAAGCCCTTAGGTCTGCTGTGTGTATATATGTGTGTGTGTAAGAGCACACGTGCATGTTGGTATACACGTGAAATCACTCAGGTTAATGGTTTGGGGGCACAAATGGAGATTTATAGGCTCTTTGACATATAATCTGCTTACATAGACCTGCTCACTGTCAGTTACGTGTTTCTTAGCTATTATATTTATCACGATCAAATCGAATGTCCCATCTTACAGTAACGTATTTGCGAAAAATATTTCGGAAATACTCTAAATGCAGACTGTTTGTCTGAATATATATGCCAACTTTTATTAGGTTGCATGACTTTTTCCTTACGAATTGAATCTTTTCCAGACTCAGTTACATACAGAACCTGTCAAAAGTATGGAAACATAGTCTTTTATTTTTTGAGACACATGCATGTTCTTTTTGTTTAAATACACCAAACTAAAAGTAAAAGGTTAAAACACGTAAGAATAGGAAAGTGATTGACTGGAAGAAAATTATGTTGATAGATTTGACATTTTTTGCACAAATGGAAGAACTAATGTAAGCCAGAGAACAGGAGAGAAGATGTTAGCAGACTGCCTCACACCCACAGTCAAACATGGAGGTAAAAGCTTAATAGTTTGGGAGCAGGGAAAGTTGGAGACTTAATCCAGGTAAAAGGAATATTGAACCATTTCATACTTTAGCACCATGCTGGATTGTGTCTAATTGGAACCAACTACATCATACAACAAACAATAAAATTAAGCATACATGCAAGCTCTTAGAGAGTTACCAGTCAGCTTGAGCGTTATCTATCATAAAATAGAGTGCCTGGTCACTGCACCTACAGTGCATCCTGAAAGTATTCACCGTGCTTCACTTTTTACACATTTTATAATGTTACAGCCTGGTTTCCTCCAGACATGATGCTTGGCATCCAGGCCAAAGAGTTCAATCTTTGTTTCATCAGATTAGAGAATTTTGTTTCTCATGATCTGAGAGAATTCCAGGTGAGCTGTCATGTGCTTTTTACTGAGGAGTGGCTTCTGTCTGGCCATGCTACCATACAGGCCTGATTGGTAGAGTGCTGCAGATATGGTTGTTCTTCTGGTGGGTTCTTCTCCCTCCACAGAGAAATGCTGGAACTCTTTCAGAGTGACCATCAGGTTCTTGTTCATTGATGATTAAGGCCATTGTACTTATTTGGGCCTTTAATGCTGCAAAATATTTTCTGTGCCTCGATACAATCACGTCTTGGATGTCTACAGACAATTTCTTGGACTTCATGGCTTGGTTTTTGCACTGACATGCACTGTTAACTGTGGACACTTATATAGACAGGTGTGTGCCTTTTTAAATCATGTCCAATCAACTAAATTTATCACAGGTGGACTTCAAACAAGTTGTAGAAACATCTCAAGGATGATTAGTGGAAACGGAGCTAAATTTTGAGTGTCATGGCAATGGCTGTAAATACTTATGTATGTGATTTTTTTTTGTTTTAATTTTAAATACAATACATTTGCAAACATTTTAAACAAACTTATTTGACGTTGTCAGTATTGTTTGTAGAATTCTAATTTAAACAATTCATTTAATCAGTTTTGGAATAAGGCTGTAACATAACAAAATGTGGAAAAAGTGAATCGCTGTAAATACTTTCCAGATGCACTGTCAATTGTATTGAACTGCTCTGGGATAAACTGGATCACAAGGTCAGAATGAAATCTCCAACTAGTGAGGGACAATATTGTGTTATTTATTTATTTTTTAAAAAAAGGCATGGCAAAATATTTCAGCTGAATGTTTGGAGAAATGAAATGTCAAGAGTCTGTAAAGCTGTTATTCATTAAAATGGAATATTTCTGAATGATAATAAAGTTAAACATTTGTAAAACATTTGTAAATTTATATCAAAGTAAATCTTCAAACTGTTATATCTGTTGCATATGAACAAAAGGAACATTAATGTGTCTTTTTTGGCCGGCACTGTAGATGAAGTAAAAAAAAATTAAAGAATATTATGTTTTTAATTATTTTTTTAAGATCAGTTAAATGCTGATGAAAAATTGCATATCAATTAACATTTTTAGCTACAGTAAAACCTAAATATAATGAAATCAATGCAAAATAAATGTCCCCCTAAAAAATTTGACTGTATAATTACAGAATGTTTAGAAAATTCAATGAACTGTCCGTTCCTTACTGGTTAAAATCGATGTATTGGTTGAAAAAGATTTTGGAAGTGAGTGTGTACAGCATGGATGCTCATGTCTACAAACAAAATATTTCCAAAACTCAACCTAAAAGCTCAATGAGTGGCCTTTTGCTATGCATGCTTTGCTATGCATGCTATGTGTGGAGCTATGTCATGTCTGCAGGAGGATGCTATGTCTACAACAGCATCTGTGAAGTTGTCAGCACCACCCCAGCCCTAACATGTGTCCAAAACTGATATGTCAAAACGTCTCTAGGTTACGTATGTGACCCTAGTTCCCTGAGGGAACGAGACGCTGCGTCGAAACGCTTTGCGTTCCCAAAGCGTTTCGACGCAGCTCGAGTTCCTGAAAGGGAACTGAATGTCTCAGTTGAGACATGTCAGTCTAAAAT
Source organism: Silurus lanzhouensis (assembly GCA_039877035.1). Taxonomy (NCBI): domain Eukaryota; kingdom Metazoa; phylum Chordata; class Actinopteri; order Siluriformes; family Siluridae; genus Silurus; species Silurus lanzhouensis. The sequence goes on along the minus strand of JBCEWE010000393.1, from coordinate 4,364,168 downwards.
AATTGGTTATCCTGGTCATCATCAGGATTGGCTGAAGGTTCTAAAAAAAGATTTAAATAAAACAATATACTGTAGTATATGAAATTTCCTTTTGCAGAATTACCTTTTACATTGTGGTTTGCATCATCATAATGCATATTGTATATTGTACATGTTAAAATTAAATTACAAACACATTATTGAATAAGAAATTACTGACCACAAAGTGAAAACTGTTATTAATAGTCATGATACTGCTAGCACGTTAATTTGTTGTTTATTCACACCATTTATGTGTAAATGAGAGGCCAAAATGCAAATGCAATGCTATTTCTAGTGTGCCGGTGGGGCCAAAAATAGGTGTATGAGTGTATTTACAGTATAAACACTCGTGTCTGTTTAATTCTAAATTTTTTTGGTTAAAAAAAAAATACAGAAAATTGTCTGTTTGTATTTGCAATATTGAATCACGGCTTAGCTGCAAAAGACTCAATTAACCTTAAAGAAAATCAATTAACCTCACTTCCTCAGAGGGTTTCTTTCTCAATACACGTGTATATCAAGCTTGTTTATGTGTGGCAAAAATAGTTGCTGTGTGCTGAAAAACCGCAGATCTACGTGTTTAAGCTTGAAGTGTTGAGTTGATAGTAACAGAGTATGACCTGCTCAACTCAAGAGCCTGTTTCTTAAAATGCACTTGTTATATAGAGGTAAAGCATATTATATACAGCAGTGATGGGCTGTGCATTTCACACCTTCAGCGGTGTATTAAATTCGCCACTTAATACCATCATTATCATGCCACAGCTATAGAAACCATTCATATTATATAGAAACGCAGTATAACAGAGTGCTGCATCACAGACATGTTTCTCACACAGTGAGAATGAATGCAGCAAACCCAGTGAATACAATAGAACAAGTCTCGTTTCACTGCAGCCACAGCTGCACCTCCCACATACTGTACATCATCTCTAGTCGAAGCAGTAATATTAACCTTATAAATTGACCTCTGGTTTTTTATGCATTCTTTTGCATTTTTTTCTTACTTTGAAATTAAAGCAATTTATATATTTTTGTCAAATTCTATCTTAACAGCTGTTTTGAACTGTTTTGGCCAACCTTTCTTTCCAATGTCCAGCTTTTCTTGAAAAATATCCTCGTATATGTATTTGTGAATAAATCGCTTTCTTCTCCTTTGTCAGTCATTGTGGAATGGAAAAACAGCTATTAAATTCACACAAATATATTTGAGCTTGTGGAGTTTGCTACAGATGCAATTTGCTATCTCTGGCTAGTGTGCGCTCTGACTATCCAATTAAAGGACGTGAATATGCAGACGATTTTGAATGCCTTCTATAGGGCCTCAGAGTGGCCAAATCGCAGTCTTCAACTTTTCAAGGTTATGCTAAAAAGCCAGTAGGTACTCTAACGGAACAACATCAGACACATACATTTGACCTCAGCAACATCATGGTGTGACAGCTGCAATCTGAGTGGATAGAAACTCCAACCCACACAGAAACGCTGTGATATGGAGAGAATAGACTATTGGATATAATTTAACACATATTCATGGACAAAAATATATTTAAAAGTAAGTCACTAATTTTGATTGAGTTTTGGCCAGCACAGGAGGCCATACTGGCCCTGATGGCCTGCCACTTGAAAATTGCTCGTAGGTCCATTTGCTCGTACCTTTGAACTAATTTCCCCCATAAGAATGAATGTAAAAGCGATTTAATCCATTCCGAGACCTAATTCGATCGCTTATTTCTGCACTTAAAAAGTATTTGTAGCCTATTTTAACAAACAAATACACTGTAAATTACCATAATGTAAACATAATCTAACACTTACCCATGTGGTAGTGGTTGATTGCGAGTGTGAGACGAGCACCACGCTCGTACTTTTCGACTATTTCCTTCTTGGTTTCAATGTCATTCTATTTACTTTCTTTTTCCCAGCACCATCACTGATTTTCTTGGGAGACATTTTTCAAGATTTCTAGTTAAATAAAAATATAACACTAAAAAAAGTTACGTTTTTGCTGCACTGAACAACAAGAGGGACCGAACGATACTTCATCAACTAAGGCGACCGATGCTACCCTCAGCTGAAAGAGGGGAACCGGCAGCGTGGGTTTGCTCGTGCCTTTGAAATTTGCTCGCAATATAGGGTAAAATTTAGCGAGCAAGGTCGCTTGTATCTCTGTTTGCTCGTACTATTAGTGCTATCGTACTATTGCTTGTACAACAGGGTTTTACTGTACAGTAATTACAGTAACATAAACATGAACTTATTAAACAGTATAACAGATAAAGTAAAATAAAAGTAAAATAAAAGACAACACCCACAATGTAAGCAGACATTACTGACATTATTTAAACAGTTTTACGATGCACTTGTGCAGTAGATGACTACTTGTGACACTGTAGATGGGAGCTAAAATTTAATATATAGCAATAACTCCATAGTCAATCTTTTGAGATTGAGCAGTGCATTTTGATTAAAGTGTCTAATTGAAGGCATAATAAGTATAGTATAAGGATATAAGAATACTCACATACTTAAAGACAATCTCTTTTTCTTTCTCTTTTTTTCTATCTAAGCAGGACTATGCCGAAAAGGAGCAAGCCATAACTAAAGCTCTAGAGCATCTGAAGGCTAACTTCTATTGTGAGCTTTGCGACAAACAGTACCACAAGCATCAAGAGTTCGACAACCACATCAACTCATATGATCATGCACACAAACAGGTAAGTCTAAAAAGACTCGGGAAATGTAAGAGAAACTAGTAAGTAAATGCCGAAATCTTGTTTCAACAATACAAAGCCTTGTTATTCTGATTGCCTTGTTAATACTGACTTGGATTTCTTTTAAGTTCTTGATTCTGGCTTAGCCTGGTATAGTTTGTTTTTAAATCCCTGGTGTACTCTTTTGCCCGCACTCGATTTGTCGCATTTCTGAGTGATAGTTTTTATCTTATGTTAGATTTTGTGTTTGTTTTGCTTCCAGGTTATTTTTGTGGGTATAAATAATAAAGGTGATCTTCTTGTGCTTTTTTGTGAGCAACACCTACAACTTTACTTATTTACCATATACAGTCCAGAGGCAAAGCGTTTAAACCCCATAGAAATCCCAATGTGTATAGAATGTGCTCTAGTCAGCAGAAGCATTAACATTAGAAATGTGAATTGACACACTCTGCTGTGTCACATTTCTTCTTTCTGACAGGAATTGGGGCTGCTGAGTCATTGCCGTATAAATTAAAAATGTTATATAAGCACAGCGTTAATGTGACATGTGGTATTTTAGCTACTGGCAACTGAATGACACACACACACACACATGCAAAAAAAATGAGAGAAACAGATTGACAGAACTGAAAAGTAAGTGGGGGAGAGAAGTGGAAGAGATTTTCCAAAGTTTGAAACGAGAAAAATAGGAGGAGAGCGCTCATTACGGATGGCTGCCTTTACTCGTTCCCTGTGGATCCAGACATGTCGGTGTGCGTTTTCCCCAAAATAGCTGCTTTTCAAATTAACGGCACCCAAAATTAATATTTGAATATCCAAATTCTCCTGTAAAGGCATCCAAAGCCTTGATGATTTTTAGACCAAGCAGCAAGCTTGTTCGATTTTTCGTTCAGAAGCTACAAGCTTAACATACAAAGCTGAGATGCCTACAGACATTAATACTGTCTTCCTGCAGCCATTCTTGTGTTGATTTCAGTGTACTGGAATTATTATATCATATATTAAACTGCCTATTTATAGCCAATTCGTAGCCTCCTTCAGACCCAACCCTACAATGGTTTTTATGGTACATAACAATATTCATGATACTATCTATTGTAACAAAGGCCTCTAGATCAGCTGCACAACACTGTGGATTTGTATGGTTGTAAGTAGTATGCGATTTTCGAAAAATATTTATTATGTTAAGCCATGTTGAAAACACAAAAAAGCTACAGTATATTAGTTAATTGGTTTGTCAATTTGGGTTTTAAAGTTTCATTGTAGAACCAAAACCTGCATCAGACCTTTCATGTGTGTGATCCTTAAACTGGCTTTCAACATCAACACAGAACTTAAATTAGGGTAGTTCAGGCATACAATTGTAAAGGAGGTCTCTAGATCCTATCTTCCCTTCATTTGAAGTAGGAGACCCAAACCTGTTCCATCATGACAATGTCATAAAGATATGGTTTACATTGATTGAATTGTAAGATTTTTATTGACCTACTATAAAACTCTGACTGCAACCCTACTGAATACCTTTAAGATGAAAAGAAGCAATGACTGCACCCCAGGCAGAAATCTAGTAGAACACAACATTTAGTGAAAAATCTTTTCAGAAAAGTAGAGGTTAATATAACAGCAAAGTACAGGGTGGCACAGGGAAATGAGAAAATTTGCAACTAGGAGTTGGCCACCCTGTGGCTTTGGTGATTGTATTAAACTGGTGCAACCTCGTTTAGAACCCCTTGCCATTAATTATATTGGTGCAGTGGAGTGGTGCGCTACAAGCTATCTGCTTGTTCTCAGGGAAGCCCTTTTTAAAGGGACTGTAGAAAACGAAGAGATGCTCCGACTTTCTCCACAGCTCCGTTCTATGGATGTATTAGAAGACGGCTAAGCTTCTTCTGGTCAGGGGCCTGAAAGGGAGGGGCATAGAATGTTTGAAGCACGGCGGGTCATGGGGGGACCGAGGGCACTGGCCATGCCTGGGGTAAACTAGTGAGTGGTTTAGCTGACGTAGATCCAAAATGGTATGCAACCCCCTATCCTGCTTGGGAACTATGAAGTACCGGCTGTAGAACCGGGATTCTCTGTCTAGCGGACGGACCATCTCAAAGGCCTCCTTCCTTAAAAGAGTGTATACTTCTTGTTCCCTAACCAGAGCCTGATCAGGTCCCATCAGAGTGGGACACACCCTGTTGAACTGGTCGGGACGAGACTCAAACTTAATCGAGTAGCCTCTATCAACAGTGTGCAGGACCCAATGAGACACGTCCGGCAGGACTTTCCAGGCTGCCAGATAGTCTCTTCAAGCAACAAGTCTCTCTAGACTGATTTCTGGTATGCCTAGAGCGGCAGGGGCGGTGCTCTGCAGCTTCTCTAGAGATCTTCTGAGAGGTGGCCAGCCTCCCTCTTTCATTCCTGGGCAGAAGCTGGAGATTGAAACACCATATGTGGCAGGGTAACGAGCCCACCTCCTGGGGGCACCGAGGAGGGAGGGGCACCGTATACTGAGGTCCACAATCTGTCCCCCCCCAACGGAGACCCCTGACCCGTCATGGTTTAGACTCTAGAGCGCCGTGCAGGGGGAGTACAAGTTGCGACGCTCTGTCTTTGGGCTACACAGTGCCCTCTTGTGCTGAGCTGGGGCTGCGCCTGCCGAGCAGCTCCATAGAGCGGGGAGGGAGGTAGCACTGAAAAGCTGCAGACTGTTTTTTCACCCCCAAAACCTGTCAATGACCATATTAACAGCGATGCCTAACAGGCCAGTGGATACTACGGGGGCATCCAGTGGGAATGCTCTGACAGGGTGAGCGATAGATGCCTCTCTGTGGCCACCAGGGCTGACATAGTCCGGCCAATGTCCCTAGCAGTCTCTTTAGTAGCCTCTGTAGCATCTCCACCGCATGTGCTTTTTATAGCTTCCTGGTCGTGACATCACCCTGCTGGTGACGTTGTGCCTTTCCGTTGGACAGATTACACACCAGTGTGGACACGTGAAAGCGTTCCCAAAGAGTTGTTGAAACAGCTCGAGTTCCTGGAGGGAACCCCAGAAATGCCAACTCCTAGTTCAAAAATTTCTCCTTTCCCTGCACCACCCTGTACTTATAAAACATGTACAAACACTTTTCAGTGGACTGAAGCGAGCGTTTTAAACTGTTGTTCATGGATGTTCATAATATACAAATTATGTTGGAATATGGAATATGGAATATGGAAATATTGTAGTTTATTAAATCACATGCATTGACAGAAATTATTTAGCAGAAAGCAACCCACTGGACTACAACTACAGGGATAGAAACAATGATTCAGAAAAGGAAGTTGTTCACAGACTTTTATAGATCTTTTTTCTTAGAGCTGATAACATGGCTTGTTTTCCTATATTTTAATGACAAGAACAGAATATTTAAAGAGGAATGAGGAGAAGGTGTTTGTTTTTCTGATTTTGAAACTCAAAACACGTTTTTAGTTTTTTTATTTAAATTTTGTCCACAAGTTAAAAGCAGTCACACGAGGCTGTACTGTGACATAACGCTTCAGATTGTCTTATTTTTAGTCATATAATTTAATTTAATGGAAAAATATTAACAGGAAGCATTTTGTTATTTAGTCCTGTTAGTTGTTTGTGCTGAACTCTGTCACCTGGACTTTTACCAATTTTACTTCTTTACTTACAATCCAAAATTTTTTTGGTATTCAAAATGATTAAAATATTAATATATTTAAAATTCTTTATATGGGTAGTAAGAAGATTTTATTGTAGCACATTGTAAAACACTTTCTTGTCTTGACTTGTCACCAGTGAGTGATATGGGTCTTCTGCATCTTGTTGGAGTGAGCCCTGAAAATATAATCTAATCCCTTTCTAGATGCAGAAATATGTATGCATATGTGCATGTGTGTGCGCAAGCTTGACAGAGATGAGTGGCTCTGTCAATCTCTTGTATAAAGTTTCAACAACACAGTCTTATACACTTATAATAGGAACACCTAAACACCTGCTCATATATTCTATAATGCACTGGTGACGGGTGTCTTTTATTCACATAACGAATTTGGCTTTATATATATATATATATATATATATATATATATATATATATATATATATATATATATATATATATATATATATATATATATGTATATATATATATATATATATATATATATACACAATATATATATATACATATATATATATATATATATATATATATATATATATATAAAAGAGAAAACATTGAGGGGTGAGGAGAAGATCCATATGTAACCCTGTTTTCCCACATAAAAAAATAAAAAATGGAACAAAGCAAAATTTTTATTTAATTTCTTTTGTAATTCTGATTTTATTTCTCGCAATTCCAACTTTATTTCTCGCAATTCCAAGTTTTTTTTAGCCAACCAGGCAGTGACACCCCCTCTGTAGTGCCAGAAAGCTTTAGACATTGAAAATTAAATTGGAAACATTATGGAACAGGGAAACGACACATACACAAAACAAACAAAAATGCTTGACAATGAGACATACACACATCAGAGCATAAGCAGGAGGGCAAATTGATGATAACAGAGCAGGTGTAAAAGCATAGTTATGTGTTTCAGGCCATGTGATGTGCATGATGGGTAGTGTAGTCATAATGCAACATAAACATGGCATTGAAGTACATTATATGAACCTTCCCATACATCCCCTTTCTACAGAATTTTTTCAGTTTATTAAACAAGACAGCTTTGCGATATACAATGCATTTGACACTTAGGGTTAAACAATGCCTTATATTACATGCTATAACTGATTGAAATGATCAGTGAGATATAGAGCCAACTACACTAATAAACACAATAAAATTATTTGAGTCTACACCATATTTTCTCCAAATATAAAGTCAGCCATCAAATTAAGGCAAACTGAATTCAAATCTTGATGGTATGTAAGCACTTGACATGACTGACCCAAATAAACTACACAAAGCTACAGACTAAGGTAGAAAGAAATCAGTCCAAGGCTCACTTTGCATTGGATTTCACACCCAGAGCTTCAGTTGTGTCCTACCTAAATCAGTCCACCTCTTAATACCATTATTATAACACCACAGTTTTAGAAACCATCAATGTTTTACAGAAACTCAGTATAACAGAGAGCTGCATCACAGACACATCCAATTACGGATGTGATAATGCCATTGTTACTGTATGAACGCTAGATGTCCTCGGTGTCGCCAACTCAAAATCTGATTTGTTAAAGCTACAGCTTTAAACAACTTGTACTTAACACTGTGGGCACCCACACTGCTAATTCTGAAGGCCTCGATTCCTTTGACCCTGTCGACATGTGATGTGATGGCTGAAATTTGAATGGAGAGAAACTCCAACATAAACAGACACCCAAGAGAAACACTTTGAAATGAAGAGATTTGGACTATTGAGAAAAATATAATACATATTCTTGGACAAAAATATATTAAAATATAAGTCTGTTAGTGTTTAGGTCAGCAAAGAAGGTCTTGCTGTCCATGTTGGCCAGTCACTGTATTTTTGCACTTGGTTTCAGAGAAATCAAAATAAATCCACCATTATGCTGTACTTTATTAAGAGCATATAACCTGCATGACAGAAATACAACCCTATATTCATTTATTTTTTATCTCTGAAAGTGAGCTAGCATTTTATACATGCATGATTGCATAATTTGTCCTTCCACCACCAAAATAAACACAACTTCATGAACTTACAGAAACATATCTCTGCCTACACAGTGCGTGATCTAAAAAGAATTTTACATGGCATCCCAGCCTATACTTTTTGACAGTTTAAAGATTGAAACATTTCCAACACAAGGGATTTTGTTTTGTCCCTGGCTTCACAACCAAAAAGACAAACCAAAAACAAACAAAAGGAAGATAGCTGCAAGACTTGTTTTTAACCTTTCTCCATTGGAGGTTCAACCTACTTCCTGTAGGTGCCTGTATCAGATTTGCTTGCCTACAAAACCAATAAAAGGACCCTTTCAGCAATTAGTCAACTGGTCCCATCATTTCTTAGCATACAGGGTAGACATGCTTCCAGACTCATATCTGTTCTGGCACTGAGGAGTTTCATTTGATATCCAAATATCTAAGGTTCTTAAATGAGCATTTTCTTTATTAAAAAAAATCTATTTATCTCCCAAAAGAGTTTTAGATTGATGGTAGTCTGTGTCCTCATCAACCAGCATCTGAATGTATCGATTGATGGAGATTTCAAAGCACTTTGTAAGTCGCTCTGGATAAGGGCATCAGCCAAATGTCATAAATGTGAATGTAATCAATAAAAAGTTGAACAGAAAAACAGGCAAAGTATCAGCTGATCAGCAGACAGATTTAATAACGTTAGACAGAACTCAATAAACAATCAGACAGGCTTAATACCCGGAAAAGCTTACACAAACAAACATCTCAGTAGCATCATTGATGAAATGTTAGGAGAGAGTTTTTTGCATAGATTTAATTAATGTCTGGGATATTCATGGGGATTGTGCTAATTGGGAACAGGTGGTTCTAATTAGAAGTCTGTGGTGGGGATGTGGAAGGATGCAGCAAATAGTGATGGTCATGTGACTGGGTGTATCATTTCATGTTTACTGAGGATTATAGGAAAATTGTAAAAAAAATTTATGAAGCAGACATGACTTTCCAGTCTCTAGGTTAACTTAAAATGCAATCGGTTTCACAATAATATGTGTAAAAATGCTATTGTCAAAAAAAAAATCCTGTTTCTCATATACACTATGCATGTAGGTTGACACAAATTTGTTGCAACCACCAACACTCCTGTTTTTCACCCTCTCGTTCCCTCTGCCTATCACACCCCATCAATCTCCTAGCCTAAAGCTTGCAGATCCTCAATCTGCAGAACAGGAGATAGCACGGAGGTTAACAAACACCTCTGGGTGAAACAGCACATACAGCAGAGGGCCTCAATCCTAAATTATTCAGCCTGTCAACATCACTGAACACGAGTGATGCTTCTCTGGCGCCGACTGTCCTCTTGGATCAAAGCCTTGGAGAAAAGCTGCTCAGTGCACCTTACTGCAATCTCTAAATCTCCTTAACACACACATATACACACAATCTCTCTCTCTCTCTCTCTCTCTCTCTCTCTCTCTCTCTCTCTCTTTCTTTCTCTCACACACACACACACACACACTCAGTCACCTGCTTTAAACATCCGCACGTCATTATCCTCTCAGGCCCTAACGCACAAATTCATTAAAGCACAAGCAGGCCTCCCACGAAGAGGCGAAAGAAGTGAAACACTTAACCTGACAGGCTGTCATTTTCCAAAGTGATCACTATATATATATATATTTGTGAGTGTGCATTTCTTTTAGCGTGAGGCAGAGGTGAAAAAAAAGGTAAGTGTTTCATGTGCCTATCTTTGCTGCAGCAGATGGGTTTAGGATAATCCTCATGTTGGCGTTTGGCTTCTGGAAAGAAGACGAAGAAAAGTGACACTGGCAGCTTTAGTGTACAATCAGCATTACGTAGAAGGAAGAATAAGAAAATCCAGGCATGGGGATTGAATGAAATGGATTTTTAACCAGCCATTTAGCTAAACGCTTTTTGGGAATCACATTTAGTTCGAAGAACTACTTGGGTGTCAATCCCAAAATGGAGGCTCCTGTTGTGTTGTAAAGCCGAAGCTATCACGTACACCTCTGTCATGCTCTAATCTCTAATACTGGCCTTAATCTGCTTTGTAGGGGTACAAAATTCAGATTCTGACATGATATGATACTGAATTTTGAGTATCAAGGTAAAACATTTTATATACAATATATGGACAAACGTAGTGAGACACCTGACCTTTCTTGCCATAGTTTCTTCTCCAAACTGTTACCACAAAGCTGGAGGCATACAATTGTATTAGATGTCTTTGGATGTGGTATAATAAAATGTGTTCACTTGAACTCGGAAACCCAAACCTGTTCCAGTAATGGCCCTGTAGACAAAAAAGCTACATGAACATATGATTTACTTGGTTTGGAGAGGATCTTGGGTGGCCTCTTATAGAGCTTTGATCTCAACCCCACTGAACACCTTTAGGATAAATTGAAACCATCATTGTACACCAGGCCTCCTCACCTTACATCAGTACCTGACTACTAACACCCTTGTGGCTGAATGAACACATGTCCACAAGCACGTTCCAAAATCTAGTGAAACATCCTTACAGAAGAGTGGATTGAATTATAAGAGCAAACTGGGACTAAATGTGGAATGTGATGCTCAAATAGTACATAACATACTTATGACCAGGTGTTCCCAAACTTTTGCCAATATAGTGTATAGCAATACCACTGGCTATGCTATTGCATGGTACAAAATTCTTACTCTTCAGTGTTTTGTATTGTTTTAATGATATATAATCACACTCTTGATATCACACAAATGAGAATTGGTTCCCCTTTTGAGTCTGGCTCCTCTCATGGTTTCTTCGTCACACTATGTAATTGAGTTTTTTACTTGCCACAGTGGCCCAAGGCTAATCATCAGGGATAAACAAACATCATTCCCTTTAATTCTTAGTTTCTGTAAAGCTGCTTTGAGACAATATACATTGTGAAAAGTGCTATAGAAATAAACTTTAACTTGAACTACAACATAGAACAAGTTGGATAAAGTCAAAATTTTGAATTATGGGCAAATCATTTTCAGGTGAAGTGGTAGCCGTCAGGATCTTCTGGGCACATGGTGCGCACCTCCTCTAGCTCAAAGCCACATTATCTTACTGGCTCCCTTGCCCCTGAGATTATTCTTGCCACCCTGCCTGCTCTGGATCCTGATCCTGATCCCTATCCTGACCCCTGTTCTGCTCTGCTTCTGGTTTGGACTCTAATCAGTTTTTTTGTTTTTTGTTTCTGCTCAGAACTAGGAAGGGCAGAGCAGAAACAAAAACACAGTCCAGAGTCCAAACCGGAAGTAGAACAGAACAGCTCTAATTTGTAATCGCTGTTTTCTGGTTTTTGGACTGTTTTTGTATTTGTTGGTGTCTCGGCCTGCATTGCCCTATTTGCCTGTGTTTTGACCCTAGACTGTTTTATTGGACTTTGTTTTTGCCTTGCCCCATTGCTCAGTTTGCCTTTTTATTAAAGCCTGTATTTTCTTACCCCCTGTTTAGGTCCTCACATCCAGTCTCAACTCACATGCTTTTTTGACAGAATAATCTGGCTTAGCATCGTGTCCTGCCTCTCCCTGACAGTAGCTCAAATTTTAAGGTGTTGTGTTACTAATCAGAAGGTCAGGCGTTCAAGCCTAGGTGTCACCAAGCTGCTACTATTGGGGCCTTTAAACAAGGCCCCTAATCCTCTGTATTATCATGGCTGACCCTGCACTCTGACCCCAGGTTGCTAACATTGCTGGGATATGCAAAGAAAAAATTTTACTGTGTTGTAAAGTAGACAAGTTTAAAGCACCTTTATTTCACCATGTACACATAAAAAACCATAACAGTTATGATTGATAATATTAAGAATAGGATGTTGAATCCATTTGTCCAAACAAAGACAAAGAACTAAAATCGAAAAACTAAATAAACATAAGCCTGAGCAACACGAACAGGTAACAAGTGTTAAAGACAATGAGCAAGGATAGACTGACAAAAGACAACGATGACAGTGAACCATGGGTAAGTGCTAAGAATGATAAGGTTGTGGGAAACATAGATAATCCCGACGTTCATAATGGATTCATTATCATTATTCAGAAATTCAGAATTATTTTTGAAATCATGGGTTACACCCTATAACCCCATGCTGTTTTTAATTTGTTAAAGTTCAGATGATGATAGGCTATTCATTCACAGAACTTTCATGTAGGGTGTTTAGAAGCAGCTCTCAAATCCAAGTACTCAGGTTTTCCCAACACATAGATAAGATAATTTGAAGACTATAGTTAAGATGAGATTTGAATGCTACACTCTTTTCAAATATGCCCTGAAATAGAAACAGAAATATTTTGACAATCTATTAACCACTAAATGGCATTTTCAATTAAAATCCACAAAAGGTACTTTCTTAAAACAACTACAAGAAGCCCATGCCTAAAAGCTATAAACCGGCAGTTCCTCATCATCATCCCCCCCCCCCCCTTCTTTCTTGAGAAGTTAATAAAGACAAAAAATTATTGTTTTTCATGTTGCCAAGAAACTCCCTAAAGTCCTCAAGGCTTTCCCATGTGTGGAAATTTAATCCTTTTAAATTTTGCTGACACAGGTGACAACTTTTAAAAATCAGAGTAAACATCTCCTCATAGACTTTACCATTTCTCTGATTACATGGTTTTGAAAGCTCATTTTTGTGGCGCATCTTTTTGTATGTTTTTATTACAGAAACTTATATTTTATCACTTTTTTTATTGCTGGAGTTACAGCTGCTGTGTTCACAAAATAGCTGACCTTCTGTCCAAATGGATTGTAGTATTCCAAATTTCACGAATGTCTACCTTTATGGATTTTCATTTGAAACATTTGTTATAAACGAAAGGTTTTTCACTGAAGTCCTTTGGAACTTCTCAATGCTGTTTTTTTAATGATTTCAAAATAATGATCAACATACACACCATATACATTTTTTACTGTTTTGCTTGCGTGATTTGGTGCTGCTATTTTAATGTTTAGAGTGCTTTTTCCCCCTTGCGAGCTCTAAACATTGCTGTGTTTTGATGTGTGTGTGTGTGTGCGTGTGTTGTGAGAGAGAAAGGGAACTTGCTGCCAAAATTAAAATACAAAACTTTGGCTTGTGGTTCTTCCTACTGTGAGACATCAATTGCTTTACGGACATGTTGCAGTTTTTGATCATGTCTGTTTTTTATCGTGCTGGCTGTGAACTTTAAATGCTGAGAGAGAAATGGTCAGTTTTATTTTTTCATGATGGAATCATGAACTACATGAATGTCAAATAAAAAAAAAAAAAAAAAAAAAAAAAAAAAAAAAAAAAAAAAAAAAAAATGCGATAGTGAATCATAATATACTCTGTGCACTATAACTATGTCATGTAATTTATCAATTAATGCTGTCAATAAAAATATTACTCGTTTGCCTTATGAGTAAAGAACAACAACGGGTACTGCAACTTATTCAGAACATATACAGGCAACACTACGCATTAAATAACTAAGACACATAATACGCATGACCCTGAGTTTCCTGAAAATCCTAAAAAAAAGTGTAATCAAAAGAAATAATGCTTGTTTCGGAAGGAGATGGAACAAAGTTGTATTGTTTTCAAAATCTTGTGGCAGGTTGTCATATACAGGAAAGGATGAAAGAAAATAAAGATAAAAAATGAGACTGCATAGAAAATTTATATGGAGCTCTAAAAGTTTAACAATAAATTATTTATACAAAAAAATAATCTGATAAAGTGCTCATAGATAGATAGATAGATAGATAGATAGATAGATAGATAGATAGATAGATAGATAGATAGATAGATAGATAGATAGATAGATAGATAGATAGATAGATAGATAGATTAGTAACCTTTAAATAAAAGCTTCTATTCTAACTTTCAGTTGTGCAGCACTGTCACTAAGTGCAAACGGTTGACAGATGCCACTGAAATTGCTTCCCCATCCCCAACCTCAGCTCACGTCTCAGAGAGATCGATTACTCCTCTACGATGCAAGCAGACTTCATGAATCATATTTAGCTCAGGGGTTGTATTTGATCGCACCACAGCATTAGGACAAACGGCTCCACATTTTATCATCTTTTTTTTTCCAACGATCAGCATGCGCATAATTGGTAAAGGTAAAAATTTAGCCATCTGAACTACAGGATGGCTTATTTATTTGAATTATTTTTTGCTAGGTGAATTTGGTAAACAGCATGACATTGGTTAAAACATTGTGCCTCCATATGAACAATTGTGCCCATATCACTTAGAGATTTGACAGACTGGTGGCTGCACAGTTCATATTTTGGGATAAAGAATAAGAAAACACAAGCAAACACACTCTGTGCTTGCACCCCTAATAATATGTCAAATGGACTAGTGGAATTATTGAATTTAAAATGAACTGCCTCTATCAAACCAGATGACCTTCTTCCATTGCTCCAGAGTCCAATCTTTATGCTCCCTAGCAAATTGAAGCCTTTTTTCTTCTGATTACCCTCACTGATAAGTGTTTTTCTTAAGGCTACACAGCTGTTTAGTCCCAATCCCTTGAGTTCCTTTTGCATTGTGCGTGTGAAAGTGCTCATACTTTCAAACATATCCATGAGTTTTACTGTTGTTGTTTTTTTATGATTTGATTTCACCAAACGTTTATGTGATTAAAGATGATGGTTCCCCACTATCCTACCAGTTTTTAATAAACAGTTCTTGATCCAACTTTAGTAGTTTCAGCAATCTTCTTAGATGTTTTCTTTCTTTGATGCATACCAATAAAATGAAATCATGAAATGTAATTTCTGAAACAGATCAACATATTTTCCATGACCACAGGACGTGTCTTCCGATATGGTTGTTAAAGAAATGAGAAGCTACTTACTGCATCAGTTAGGGTTAAATAACTTGTTGTCAGCTGAAACATAATCATCCATGTTGTAAAATATCCAAAGGGAGGTTTTTACCCATTTGTTTTAAAACCAGGTGGTGACTTTTTTTTTGGATGGGCAGTGTATTTTAGAGTAGTGAATGTGCAGTATAGTGTATAGTATAGTATAGTATAGTATAGTATAGTATAGTATAGTATAGTATAGTAGCACATATTTACTGTCCTCTGAAAATAACTTACCATATAGCCATTTTTGTCAAAATAGCTGTCAAGAAAAGTGATAACAGCTGTACATCGTTTAACCATGCAAAACCACATGTCCTATTCATCATGTTCATGCTTTTGTCTGCTTGACAGGACTATACAAATGTGTGAATCTTGTTTTAGAGCAGTTCAAGTTTGGTGCTTCGAGTGCAATTCTTATACTGACCACTTGATGTTCAACATGACACCTCAAGGCAAAGAACTCTCTGATGATTTGAGAATGAAAATTGTTGCTCTCCACAAAGGCTTTAAGAAGATCGGTAACACTCTAAAACTGAGATACAGTGCAGTGGCCAGGGTCATACAGAGGTTTTCCAAGAGGGGTTCCACTCAGAACAGGACTCCATAGGGTCGATCAAAGTGTAGCATAATGTAAGTTAGGGTGGGCAGTTTAATGTTGGTTCTATGACTGGTAAAGAGAGAGAGGTAGCTGATATGATGGAAAAGAGAAAGGTAGATATGTTGTGTGTTTAGGAGACCATTGGAAAGAGAGTAGAGCCAGGAACATTGAAGGAGGCTTTAAACTTTTCTATCACGGTGCGGAACGGGAAGAGAAATGGTATAGGGGTTATCCGGAAAAAAGAGTTTAGTTAGAGTGTAGTGGAGGTGAAGAGAGTTTCTGATAGTGTGATGAACATGAAGCTGGAAGTTGAAGGGGTGATGATAAATGTCTTCAGTGCCTATGCTTTACAAGTTGGTTGTAAGATGAAAGAGAATGAAAAATTCTGGAGTGAGTAAGATGAAGTTTGTAAGGGTACACTCAATGGACCGATGACGGAATCCACTGGTGTGGGTGAAGGTATGCTGCGTGTTAGTCTTTTTTGAGCTGCTGTAAAAGATTACTAGAATGGATTGCACTTTGTTACATGAATCCAAATTTTTTTTACCTCTAATCTGACTCTAATTTATAATAAAGATTTACCTTGAATATATCTAATTCAACCTGATCACTTTATTGGTTGTATTTCTTCTTTCATTTTAATAGATTGTTCTAAACACAAAAATAATTTGAAAAATGATGTTCAAATAATCATTCATTATGGACCCAAAGTTGCTTAGAGCCTTGTGCTTGGTTAACGATACCTGCTCACGGAGGCTCATGGGCCAGTCAGAATCTTAGTCAGTGGATGCTCAATGCTTGCTCATTCATAAAGAATATTTGATTTAGTTACTTGGTCATAACTTGCTAAGTCAGTGAAAGTAAGAAATCAGAAGGTCCCAGACGTTGTGCTCAATCCGTTCATGAGCCTTCAGTTTGTACCATCCTGGTCATAGATTTGCGGTAACACCAGACTACATAATCAACTTGATATAAATGATAATTAAATGTTAATCAAGAATTTTACATTCATTTCCCAGGCAATAATCAATAAACAAATGTCACATCTAAAACAAATAATAGAGGAATCATATTTCCAATCACACTTAGACTTTTAAAATGATACCAAACATGTGGAAGTAAAAATGCATACATTTCTATAATGTAATTATTACATTATGCATGTATGGAAGCCTGAATTTCGGGAACTTCTGTCACCTTTCCATGACCCGGTCATCTCCCCAGAAGGAACAGAGGGGGCTCAATGATGGGTGAGCAGGCAGCTGAACAGATGGGTTTCTCTCCTCAGATTAAAGAGATCCTCTCCTCAGATTAGAAAGTTTATTGTTTTGTTGCATGGCAGTTCTCGGGGTCTGGCCTCATTAAGTTGCATAGCAGTTCTCGGGATCTGGGATCGTATAAGGATCTGACCATCCTTACAAAGTGGTAGAAGGTGTACCTAGGAAAGAAAGATTGTTGATTGGAGCAGACTTCAATTGCCATGTTGGTGAAGGGAACAGAGGTGATGCGGAGGTGATGGGTAGGTATGGCCTTAAGGAGAGGAATGTGGAAACGCAGATGGTGGTAGATTTTGTTAAAAGGATAGAAATGGCTTTTAAGAAGACGGAGGAGCATAGGGTGACGGCAAATTAATAAATTAATAAAATGGTGGATCTGAAGAAGGAAGACTGTATTGTGAGATTTAGAAAAAGGGTCAGACAGGGGCTCAGTTTTGGTGAGGAGATGCTGGATGAATGGGTAACTACTGCAGAAGTGTTAAGGGAGACAGCTAGAAAGGTACCCGGTGTGACTTTTGGAAATAGAAAGCAAGACAAAGAGACGTGGTGGTGGTGGCATGAGGAAGTGCAGGAAAGCATAAGGAGAAAGAGGTTGGCGAAACAGAATTGGGATCGACAGAGTGTTGAGAAAAGTAGGCAGGAGTACAAGGAGATGCAGCAGCAGGTGAAAAGGGGTTTGTGGCGAAAGCAAAAGAAAAGGCATTTGAGGAGCTATATGAGACACTACTGTTGGAAGGAAGGAGAAAAGGATTTATACCTGAAGGATTTTATGATTGGCCAGGCAGAGTGGCCGCACTGGGAAGGATGTGCTACAGGTTAGAGCAATAAAGAATGGACTTGGAAATGTGTTGACTAGTAAGGAGAGTGTGTTGAGAAGATGGAGGGAGTATTTTGAGCAGCTAATGAATGAGGAAAATGAGAGAGAAAGAATTTTGGATTAGGTGGAGATGGTAAAGTAAGAAGTGGATAGGATTAGAAAGGAGGAAGTGAGAGCAACTATTCAGAGAATGAAGAGTGGAAAATCAGTGAGAGGTGAGAGGATGCCTGAGGCATGAAATTGTATACAATAGAGATAATTCTTTCTATTCCTAAAAAGTATTTATAAATGTAGACTCTGATGATTGTAGCTTTTGTATAGGACTTGGTCATCTTATGATGAATGATAAAGAAGCCAATAATAGCATTTACAAGATTATATTTCATAGTTGTAGCAAGTCATTAATTGATCGACTATATAGACAAAAGTTTGTAGACACCTGACTATAAGATTTATATGTTCTTTTGTCAATAACATATCCTCCCCATTTGCTGTTTTAAAAACATCCACTTGTCTTGGAAGACGTTCCTCTAGATTTTGGAGTGTGTTTGTGGAGTTTAATGCTCATTTATCCACAAGGGTGTTGGTAAAATCAGGTACTCTGGTAGGGAGAGGAGGCCTGGGGTGCATTCAACGTTCCAATTCATCCCGAAGGTGTTCATTTGAGTTGAGGTCAGGCCGCTAAAGCAGGCCAGTACAGATCTTCCTCTCCAACTCATGTAAATCATATCTTCATGGCGCTGGCTTTGTGCACATGGTTATTGTCATGCTGAAACAGGTTTGGTCTGGGTCAAGGGAAGAATTGAATGCTAGCACATCTTAAGACATTCTATACAATTTTTTGCCTCCTACTTTGTGATAATAACTTGGGGACTTTTTCACATATGGCTCAAAAAGTCAGGTGTTCTAATACATTTGACCTTATAGTGTAAGAATCACTCAGTAGCAACAACTACAAAACATATTTGTCTGTTTACTTGTCCACACTAACACATCTTACTTTTATTTTTTAATGCATTCTTGTTTTTTTATTGAATTAAACAAGGTTTACACATAGAACCTGGATATGCGTTTGAGTCCTTGGAGGTGCTGTTTATAGTGACGAGGGAGTAAGTTAGAGCTTTTAATTTTGCTTTGCAAGTACATGCCTGAGGCTTATTGCTGCATCCTACCTCCTCCAAGGATTTCACTCTGTGATGAGATTTAGTCCAAGTTTGATTGGACCAGATTACAAGTGTTGTTACAGCAGTGTCTTTAAGATGCATAATGAGAATTTTTTTATGTGTTTGGAGGAGGGGAGGAGATGAAAAAACCTGCTGACACTCTGCTTGCATTGTCATTAAGTACACTAGAACAGGGGTGTCGCTGCAGCCAGTAAGCACCATTTGTCAAAATGATCCCATAAGAACAGTAAGGAAGAGCTATAGTCAGCACAGTGTCTGTTTTAGTTAAAAAAAAAAATTCTCCCAGTTCAAGCTGCATTTTCACTACAGTTTCAAGTGTTAGTATTTGAACAAATCTAAACAAATTCAAACCCCGTATGGTGACTTTACGCCACTCCATGACCTCCTTTTACACTCCTAAGCTTTGCACTCACAAATAAATAAATAAAAAGAATTTGCAACAGCATATATACAGTGCCCTCCACAATTATTGGCACCCCTGTTTAAGATGTGGTCGTGGACTTCTAAAGATTCTCCTTTTTTTTAAAACAACATAGAACCCAAATGCAAAAAAAGAGAAAAATCCAACCTTTCATTTAAGTACATAACTTTGGTGGTAAAAAAAATCATACATTTAGAAGAAAAAAAAAACTTGAAATCATGTGTCCCACAATTATTGGCACCCCTAACAATTCCTCTGAAAAATTTAATTGTTTTTTTTTTTCTGTAGTTGCTAAGGTTGGTCAGGGTATCTAGGGACTTTTAATTAGTAATTCATGATTTCCTGTTTCCCTGGGGTATAAATATGACGTGACACAGAGGCCTAATTTTCTTACCCATTTGTCAACATGGCAAAGACAAGAGAACACACCATTCAAGTAAGGCAGATGTGTGTCGACCTTCATAAGTCAGGCAATGGCTACAAGAAAATAGCCACTCGCCTTAACTTGCCGGTATCTACAGTCAGAGGAATCATTAAGAAGTTTAAAACAACTGGAACAGTGACAAACAAGGCTGGAAGAGGTCCCAAGTTTATCTTGCCACAACGCACAGTGAGGAGGATGGTAAGAGAAGTAAAAAAATTTCCCAAGCTCACCGTCACAGAATTGCATCAAAGAGTGGCATCTTGGGGTCACAGAGTCTCCAAAACAACCATCAGACGCTCTCTACATGCCAACAAGCTGTTTGGGAGGCATGCAAGGAAAAAGCCTTTTCTCACTAACACTCACAAACGTAAACGTCTGGAGTTTGCTAAGCGGTACTGGGACTTCAACTGGGATCGTGTGCTTTGGTCAGATGAGACTAAGATTGAGCTTTTTGGCAACAAACACTCTAAGTGGGTCTGGCGTAAAACAAAAGATGAGTATGCCGAAAAGCACCTCATGCCCACCGTGAAGTATGGTGGAGGATCTGTGATGCTGTGGGCCTGTTTCTCTTCCAAAGGCCCTGGGAACCTTGTTAGGGTGCATGGCATTATGAACGCTTTGAAGTACCAGGATATTTTAAATAAAAACCTGATGGCCTCTGCCAGAAAGCTGAAGATGGGTCGTCATTGGGTCTTTCAGCAGGATAATGATCCAAAACATGTGGCAAAATCTACACAAAAGTGGTTCAGCAGTCACAAACTCAAGGTCCTCCCATGGCCATCTCAGTCCCCAGACCTCAACCCAATCGAAAACCTGTGGGGCGAGCTAAAGAGAAGAGTGCATAAGAGAGGACCCAGGACACTGGATGATCTAGAAAGATTGTGCAAAGAAGAATGGTCAAAAATCCCTCTCTCTGTGTTCTCCAATCTTGTGAAATGTTATAGGAGGAGATTAAGTGCTGTCTTGTTGGCAAAAGGAGGTTGTACAAAGTATTAACATCAGGGGTGCCAATAATTGTGGCACACATGATTTCAAGTTTTTTTTTTTTTCTAAATGTGTGATTTTTTACCACCAAAGTAATGTACTTAAATAAAAGGTTGGATTTTTCTCTTTTTTTGCATTTGGGTTCTATGTTGTTTAAAAAAAAAAGGAGAATTTTTTGAAGTCCACGACCACATCTTAAACAGGGGTGCCAATAATTGTGGAGGGCACTGTATATATTTCTTTTCATTTTAGTGGCATAGCTTGTGGAAGTTGTATAGACCTGTTGTTTTGACTCCTAAGGTTAAAACAGCATTGACAATGTTGGTATTTAGCTGTTTCCTGAAAGGTTTTTTTCTACACCAACTCTATGCACTGTGTCAATATATGTATGCTTTTAGAAGTCTTACTTTTTCTTGAACTTCCTTCTCTCTTACTTACAGGACAGATGTGAATGTCTTTGGAGACATCAAATAGGCATTCTTTGCTGCGATATGCTAATGTTTGCCTCAGCTAATACAAAAATCTAACGTTATATACATTATCATGTACAATAGATAAGTTTTTTACCCCTTACCCTTTAACCTGATCTTTTGTGATGCACTACTTCTGGATAGAGATAACATCAATCGGAAACCACATGCTGAGCTAAGGATAGCCCCACATGGACAGCCTAGTGATGCCTGAGATTACTGTAGATGTTAGCATTTTGAATCCATGAAAATTAAAACTTTCTTTCAGCTTCTCCATTAGGGGTCGCCACAGCAGATCATCCACATGTTTGATTTGGCACGTTTTTACGCTGGATGCCCTTCCTAACGCAACCCTCCCCATTTATCCGGGCTTGGGACCGGCACTAAGAGTGGCTAGGGTTGGTTCCCTGCCTAGGGATCAAACCCGGGTCGCAGCGGTGAGAGCGGTGCATCCTAACCACTAGACTACCAGGGACCCCTTAGAATCCAGGAAAAGTATTCAATCAAATTTGTCATCCATGACCTTTTGCAACACCATATTTTTTTCTTAACAATGTCGCATTTGGTTTGATCATCAGGGACAAATTTAACATTTAAATTTCAGTTATATATCTGGATTTCTTTGACAATGGCATGACATGGTTGGTAGTTTTAGACAGGTTTAGTTTAACTATTTAAGCAACAGCTCATCTCCTGTGATTTTATTGCACAATAGTCCATAGAAGGTACACAATAATGGGGAAAAAAGGTTAGAAAAAAAAGGTATAAAACTTCAGTGAGTGGAATTTCTGATAGTAGAAATGACTTGGTAATAAGAAAGGTTGGGGGATAATGCTTGGTTGAGCCATCTGAAAGCATAAAAAAATTCAAATAAACACTCTTCACAGCTGTGGTGTGCTAAAAGCACAGCATGCTGAACCATGAGAAGGATCAGCAACAATAGCAGAAGACCACATTAGGTTCTACTCCTGTCAGCTGAAAACTGGAAAACGATATTATAGTCGGCACAGACTCGCCAAAACTTGACAGATTTTACAGACTGTAAAAATATAATAATTATTATGATTATTATTTTTATTTTTTACTTTAAAAGCAATAGGTAATGTAGCTGGTAAGTATAATACTTAAAATAAATGTAAATACATTTTAAATATAGATAAAGTGTCTATTATTTGTATTGATATTTTAGGCTATTAATTTAAATCATTAATTACTTTTTATTTTTTTTACTTAGAGACACCTGGAAACAACATTTTTGCCCCACTTTCAGCTTGTTTAAAAAAAGCTGTAGTAGGTCACACTCCATCATATAGTAGCGATTTCACATGCCATGGGATTTAATTTTCCTAAATACTGCGTCACGATTAGTTTTCATTCTTTTGCACTTATTGCACCCTTTAGAAGGACCTCTTTTTACAGGACTATTTGTGCACATGTTGGGCCAAACACCGACTATAGTGATTATTGTAAAACAAATTTAACTAAAAAAAAACAAAAGAGAGTGAGAGAGAGGAATGGTAACGAGTGATAACAGGAACTTAACAATACATGGAAAACCATACATGACCCATAACATGAAATAAGAAATAGTTGATAAAAATAGATAACGAAAACAACACCACCAACAAAATCAACAACAACAACAACAACAACAATAATAATAATAAATGAATACATTCATAAATAAATATAGATTAATAAAGTTTGTGGACACCTGGCAATAAAAGTCAGATGTACTATTTGAACATCCCCTTCCCTTAATCCCTTTTTGCTGTTATAATATCCTCCACTCTTCTTGGAAGATATGCTTGACATGATTTATAGTGAAATATCAGGAGTGGATCTGACCTCAACCATTTTCAACATCTTTGGAATTAGGTGGATGCTCTCTAAAGAGAGAGAGAGAGGAGAGAGAGAGAGAGAGAGAGAGAGAGAGAGATAATATATTATAAGATACCAAAATATCAATTATAATAATAAGAATTAAAATAATTGCATAGACCTGAAAATAAAGAATAAGAAAACATATTGATGTTCACCAGTGTTCTCATTTTAGAGAGAGAGAGAGAGAGAGAGAGAGAGAGAGAGAGAGAGAGAGAGAGAGAGAGAGAGAGAGAGAGAAAAAGAGAGAGAGAAGAAAATGGAAAAAAAGAAAGTTCTTCTATGCAAGCTCTGATCTTGAGGAGCTTCCTTTTGTCTTCTGGTCTTGTCAAAAGTTATGAGTTCTCTAGAGCATCCGTAGCCCAGCTGAGCCTCTCCATTTATCTGCACCTGCCAGAGCCTGGCAAAAGGACAAGTGAGTGTGGCGTTTAAAAAAAAAGGCAGACAAGGAAAGAGAGAAAGAGGTGACTCATTGCTAGACTCTCAAAGGATCAGCCATACCTAAGGGAAGAACCGTGTTAAGACACCTTGCACACAAACACGCACATTCACTCTCTTCTTCTCACTTCACACACCAGATCCCTTTATTCAATTTCCTTGGTCCTTTGGGTTATGAAAAAAAATCTATCTGTGGTTCTTTTAGTTTGTTTTTGTGGATAGTGTGTCTGCCTGATAGATGAATCTTTAATAGGGGAAGATTTATGGCATTAATTAAAAAACTTGAACCGGGATGTGAACCAGTTACACTGAATTGTCAGCGCTAATGAAATATTTGATTAAAGAAACTGATTTTGTACAGTACCTGGTTTGCATATTGGTTTGCTTCGGTCCAGTAACATTCTGAAGTGCATTATTTGGCTTATTTCAGTGCTTTGTCACATTTGATATGTTATCGCAGTACAGCTATTTCTGGAACATGCCTTATGACATGACTGCAAATTGCTGCCTAAAATAGTAAACTGTATAATAAATAGGGCATAATTTCAAATACGTATATAGCAGAGTCGTAGAACATGGCGATAGAAGTCCCATCTGTTGATTGAGTGAATATGGGTTTAGAGGGTCAGCTGAGTTCATTTGTGCACCTGAGCTTTTGTGGCTTAGATTTAAAGCAGCCTGTCACAGAGGAGTATGATAAAACAGAAGAACTAGAGCATGTGTAATTAGACGCACACACACACACACACACACACACACACACACACACACACACACACACACACACACACACACACACAGGGGATATAACTGGAAATGAATTATTCAGAATGAACAGCTAATGTGTTCTAAACAGATATAAAACCAGAAACAAATCGGAGGGGCGCTATCGCTTTTGCCACTGTTATCTTTTTGTCTTGCTTGGCTCTGTTTATTTTGAAAGCTTTAGAAAGGTGAAACAAGGGATTGAGTCTTGGTTCATACAGTCGCGAATCGTGTGTGTGTGTGTGTGTGTGTGTGTGTGTGTGTGTGTGTGTGCGTCAGACATGGGAAACAAACACAACATTCATTAACATGCAAGGGACTGTAGTGTTCACTCATCCTTACATCACCCTGCCTGGTCAAGGTTTCAATTACGCTACTATAAACATTTTTTTTTTATTGCATTCCATTGAAATTTCAGTCTCCTAAGTGTTACTGACGTTGAAGAACTCTAAATGTTGAATTCACAGACGATACTTACAGTAATGCTGTTTCTACCTCTGGTTGGAAGTGGTAAAGTAACAAAAAAAAAAAAAGACATACTACTGTATGTATCTATATGCTACATACAGTAGGTACGGTTAGTGACACCCCTAACACACAGCTAGAATTCATTTGAACTGTGAAAGCATTAAGTAGCATTGAAGATAAAATCGAATTTACATACCTCCTAACCCAGGTCTTTATCTTTCAATATTGTGAAGCATACTGTATAGGTGAATGACACATCCTCTCCTAGTCACATATTCTGAGTCATTTTTAAGCTGATTTCGATGTTGCCTGTTTTCGTCCTGGAGCTAATGTGTTCGAAAAGCTCCTAATGTCTCCTGAAAGGCAGAGGTCATGGTTATTTTCTGCTGTCAGATGACATTTTACACTGACCTGCCCCTGTGTGTGGGTGTAGACAAAATCGTATATACGCTTTGCTGATTATTAACAACACCGGCTTAGCACAAGCCATACATAATCTGTTCTCGAGTTATAATTATACAGAATTAACAGAAAAAGAAAAAAATAGAAATGCAGTGGCCGCACCTATTTAAACAATAATGGGTTATAGTGGAAAATACATATATATTAAATCAATTATGGTTCAAAATTCACAGTACATTTCGAATGTAACATGTTGTAAGACACAATATGTGCTGTGCATGTACATGTTCACTATTATCCCTACTGTTTTTTATTAAATATGATATGTACTTATATTACTGATAGATTATATACCGTAATTTCCGGACTATAAAGCGCACCCATATATAAGCACTGAATTTTACAAATATTTTTATTTTTAACATAAATAAGCCGCACCTGTCTATAAGCCGCACACTAATGTACTTTACACAGGCTTTAACGAAAGACACGTTACATACGGTGTAATGGGTGAAATATGTTGCGCTTCCTTTAGGAGCATAGCGGTATTTTGGAAATATCATGCCAGAAGTGAGCTCTCCCTTTACCCTGACTCAACGCGCTACAACGGCTTGTATCTAAACAGTAGCCGACCAAGAAAGTCATTGTTCACTGTCTTCCTCCTTCCTTTCTCAACTATTTCTCTCGGGAGTTCATCTTTTGGCATCGTCGTGCGTTTAAAAATCACCCAATGGAAGTTTTTTCTCCCGATGCCGTGCAGCTCAGAACACAGGTGAGGTGCGTTTTTTCGTTTCCGTTCGGAAATTTCATTGGTCTAATGTTATGGGGTTCAGTTTTTTGGCTTGAAGTTTGTGAAACCAGGAAAAACCCAGGAAAAATTAATAAATTAGCCGCTTCGTTGTTTAAGCCGCGGGGTTCAAAACGTGGGAAAAAAGTAGCGACTTATAGTCAGAAAAATACGGTAGATTTGTTTAGCTGATTCTCCTACTAAGCCATTTTTTCTTTTTGTTAATTTGTGAGCTAATACATGTTTAAGATACTAGAACTCACCAAGTCATTTGCACATTCATCGAATTCAGATGCAGGCCATGTCCTAGTCGTGTCCTGCCTGAAACAAATTCACCTTTTAATACCATCATTATGACACCCTGGCTATGGAAACCAACTATTTTATAAAGAAAAACAGTATAACTGAGTGATGCATCACAGACTCATGCAGCCAGAATAAATGTTATTACTAAAGCAAGAAACCCAATGAACACAATTCAACAAGTCTCCTTAGACTGCAACCACAGCTGCACCGCTCACATACATCATCTCAAGCAGAAGCATCAATAAAAAAAAAATCATAAAAAGTCATAAAATAACCCGTTTTTCTGTGCAATTTTGTGCATTTCTTGTGAATTAAAGTTTTCCTGGGGATTTGAAATAAAGGCAAAGTGTGTGTTTTTGTTCAATTTCTACTGGAAAGAAAACACAAAAATATAAATGGTTCATGAAAAAGCTTAAGAATTATTTTGAACTATTAAGAACTTAAGAACTATTTTGGCTTACCTTTCCTCACAATGTCCAGCTTTCCGTGAAAAGTCTGTTTTGTACATTTATGTGAAAGTGTTTCTGTGATTAAATAAATTTCTTCTCCTCTGTCAGCCATTGTTCAATAAAAAAACAGCTATTAAATCCACGCAAATTACATATGAGCTTGTGCATTTTGCAACAGATGTGATTTGGTAGCTCTGACTAGTGCGCTCTCTGACCATCTGATTAAAAGATGCTTGATTGGTAAACAATGACAAGATTTAATGCTTTCTAGAGGGCATTGGAGTGACCAACTTAAAATATGGTTAAAGCAACAGCTTCAAGCAACATGGATTAGAAGCTACTAAGAGATCGTACTGTTTATAGCTGATGGCCTAATGGCAATATCAGACGTGATGGCTGAAATCTGATTGGATAGACACTCCAACGTAAAAATTCACTTGGTGTCACTGCTCCTCGTAGAAGCGTCCTTGAGAGAATCGATATAAAATGAAAAAATAGACTATTGTGAGAAATGTAATAAAGATTCATAGACAAATTAATATTAAAATGTAAGTTAGTGATTCTGATAGAGTTTAGGCCAGCAAAGAAGGCCCTTGATTGAATCATCATGAAATGTTTGCATTGAAAATGTTGCATTGAAATTTAAGGTCTAAAAAACAGAATAATCTTTTTTTTTTTAGGTAAAAAAAACAACAACACATTTGCTCATGGTATCAATGTTAGACATGAGAATAATGATCAATGATTAATCATGAATAAACAATAATGATTGGCGATTGGTTGTTTGGAAACAATGGTGATCAGCAACTAGTTGTTGGGATACAATGTTAATCAAAGACTAGTTGGTAAAAAAACAGGTGATCAGGAACATGCTTGAAACATGCTTGTGCTCATGCAATTCAGTTAGGTTTCACACAATGTAGGATAGTTCCATCATAAAGAAAACCACTAAGGGGACCCGAATCCAAAAACAATAGCTGCTACCTTGGACCTTCCTACTACCTTTTGTGATAATTTGTGTTTTTTTTTAATAAAGAAAAATAATAAGAACATTTCTGTTAGAACAGTTTTATCTATATGTATTATATATTATATGTGTGCCTCATTAGTCATTTGTCACTAAGCATCTTTGTTGTCCAGATGATTAATTGCATAAATAGTAGAGCATTTATGCTGCCTCCGGAATTTCCATTGAAATTCAGCTTTCACTTTTCAAAATGCAGGGCAGCCCAGAGAAAACATAACATAATATAATATCCAATTAAAATAAACAACTGTACATTTGGGGGGGATGCTGCAATTTATGTCTATCACTAGCAGAGCTGGCAGACTGCATAGTGATTTAGAAGGTGTGTGTTAAATACAATAGCGAGTTGAACATGTGTGTTGCACAGAACTACTAACCTCACTTAGCTTGTTGAAAGTGACAACTGAAGATGCTGATCTGGGTTTGGGCTGCTTTTTAGGATATAGTTAATGATGGTTGTTCAACTCCTGAGTCACAATCATTCCAGTTGTAGAACTCTGTAAGTGATTAAGCTTGGCTGTTGACAAATATGCTTTAATGATGATTCAATGATGCGTGTTTGGTGTGTGTGTGTGTGTGTGTGTGTGTGTGTGTGTGTGTGTGTGTGTGTGTGTGTGTGTGTGTGTGTGCGTGTGCACGTGTGCGCGTGTGCACGTGTGTGGTGTGTGTGTGTGTGTGTGTGTGTGTGTGTGTGTGTGTGTGTGTGTGTAATTTTCAGTTGTAATTGTATTTATGTATTTATTTTATATTAATTTTTCTTGTCAGTGCTTAAAAACACCAAAGCCTGTGTATTGTTAATTAAGATGCAGTTGGACATGTTCTTTGCTGTTGTTTATCTGCATTTATCTAGACTAATAAATAGCCCAAATCAGTTTTTGATAATCTAATTAACATTTAGTCAGAAATTATTTTTAATTACTCACAAATAGCTAAAAGACTTGTAACAGACTTGCATTGTTCAGGGGCATTTCTTAAATAATTAATGTTGTAGTGTTCATTTTTTTTTCTTATGTACAGCATTTTTATGAATTTTCTTTATAGCCTTTCTGTTTCTTTTTAAATTTCCCTGGACTAAGCACATCTGCCTCAATGGAAACTATATCGTTTTTTTCTCACCATGCAACCCATGAAGACATAAACCTTTATCCCATACTTGTTATTCAGCACAAAATAAGAGTTATTGTATAGCTTAACAGAACAAAGGTGAATAGTGAAGCAACAGTATGTTTGCTATTTAATCTTGCTCAGTAAGTGCTACAGGTTTTTTTAAGTCATAGGTTTCCTAGTTTCCTGTTTCCCATTCCAACATGAGTTCCTTTTTGTTTTGTCAGGAAATAAAACGATGGAAAAAAAGGACGTGGTAAATCTGTGCTTTTGAATAGTTCAAATCATTCTGTAAATCTGTCAATTATTCATGAGGCAGCTGTTTCAATGACATTTCAAATTGTCTTTCAAGGACAAAGTCTAAAATCATGAATATGACAGTGTTCCAAGATAATTACACATATTGCTTTTTATGTTTGCTCATCAGGTTCAGGAAATAGATGGACCATAGTGACGTCAAGCATCAGTGAGAAAAAAAGGTCGGAATAGTTTGACTTGCGTTCAAAACTAGTAAAAAGGGAAGCCGGATAGATTGATATATTATTCTAATATTAGTTATAATATTATAATATTAACCTGTATGAACAAAATAAAATAAAAAATTTATGAAAACCATATAAAATATTTTTATATTACTTTTCTTGTATATTTTTTTACTTTAATCTCACAACATTGGTATACTCTTTCTCTCTTACTAACAAATCATGGATGCCTATAAGCCAGAGATGTAAAGAGTACATGAAAATCATACTTGACCCAAAGATGCATTAGTCAACACCAAGACACATGTTAGTGAAAAGCTAAAAACAGTTGATTTGTGAGGTTTTATTTCCTAAACTACAAATCAGTTTGTAAACCTGAACAGTGCATTAACCATAAACACAACAGTTTCTTAAAAATGCCTGAATGAAACCTTCCAAAATTTCAATTACTAAATAAAATAACAGTATCACAAAGTACTTAAACCATTCGATGAAGAAAAATGTCTCCAGGTTACGTATGTAACCCTGGTTCCCTGAGGGAATGAGACGCTGCGTCGAAACGCTTTGGGAACGCGCCTGAGTGTTCATGCTCTCAATAACGTGTGTAATCAGTCAAAAATTGGACGCTGGCCGTCACCGATGAGGTGACGTCACGACCAAGAGTATAAAAGCATATGAGAGAAGCCAGCGGCAGCTTCTGCAAGGGAGAAGAAAGCGCCGCAGGAACGCCGGAGGTGTGGCACAGAGACGCAGCGTCTCGTTCCCTCAGGGAACCAGGGTTACATACGTAACCTGGAGACGTTCCCTTTCAGGAACTCGAGCTGCGTCGAAACGCTTTGGGAACGAGTGTCCAATCACGCCAGACTGACCAGTCCCTGCCCACTGTGTATGTGACCACAGCTAGAGGAGGACCGAGGGGCCAGGGGTGGCACTGCGGTCCAGGTTATAAAACCGCACAAAGGTCAGTGGGGCGGACCAACCCGCAGCGTCACATATGTCTTGGAGCGGAACTCCAGAGGACCAAGACTTAGAGGCAGCCACACTCCGGGTGGAGTGAGCTCTGACCCCGAAGGGAGCGGGGCAACCAGAGGACTCATAAGAGGACGTGATAGCGTCAACGATCCATCTGCTCAGAGTCTGCTTATTAGCAGGCAAGCCTCTCTTGGGAGGGCCGTAGCAGACAAACAGCTGATGGGACCTTCTCCAAGGACCCGTTCTGCGGACGTAAGTGTCCAGAGCACGCACCGGGCAAAGCCGGTTAAGCTTCTCCTAGTCTGGGGCCTGGAATGGAGGAGGATAGAATGCCTGTAGTCTGACGGGCCATGGGACAACCGAGGGCACCTTGGGGATGTAACCCGTACGGGGGTAAAGGAGGGCACCAGCCATACCTGGGGTAAACTCCAGGAAGGAGGGGGCCATAGAGAGGGCCTGCAGGTCCCCCACCCTCTTTATAGAGCAGATGGCCAACAAGAATGCAGTTTTGATAGAAAGGTGCCTCCAAGATGCCTCGGCTAGAGGCTTGAAGGGGGGCACAGAATGGGGCCCCAGGGACAACGGCCAGGTCCCACCCGGGCACTCTAGGCCATACCGGGGGCCTTAGCCTCCGGGTGCCGCGGAGAAAACGCGTCACAAAGGGGTCTCTGCCCAGAGATTGCCCGGCCACAGGGGCATGATTGGCCGAAATGGCAGATGCGTAGACCTTTAGGGTGGACGGAGCCAACCCCTTGGCGAACTGTCCCTGGAGAAAATCCAGCACTGAACCAACTGGGCAGTGGACTGGATCCAGCCGGTGGTGCTCACACCACGAGCAGAACAGACGCCACCTGGCGGCATACAACCTCCTAGTGGAGGGAGCTCTGGAGTGGAGAATGGTCTCTACCACCTCGGTGGAGAGACCAGAACCTCGGAGCCGTGCCCCCTCAGGGGCCACAGCCACAGCCTCCACAGCTCCGGGCGGGGGTGAAATATGGCGCCCCCTAGCTGAGAAAGGAGGTCCCTCCTCAGAGGAATCTCCCACGGAGGGTGCTCGAGGAGAGCCACCAAGTCCGCGAACCACGGTTTGCGCGGCCACCTCGGAGCTACCAGGAGGAGACTGACTCCATCCCGGCGAACTCTCTCCAGAACTCCCAGAAGCAGCGCGACGAGGGGAAAAGCGTACAGACGCAGCCTCGGCCACGCCTGAGACATAGCATCCAGCCCCAGCGGAGCCGGAGGCGTAAGGGAGAACCAGAGGGGATAGTGCGACGTCTCTCGAGAAGCAAACAGATCCACCTGGGCTCTTCCGAATTTCTCCCAGACCTGTTCCACCACATCGGTGTGGAGCCGCCATTCCCCGGGCCTCAACCCCTGCCTCGACAGGGCGTCTGCTGCCTCGTTCAACCGGCCTGGGATGTAAACCGCCCTCACAGAGAGGAGTCTCCCCTGGGCCCAAAGGAGGACCTGGTGCGCCAGCCTGCACAGGGGGCGTGAACGCAGACCTCCTTGATGGTTGATGTAAGAGACCACCGAAGTGTTGTCCGTACGGACCAACACGTGGTGACCTCTGAGGTCTGAGAGGAAATGCTTTAAGGCTAGAAGCACGGCCAGCATCTCTAGGCAATTGATGTGCCACAGTAGATGGGGCCCCTCCCACAGACCTCTGGCAGAGCGACCACTCATGACCGCTCCCCACCCCGTGAGGGACGCATCCGTCGTTAGCACTAAGCGACGACCGGGGACTCCCAGCACAGGGCCTAGAGCTAGGAACCGGGGATCTCTCCAAACATCCAAGGCACGTAGGCATCGCCGCGTGACCTTGATGGTACGGAGCGGGTTGCCCCTCCGTGAGAACCCGCGGGTCCTGAGCCACCACTGAAGGGGCCTCATGTACAGCAGGCCAAGTGGAATCACACTGGACGCAGCCGCCATAAGCCCTAGCAGTTTCTGGAACTGCTTGACAGTGAGAGGCTGCCCTTCTCTGACCCTCCCGACGGCCGCAAGGATGGCCATAATGTGGGCAGGAGAAAGCTGCGCACGCAAAGTAGTCGAATCCCATATGACACCGAGATAGGTGGTTCTCTGTAAAGGAGAAAGCACACTCTTCCCGGCGTTCAGCCGAAACCCCAAAGCCTTCATGTGGGCGAGAACGACATCTCGATGCCGGACCGCCAGCTGCTCTGATTGAGCTAGGATCAACCAATCGTCGATGTAGTTGAGGATGCGGATGCCCTGAGACCTCAGGGGAACCAGAGCCGCATCCACACATTTCGTGAAGGTACGGGGTGAAAGGGCAAGGCCAAATGGAAGAACCCGAAACTGGTAAGCTTCGGCCCCGAAAGCGAACCTCAGGAACTTCCTGTGAGAAGGTAGGACGGACACATGAAAGTACGCGTCCTTTAGATCCACCGTTACAAACCAGTCCTCGGATCTGATTTGAAGCACGACCTGCTTGAGGGTCAGCATCTTGAACCTGAGTCGCATGAGAGAACTGTTCAGCTGACGTAGATCTAAAATAGGACGCAACCCACCGTCCTTTTTGGGAACTATGAAGTACCGGCTGTAGAACCCGGACTCCCGTTCTGATGGAGGGACCACCTCGATGGCCCCTTTCCTCAGGAGAGTATCTACTTCCTGTTCCACGACCAGAGCCTGCTGTCGTCCCACTAGAGTGGGAAGAACCCCATGAAAACGGGGTGGAGGAGACCCGAACTGAATCGAGTAACCCCGCTCTACAGTACGCAGGACCCATCGAGACACATCCGGGAGAGCTTTCCAAGCTCCCAGAAAATGCCTCAAGGGTATCAGCCTCTCGAGACTGACCTCCGGAACGCTCAGAGCCAGGGCCACGCCCTGAGACGGTCTTAGGGGAGGCAAGATCTCCTGGACCACAGCGATGCCGGGTGGAGACCAAGGAGAGAGCTCGCAGGAGCTGGCCGCGCCCTGAAACACCGAGGGTGGCAGGGTTAGCAGACCAGGTCCCTGAGGGGGCTGGGACAGGGCGGGCACCGGAAAAAGCGGTGTGACACACCCCCCCACAGCCAGATCCCCAGAAAGTTCTGTGTCAGGATCTTTTCGCTGAAGCCTTTTTGTTGGAGATGACAGTCCTCAGATCTGTCACCTCACGAGGCTTCGACGCCGAGCGCCGCGCAGGATTCCTCACAGGGGGAGAGGGAGTCGCGACACTGCGTTTCTGAACCTCCCGATGGGAGACGGAGGGCTGCGGCTGGGGCTGAGCCTGCCGAGCAGCCCCCTGTGAGCGGCGTGGGAGGTAGCGCTGGAACGCCGCCGCTTGTTTCCTATTTTCCTGAAACCTCTCAACCACCGAATGTACGGAATCGCCGAAAAGGCCAGAAGGAGTTAGCGGAGCGTCCAGTAACACGGCCCTGTCCCTATCAGACATGTCCGACAGTGTGAGCCACAGGTGCCTTTCTGTAGACACCAGGGCAGCCATAGACCGGCCAATGGCCCTAGCGGTCTCCTTAGTGGCTCTGAGAGCCAGATCTGCCGTACGGCGCAGCTCATCAAACCGGCCATCCACGGCACCCCCCACATCCAATTCACGCAGCAGGTCAGCCTGATATGCCTGCAACACCACCATGGTGTGCAGGGAAGAAGCAGCCCGACCTGCTGAAGCATAGGCTTTACCCACGAGCGCAGAAGTGCTGCGTAGGGGCTTTGTGGGTAACGTCGGGGTCTTTAGCGAAAAGACAACTCCAGGAGAGAGATAAGTGGCAAGTGTCTCTTCAACCTGAGTCATAGCCTCATAGCCATATTCTTTCCGCCCAAATATGTGGGAATACACAGTAGAAGTGGGGGTGAAGGGGCGGGCCGTGTAAGGTTTAATCCACGATCTAGATCAGGAAAAAATGGAAGACCCCTGCGTGGAGGTTGTGACACGGGTGTCAGAAAGCGCTCATCTAATTTACTGGATGAAAGCACTTCCTGCTCATGAGCCGGCCAAGTTATATCGAGCTTGGCAACGGCACGCGTTACAACCTCCATAAGCTCCTTGGCTTCCGTATCGCAGTGCGCCCCCCCCCCCCCCCCCCCCCCCCGCCCCCCTCCCCCTCCTCGGAGGAAGAAAGGCGGAACCGCATGCGCTCGCGGCAGGGGGAAGAATCCACCGAAAGGCGTGCTTCCGAATCCTGCGAGCGAGCGCTACACAGAGCAGGTGAGGCTGGAGATAGGGAAAAACCCGTCTCGAAACCCTCTGCAAGGTCCATCTGCGAACCCCAGGATCTTGCACGCCGCTCTGCCTCAGCGAGAGCGGGACCAGACCCGGAAGGAGTTAGAGCACCCATTTCGTTAAAAAGAGCCGAGCGAGCGCGGAGCGAGCGCAGAGACATGCGAGCACAGTGAACACACTCAGCTCCCTCTTCGAGAACCAATCTCGCATGCTCTGCACCCAAGCAAGCAACACACAAGCTGTGCGAATCCCCCCCCGTAATATAACGGGGGCAAGGAGGAACGCACGGCCGAAAACTGTGCTTAATTTTTCCGCCTGCTTTCATTATTTCTCCGCTTTTTTTTTTTTCTTTTTTTGACAGACAATAAGACAAACAATGTCACCCAAACACACAGAGCGCTTTCTGAAAACACAGAAGCTGCCGCTGGCTTCTCTCATATGTTTTTATACTCTTGGTCATGACGTCACCTCATCAGTGACGGCCAGCGTCCAATTTTTGACTGATTACACACGTTATTCAGAGCATGAACACTCAGGCGCGTTCCCGAAAGCGTTTCGACGCAGCTCGAGTTCCTGAAAGGGAACCAAATATTTAGAGCTGACTGTGATTTGATGCAGTTTTCACTCTTAAACAAAGGCAATATTGTTATTCAACTTCAACAAAAGCTGGGTCTCAAAGTTGTTGGATTTTTTTCTAGATCTGTTTGGATAAAAATGCAGTGCTAAAAAAGTCACTCACGGGCAGCAGATGCATGTAGGGGTGTGCTAAGCCATAATGACATCTTCAGCAGAGGTGCAAAACATAATTGTTTAAAATATAATGGAGTGAAAAGTACATATACTAAATCATAAATGTAGTTGAGTAGGGAGTAAAAGTTACTTATATCTTTGATATGTAATTAAACTGGTAATGTATACTATTCTATATGGCATAGAATAGTTAGTGTGTTTTTTTAAGTGGGTTAAGATGACCTGTGACATAGCATAAGCGGCAGCATTCAAAACGATGCAGCGGCTGGCATTCACATATCTCAGAGGAAGCTCTGGTTCTCCTTCACCCTCCCCTCTGTCATGTTATAGGAGAGAGAGTGGGTGAGCATTGGCAGAAAAAAAAGGGGGATTTGACATTGTAATACAGTTTCCCTGTGTCTCTTCTGTGTGCTTTCTAAATATATTCTGAATAAGTTCCTTTTTATGTATTGTTCCTTTATTCTGAGAATGCAGCCAAAATAGCAAGCCTGAAGGTGTCATTACTATAAAATGCCAATTAGGACCATTAGTGTGAAGTGCGACATGGGAGATGTGGATTGACATGAAAAAGCGGCCCTGAAAAGAAAGGAGTGCTAGAGAGCAAGCTATTCTTTTGTCATTTCCCAAGTCTAATCAAATAGTCAAATTTCTTTATTTCCCCTCTGTATAAAGTCATTGCATTTGAAAACTCCCCAGTGCCGACTTCATGTCAGCCACATGCTGCTGACATTTTTATTGGTTTCTGATTAAGTGTAAGCATTGTCGATATCTTGTTTATTTTGTTTTGATTTATTTTCCCCTTTTTTCTTCCCAGAGGAAGAAACTATTAACAAGATAGATATCCGTCTATATATTTTGTTAGGAAATTTTAAACAGCACATTCTTTTGGTGTCTTCTTAATATTTAGTTTTTTGCAGACATTGCGTTCTGTGTGTAATTTGTCCTTCATGTGTTTGTCTTGGCAGAGACTAAAGGAGCTTAAGCAAAGAGAATTTGCACGCAATGTCTCATCTAAGAACTGGAAGGATGAAAGGAAACAGGAGAAAGCACTGAAACGCCTCCATCAAATTGCCCTGCTCAAGCAGCAAAGGGATGGGTGAGACTCGTAATATTTGCCATATAGTATGCTTCTCAAAGTATTTGAAGAACAAAGCTTTATAATACAACACTTCAGTTCACTTTAACTTCATAAACTTTTTTTTTTTTTTACTTTTGACCGCTAAACAATAATTAAAATACATAATTTTAGAATATAATACAATACAAAAATTATTCTAATAAAGATTACATACAGTATAATGACTTTACCTCTACCATTCAAGCAGTTTCATTTGTTTGAGATGAATGTAGTAAAAGATTAGGTGTACACAGAAAATAAAATAGGATAGAAGATAAAAAGTAGGTTGCTAAACCGATATATTTGTTAGGGATGTGCATCTCCATAACTGAGGCCGATGTAATTTGCATGTCGATGCATAGCTAAGGATGCGATACATTAAAGATACATATGAACCTGTTACAATACAGTGCAATACAATTTCGATTTGATTCAACACAATGAGATTCAATGCAGCACGATGCACTGGAAAAAAATATGCTATGCAATTCAATATGGTACAGATGGTTTTTATTTCTTTGGTTCAGACAGACAGCAAATTATACATTTTCTTAAGTGCCTTCTGACTTCTAACACATGGCACTTTCATTAACAGGCCTTTGTAGTGCAATAGAGAAAGAAAAAAGATTAAATAAAACCAGACATTCTTTTCCTGTTCTGTTTGAAGAAAGATGTAACTCTAAAAACGTTTTTTTTTTTTTAAACGCACGACGATGCCAAAAGATAAACTCCCGAGAGAAATAGTTGTGAAATGAAGGAGAAAGACAGTAAACAATGACTTTCTTGGTAGGCTACTGTTTAGATACAAGCCGTTGTAACTCGTTGAGTCTGGGTGAAGGGAGAGCTCGCTAACTCCAGTTGCAACAGAAATCATATAAGCACAGACAGGTTTCCAAAACTTGTGCTTTTATTTTTTTTCTTGGCAACAGCATTACGGGTTAGTGAAAGAAACTTAGAAATGAGCATCAGAAAATAATAAGGACATATTCCTCGGTCTTGCACACATGCAGTAATAGCGGAAAAATGCGGCGACAGGCTATTCCCAAAATGCCACTCTGCTCTTAAAGGAGCCACAACATATTTCACCCGTTACACCGTGTAACAGACGCTGTCTTTCATTAAAGCCTGTGTAAAGTTCATTAGTTTCAGTGTAGACAGTGCGGCTTATAGACAGGTGCGGCGTATTTATGTTCAAAATAAAAACCTTTGTCAAATTTAGTGGGTGCGGCTTATATATTGGTCCGCTTTATAGTCCGGAAATTACAGTACATGTAAAATATTTGTCACAAATTATTGGTCACTTACTAAAAAATACAAGTATTGAACTCATAAATAATAATTATTATTCATTAATTTTACCAATCCAAATATGTTAAAAATGATGCATCATGATACAAATACCAACTTTTTTACTCATTTTTTACACTGATGCATCACATTGTTAACTTTTATGCCAATCACTGTAAATCAGTTAATCTTACCGTCTCTAATATATACATAATGTTTGGTAATAATTGATATTATTATTTTTTTACAGTGACAGAGAAAAGAAGACAAAGTTAACAGCAGCAGCTCAAGAGCATCAGCAAGAGAAAACAAGTTTCAATGGCAATGAACAAAAAAGATCCAGGAACACGCTTTGTAAGGATCAAAATAAGAGCTCTGCCTCCCCAGACTTTACAACCAAAATCCCTCCACCTGCACCAGTGCTTACAAATCAGTGCTCTCTTCGGGTTAAGTGTTCTTCACTACTAGCTCAAAAAGGTCACAGGCATGCTAAGACAGGGATCTCATTCTGTTTCTCAAAACGGGCTCACCTGAAGCTGGACTCCTGTGCATCAGT
Organism: Silurus lanzhouensis; assembly: GCA_039877035.1. Lineage (NCBI taxonomy): Eukaryota > Metazoa > Chordata > Actinopteri > Siluriformes > Siluridae > Silurus > Silurus lanzhouensis. The sequence goes on along the minus strand of JBCEWE010000393.1, from coordinate 4,325,736 downwards.
GTTTGCTGATAGCTTGGATGAAACTAGTGACCACCAGAAAATCCAGAGCCAGCAGCATAAGCTGGCGTTGCAAGCCCTCCTGTCTCGATCTCCTTCACCCATCCAGAGTGATCACCATGTCCCTCTGGATCCAATGCCACTGAACACTTCACCACAGAGAGATCTACAGTCAGATCAGTCCAATCGGGAAAGTAGTCTGGAGATGCAGGTGATGTATTGTGCCATAGAGCCACAGAGGAAAAGTTGTCCAAATACCCATGGTATAAAAGATAAGGCAGATAATAATGTCCAAAAATCCGGACATGAAAGAATGTATGACAGAATGATGGAGAGAAGGAGCCTGAAGAACCCAAGTCCAACTGCTCATACAGATGGATATAACAATATGGCTTCTGGGCAACTCGATGCACAAAACTCGAAACATGACTTACAAGAAAGTAGCAAACAGGATAATTCAGTGGCTGGAAACTTTTTAGCTGAGGGTGACCTAAGCAGCAAACCTTTCCTAGATGTTCTTGGAAAAGATGGGACTAAGCTAAAATGGCCTTGCGAGCTCGTGCAGTACACCTCAGATGAACCCAGAGTGTCCTATAGCTGCAATCCACTTTTTTTTAATTCTAAATGCACAGAAGGCAAAGATAAAAGCACAGAGGCAGAAAAGACAGATGTGTGCACCATCCCATTTAATCCCAACAGAGAAGAGGAGCAAACACCAAATGTTAATAAAGTTAACTTGGGCATTTTAAAACCAAAGAAACACAAACACCAGAGGAGAGGACGAATTCGTATGTGTAAAATAGATGCTGTTAGGAGACATCAAGTGGCCTGTGCACTCAGTAATTTTGCCCAGTCACCTGCTGAAGGACAATTTGAATTCAATTCTCTGGCTAGCAAACTGCGCACCAAGCAGAATTGCAAAGGGAAGAGGAACAAACTGAGAAAGAGAAAAAAATCACAGGATGTAACACAGCAACTAAACCTAAAAAGTATAATTGTAAGTGCTTTCTCTGCCCCAAAACGCCGAAGACGAAAGCGCCAGAGGTTGCCTGCTGCTCTCCGTCTGGCAAAGCGCAAAGCTCTTTTGCATGCTTCCATACAGTCTCAAGCTGGGAGTGAAGGTAATTACCAGTGGTGTGGCAACTTCTGCAGATCAAAGCAGGATGCTAATGTGACCCCACTCAAGGCAAACTCATGGGGTGTCTTGTCAGAATTGAGGACTGAGCGGGAATGGCCTGATTGCCAATGGGAAAGGCATTATACTTCTTCTGCGTCAACTTCCTACTATCCCAGGAGGAGAGGATATAGCCAGCCTTGTTCTTTAATCAGAAATTCTAGCTACAGCTTCCCATGCTATAGTTACAGACACATGTCAGAGAGTCCAGATAAAGACACTGAACCCAGAGTGGAATACTGTAATTACAAAGATTCAGAACTCTACAGGGAGAGGAATTACTATAGGGCTTGTGGCAAACGCTGTATCATAAAGCAACAATATGGTATAAGAAAACATAAAGGACACATCAGGGAGAACAGATATAGAGATTGCCATAACCCTGCCAGAAAAAGAATTTGTTTTTATAGAGTCTACAAGGATGGTGATGATTCGCATGACACAAAACAAGACTGGTGGTGCAAGAGGCCAAGTCCTGATCTTAGGAGTAGAAAACGAAGAAATAAGTTCTGGTTAAGAACAGTGGTGAATCATGAGAGGGAGAATGAGCAGTCCAGTCCTAGGTTCAGACATAGTCCTGCTTCCTCTAGTATCACCAGTATTTCAGACATTAGCAAAGATTCTGGGCAAAGTGACTTAAAATGGCCAGCAGAGAGCTCAGTTAGGGCCAAGAATGTCCATACAAGAAAACACACACCAAGAAAAAAGAGTTCATCACCAACATCAACATCTATTGATAGGTCAGAGGCTGTGCAATCAGACACCCCAACTGTTATTTCTGATTCAAGAGGAAAACTGGATCCTGTTGCACAAACCTCCAAATCCAGTGATTTGACAAAGCAAAGCACATCAAATGATAAAAAAGTGTCAAACAGAATATGTACTTTACCACTCCCCTTGATTGGCAAGCTACCCTCAGTGAGGAAAGGAATAAGACAGGCAAAAATGCCCAAAGAGAAACATAGCAGTAGCAGTTGTGGTAACCAAGTAAATACATTTCTAAGTGATCAACCAAAATGTGAAAGACAAGCACACTTTCAGACTGCAAGTATAACCAAGCAGAAGTCAACCTCTCCCCAAGCTTGTCCATCTGGAACTGATCTGAGAACTGCAAATTCTTGTGCAAGCTCAAAAACACAAACAGATAGGTCCATGTCTCATGAAAACTTCATCAGTGTTCTGGAGGACACGTCAGACAAAACCCAAGATGATCCGCCTCAGAGTTGTTCAATCTCTCCCTTAACAGAGAAACCTATAACATTCACTGAGGAAGAGATGGACAAGTACAGATTCCTACAACTTCAGGCCCAGCAGCATATGCAGCAGAAACATCTACAAGAGCAACACAACATGCCAAGAAATGTATTTGCTTCTGAAATGAACCAACTCCCTATTCCTGTTCCTGAGCCTTCAAACCAGGCTGTCCCAGCTCCCTGTCTCTCATACACCATACATCAGCATGGGGCACTATCAGCTTTCTCTTCCTTCATCTCCTGTCCATCAGCCTGCTTGGCATCCCGCGGTTCCCCATCTGCCCATCCTTCTCTTCGTCCCACTCTCCCACAGCCCCACTTCACCCCTCTTCCATTTCCTACTGTGTTCTATCAAGCTTCCCCTGCAGTAATGCTGGCAACACACCCTCTTCACCTTATTTCAGCAGCACCCCTCCACCATACACATCCTCATTCTCACATTGCTGGCCTAACACTTCACCCCCCACCACACGCCTCATTGCTCCCCTCTGTGCTTACCCCATCAGCCATGGTGGCTGGCAGGAGTCTGCAAATCCACCCCACACTGCAGCCACTGTTTCCACATCAGGATCTTCAGCACCACCATGGTATTGCTAGCTAGGTTTGGTAAAGAAAAAAGAACAAATCGGGAAGGGAAAGAACAATACTATAATGTGAGAAAATTGAGAAAATTAAGGAGTCTATCCTTGATACTCAGAAGTGTAGACTACAGCCTAGCACGTTGTGATGTTTGTTTTTGACTTGGCCAAAGGTTTTGATGTCTTGCTTGTCCTCTCATTTATTTTGTACTATAATTGTTTGAATGTCTGTCTGCTATTTATGTGAATGGCAGTGCAGTCAAGCACTGGCCTTCTTCAAAAGTCTTATCCTCCATTACTGTAAATGATAACTTTAAATGATGGGAAAATATATTTACCTGGCTTAATCTAAGATTTATCTTTTGGTTAATTAGTAATTGAACTTAAGTACCTTTCTATTCATGCACTGAAATTATTTTGAGGGGTAATTTTTTTATTTGAAAAGATGTCCAAGCGCCTACACCAATGTAAAAATTGGAGCATGTATTAAAATAAAAAGGAGGGATATACAGTGCATTGACATGTAAGCTGCAAGCGATTTGTTGTGTCCTGATACGGAAGCATAATCTATTCTATCTTTTAGTACAAGTGAGGCAAAAGACTGACTAAATAAACTATAATACAGAGTTGTTATAATGCAATAATACCGTTTTTCAATCTATTTAAAGGTCTACAGTCTTTAATATTATGATGTACTGTACTTTCTAATGGGAAAAAAAAATTAAAAAAAATATATATATACATTTTAACAAACATAGGGTGTGTACAACCTGCACTTGTCTGAATTATGTATGTTCCAGAGACTTTGTATTTACTCTTATTTTGTTAGAGCCAAACATTTTGTGACCTGTATAATAATGTCCTAAGAATAAATTTAATGTAATTTGAAGAAAACTCTGTATCTTGTCATTGCTGCTGTTCAAAAATATGACTGAATGACTGTATTATATGATTTCCATTGTTCACCTTATTAAATAAATTGTACAATCAAATGTTTTTTCATGATTGCCCAACCTATCATACAATGGCTAAATGCCACAGACCTGAATAAATATGTCTCTTCTTCTTCTTCTTCTTCTTCTTCTTCTTCTTCTTCTGGCTTCTTCTATTATGGGTAGCCACAGCAGGATCATCCATCTCTATACCCCCCTGTTCTCTTCATATGCCCTTTCACCCCAACCACCTGCATGTCTTTCCTCACCACATCCATAAACCTCCTCCTTGTCCTTCCTCTTTTCCTCCTTCCTGGTGGCTCCATCCTCAGTATTCTCCTATTAATATACTCCATGTCCTTCCTCTGCACATGTCCAAACCATCTCAATCGCGACTCCCTCACCTTGTCTCTAAAATGTCCTACATTCGTGTCCCTCTAATAAACTCATTTTTAAACCTGTCCATCCTCATCACTCCCAACGAGAACCTCAACATCTTCAGCTCTTCTACCTTCAGCTCCACCTCCTTTTTTTTTAGTCAAACCTGAATGTTCACAGACTGGATTATCATGAGCAACTGATATGTAAACATTAAATAGAATTTAAATATAAAAAACAATGGTTATTTTCATGATTTACAATAAACAGAGATGATAAGGTGGCATTGACTCCAGAGTCAGTGAACACATTCATCCATCTGCAGTAATCACTTTATCCTGGTCCTGTATATAGTGATTATTGCAGATGGATGAATGTATTCACTGAGAAGTACCCCTACAGACATGTGCAGGACATGTAATACTCCACACTGACAGTACGTCAATCTCTGAACTGTACCAGAGCCCAGTGAGGCAGCAACACTACACATTCTTTTCCCCTCACTCAGCCTTTTTTTAGATGTCACCAGGTGGCACTGCTTTAGAGAATCCTGTCAGCACTCTTTTAGTAAAAACATAATTTAGTCACACTCCAGTTCTTTGAAACAGTTACTGGGACTGCAATTTCCCTAAAGCACTTCATTTTTTTTTCCAGCTACCGAACCTCCACCCTCCAATCTAAATAAGAGTCATACAGCTCTTTGTCTATTTAGAGCATGAACCGAGGTTGCTGTGCTTTGGCAAATATATAATATAAAGAATAGTCACATATTTTAGCAAATGAAAATCCGAAGATAAATATGTACTCCACATTAAGAGCCACATCTACTGTATGTATGAAAGAAGCTGCAGTGCAAAATGTGTTCGCTGTCTAAAATTGATGTTCAATTTAGTAAAAATGATGCTCATCACTTATACCGTACTCGGGACCACATAGTAAAAAGTACAGTGTGTGAGATGTTGGCAATGGAAAGCTGGAGACAAAATATGAGTGTGGAAGGAAATGTGAGTAACTAAGAGATTGAAATTTTAATGAATGAAGTTTTATTAAATAAAGACACTGTTGCTGGAACAGCATGAGATTCATTCCTATGACTGACATACAATTAGATTCACACTTGGCTTTATCCTAATAAAAGAAAAAAGATCTCATTCATTTGTAGTGGGTAAGAACATTCATAATGTCAGATACAGGCTGTTACCTCTAATGTGAAAAGCGAGACCATCAGATTTAAGGGTCTTATTCTATAACACACTTACATTTACAATTATCTAATAAAAATATTTATAATTTATAGAAAACATTTCCATAAACACATTTTCAAGAACAAGCAGTATCTAGATCAGTGTCGGTCCCATCACCTGAGAAAAGTCCTTTATGTTCTTTAAACAACATGAACCACCATTACTGTATCTCTTCACTCTACTAATCTCTGTTCATTCATCCCATTGTATTTGAAAAATTATTATAGGTACAATTGTAATACCAAAATATAATAATGTAATAATCAATTTTAGTATTTAATTAAAATTAAGACATATTACTAGAGACGTGCATCTCCATAACGAAGGTAAATGCGATTGACATCTCGATGCATAGCCAACAATACGATACTTTAAAGATACATATGAAGCTGCTACTGATGCGATCCGATTTCCTTTCAGGAACTCGAGTTGCGTCAACAACGCTTTGTCCACGCTCTGAATCACGTGTGTAATCCGTCCAATGGAAAGCTGTTAAATAGTTTGTCAACTGTTTCTCCAAAATGAAGGCTACCAAAAAGAAAACAGAGTGTCGCTACTTGCACTTCCCCTGTGAGGGATCATGTGCAACACTCTGGGCCGAAGTCTCAGGAGATGGCAGATCTGAGGCCTGTCATTTACCCTAAGAGGGCATTGGCCAAAAGGTTCTAATACACTGCTGGAAAAGGGCGTGTTGCACCTCATTACACGGTGCCCACCGCACCCCAGATTTGAGGTCTGATTTGTCACAGTAGACCTAAAGGATGCATACTTCATGTATCCTTCCTCCCTTCTCACAGGAAGTTCCTGCGGTTCGCTTTCGGGGCCAAAGCGTACCAATATCGGGTCCTTTTATTTGGTCTTGCCCTCTTACCCCGCACCTTCACAAAGTGTGTGGATGTGGCTCTGGTTCCCCTGAGACTTCAGGGCATCCGCATTTTAAACTATATCGACGATTGGTTAATATTAGCTCAATCAGAGCAGTTAGACGTATGGCAACAAGATGTCGTTCTTGCTCACATGAAGGAGCTGGGGTTTCGGCTAAACAACAAAAAAAGAGTGTGCTTTTTCCACTACAGAGAGCCACTTATTTGGCCGTTGAATGGGATTTGACCATTATGCGTGCGCAGCTATTGCCTACCCGCATTGTGTCCATCCTTTCCCCCTTCAGGAGGATCAGAGAAGGGCCTGTCACTGTCAAACAGTTCCAAAGATTGCTCGGGCTTATGGCAGCTGCATCCAATATGATTTCACTTGGCCTCCTGCACATGAGACCCCTTCAGTGATGGCTCAGGACCCAAGGGTTCTCATGGAGGGGCAATCCCCTCCGTACTATCAAGGTCACGCGGCGAGCCCTTTGTGCTTTAGATGTTTGGAGAGATCCCGGGTTCCTGTCTCAGGGCTTCGTGTTGGGAGTTTCCGGTCCGCTTCGCGTCACGTAACGCTCCAGTCCTCTGGAGTCGCACTCCATGACATCTGCAACCTTGACCCCTGTGCCACTCCTGGCCCATCTCTCCTTCGGCCTAGCTGTGCACACACTAGGCAGGGATTGGTCAGTCTGCCGGTATTGAACTCTTGTTCCCAAAGCATTGCTGATGCAGCTCGAGCTTTGAAAAGGGAACGTTTCCAGGTTACATATAAAACCATGGTCAACTGAAGGAAGGAGACATTGCATCTCCATGCCACGTAACCCTGTTATGATGCTGTGTGATCAGATTCCGATTGGATCCAATACATTACGATGCAATGGAAAAAAAAATCAATATTGTACAGATAGTTTGATTTCTTTAGTTCAGACAGGTTTTTGTAGTGTAAAAAAAGGAAAAATGTATTTTATAAACCTCACATTTCCTTTTCTGTCTCCAGGAAGATGCAACTCTACCTCTGCCATGTTATTATAGTGTTGTGATATGTCATATTTCTTTAGCGAGTAGAAATCAATCTGTGTATAAAATAATGGTCACTTTCTAAATAATAAAAGTGTAGTGCATCTACTAATAATTGTATATAAATAGATAATTTTTACAGATGTAAACAAACGGATATCCGATGCAAACTTTTTTAAATTCGATGCATCACATTGTTAAATTTTATGCCCATGCACTGATGCAAATTGGTGAATCTTAGCCAGAAGTATGTAAGCACCTGATCTTCACACCCATATATGGGTCTCTTCCGAACAGGTACCACATTTGGAAGAAAAAAAATGTTGTAGCATAACATTTCCTTCGCTGTTACTAAGGAGAACAAGCCTCTTCCAGCATGACAGTGCACAGGTATGCCACAAAAATGCTACCAAAAAGAAAATCATATCCAGAGGAGCAAGAACAACAAAAGTGTATTTAATCTGAAATGGGCTGTAATACAAGGCCATATTTCTTAATTGATTGTATGGATTGTGTCGATACACTTCTTTGCTATATAGTGTAAAATGTTAGATTTTTTCTATTTTAATGTATTTATTCTGTTGAATCTCTTTGTTTTTGTGGTTATTGTATCTACCTTAAAAGATAAAAAGATAATGGGCAAACATGAATTTATAATTGATTTTATGACTCATTCAATGTATCTTAAAAAGGAGCTACCCACCTTGGCCCTTTAAGTTAATGTCTTCTGGATTAGTATAAGAATTAAACCACAAATGTCTCCTTTTGCTACTTCCAGCTTGAATGTAAAGACAAACAAGCTTTTACTATATACTAGTAGGGTCTTGTTATCTGATTAATTAACTGTTCAGCAATCACATTAGATGTTTATTTAACCCATTCATCACAGCATCACACATTTGCCTGAGACAGATATACACCTTGACAGGCTTGTTAAATTATTGTTGCTCAGGATAGCTCAGCATGCAGTGTTGTGCAGTTCACTCAGTTCAGTCCCAGCCAAATGTTGCGATTTCTAGTTTTTCTTCACACTTCGGTTCTAAGGTTATTTCGCATGACAGGCTGAGTGGCAGCTTGTTCAATATAGCAACAGCCTCTTTAGCGTTGAGCTTTCTGGCAAGGTGGGGACATATGCTGCTGTTCTTTTTGCTGCTTTGTAAATCTATAAAGAGAAAGAATTTAATAAAAAAAAATTATATTAACAAAAGTGAATTAAAGTAAATTTTCCTCTGTGTATTCTTGTGCAGTTGGACAACAATAATTGGACACAGTATCTTGGAAAACTTGCAAGGGTTCTTTCACAGATTTTGTCTAGGCCAATTATATTGTAGATCCACCGACTTCATTAATATATTGTAATCGAATATAAGGGGTATTTCTTAGGTTATAATACTATATTACTTTTAGATGAAATTTCCTATTTTCTCTTTTACTAAACTTAAACTTTATTAATAAACTTTCTTTACAACAACAAAAAAGTGCCTATTTTGTTCGGTTGTTTACTTGTCAGGGAGCAAGGGTGGATAGGAGTGCAGGTACACAAAAAAAAAGCTTGCAACAAATACAATATGTATAAAAATCTGAAAAAGGAATCCCGCAGAAGTCAGGCAATCGGCAAACAGTATTCAGAAAACAGGAATCAAAAGCCAGAAAACCAAAAACAAAAAACAGAATGTCAGAATAACAAAATACCAAGGCGTCATATTGACTGGAAACAGACACAGAATGTATACTTTGTAGTGATCTGGTTGGGTGGAAGTTCTTAAAAAAATACTGTGGATGTGTTTGTGTACAGGTGTCAGTGATCATTATGATGCTGTGTGCTATCATGCCAAAGTTAATTGAAGTTGGTGTTGGATGTACAGGGTGTAAAGATGCAAATGAGAAAAATGCTGTAACGTAAGAATGCTAAATTCTTTAAAATGTGTTAATATTAAAAAAATGCTAATTTTTTTTTTTACTATAGAACAAACTGGAAAGTAAATGAACAGGAGAAATGTTAGTGTGACCAGCCTTTGCTGCGAAACAGGATTAATTCTTCTAGGTAGACTTGCACAAAAAAATTCGAAGAAACTTGGCAGGTAGCTTGTTCCAAATATATTAAAACGCTTTAGGAACGTTCACGAGTGTTTGCTCTGAAATAATGTGTGTAATCAGTCAAAAATTGGACGCTGGCCATCACCGGTGACATCATGACCAGGAAGTATAAAACACACATGGAGTGAAACCAGGGCCAGCTTCTGTAACAAAGAGGAAAGCGCTGTAGGGACGCCTCTACGTAACCCAGAGACGTCCCCTTTTAGGAACTCGAGCTGTGTCGAAACGCTTTGGGAACAAGTGTCTCATCACGCCAGAGTGACCAGTCCCTGACTAGTGTGTATGTTCAAGCATAGCTATAGGAGGACAGAGGAGCCAGGAGTGGCACTGCAGTCCAGGTGATAGAACCGCACAAAGGTCAGCGGAGGGTGGACCAACCCGCAGTGTTGCAAATGTCTTGGAAGGGTACTCCAGAGGACCAAGCTTTTGATGCAGCCAGGAAACTCCAGGAAAAGCAGCACGACGGGGAAAAGGCGTACAGACGGAGCTTCGGCCAAGCCTGAACGAGCTTCTGCCTGTTTCTTATTTTCCTTAAACCTCTTAACCATCGTGCATACGGAATCACCGAGGAGGCCAGTAGAGGTTAGTGGGGTATCTAGCGGTATGGCCCTGTCTCTATCAGACATATCTGACATAGTGAGCCACAGGTGCCTCTCTGTAGACAACAAGGCAACTATAGACTGGCCAATGGCCCTAGTGGTCTCTTTGGTGACTCTGAGAGTCAGATCCACCATGCAATGGAGCTTGTGAACATGGCTGCACAAGGCACCCCCCACATCCAGCTCATGCAGCAAGTCAGCCTGATCTGTAACCTGCTGAAGCACAAGCTTTACCCACGAACGGCGACATATTATGTAAGGGCTTCTTGTGTAGTGTCAGGGTCTTAAGGGAGGGAGCAATCCTGGAAGAGAGATAGCTGGCAAACGTCTCTTTAACTTGCGGCATGTTCTACCCATGTTCTTTACACCCAATGACTTGAGAATACACTATCGAGGCAGGGGGTAAAGGGGCGGGCCACAAAAAGGATTAGCTAATGACCTGGAAACCTCAGTGTGCAGGTCGGGAAAGAACAGGAGACCCTAATGTGGAGGTTCCGACATGGGTGTCAGTAAGCACTAATCTAATTTACTGGATAAAGGCAATTTCTGCCCATAAACCGGGCAAGTTATATTGAGCTTGGCAACGGTGCGTATTACAACCTCCAAAAGATCATCAACTTTGGTATCGCAGATCGCGTTCTCAAAGCTTTTTGACGCAGCTCGAGTTCCTGAAAGGGAACTAGGGTTACATACGTAACCTAGAGACGATTTCTTTGTTATCTGTTACATTATTTATAGATATAACTGATATGGAAAAATATCAGAAACACTTACATTTAAGTCTCATTCTTATCAACTAGTGCTATAATTATTAACCTCTGGCATGATGGACATCTACAGTACTGTACAAAAGTTTTAGTCAAATGTGAGGCTGTGGAAGACAGTTTCTTGTCACAAGTCATAAACAATATCAAATCAACAAAACACAATGTAGCTATATTGCATCAGGTATGTCTTGAAGTTTTCAAAGCAGACTGGTGTTTCAAAGTGTACTGGTCAAGCTATTTTGAAACAGCACAAAAAAAGGATGCTGAGGATTGTAGATGCAGTGATCAGTCAAGGAAGTTTAACTTCCAGCACATAAAAGACACATCATGCTTACTTCACATTTACATAAAAATATGGCTAGTACTGCTATTTGCAAAGAACTGGTGGAAACCAGTGGGACCTAGGTACACCCATTACTGTCTGGAGACATCTGAACAGAAGTGGTCTTTATGGAAGAACTGTGGCTAAAAAGCCATACCTCCAACATGGAAAAAAGGCTAAGCGACTCAACTATGCACACAAACATAGAACCTGCAGTTCAGAAAAATGGCAGTAGGCACTCTGGTCTGATGAGTCAAAATCTGAAATATTTGGCTGTGGCAAAAGAACGAGCAGAAGAATTGTGATACAATAAAAATAACTCCAGCATTGAAACAAGGCTAAGCAACTTGACTATGCATGAAAACATGTGGTGAAGAGAAAATAGCAGCAGATGTGCTGGAATGAAAAATCAAAATATGAAATAATGGTCTATTAAGTCTGTCTGGCATTACATTAAGAGACAAAAGAGTTTCAGGCACCGTATATCCACAGAATATTTGTGGTTAGTTCTCCAAGATGCTTGGAACAACCTACCTGCTGATTTCCTTCAAAAACTGTGCAGAACTGTGCAAAAAATTTAACCTAGAAGAATTGATCACACCAAAATATTGATTTGATTTGTAAATTTCTTCTGTTTATTTACTTTCCATTTTCTTAATAAAAAGCAGTTCCTTTTTTTTTTTTTTTTTTTTTTTTAGCATTTTTTCTACAAAAAACATGCACACAGTGCTGTATCTACAGTGTTTAATACATTTCACAGAGGAAAGCTCAAAAGCCAAATATATCTTCAATGCCAGTATATCTTTTATCTAATATTTGTCTTAGGGAACTCTGCACAAGCATCAGTGACAAAGATGAATATTTTGAATTGTCAAAGCAAAACCTTTCATCAGAAAAATGTTTTCTGGGATGCTTTGTTCATACGTCTTTCTTAAAAGTATAAATGAGAAATCACACCAGAAATCGGCAGTGTTCGTTTTAAGGCGCATCCTAAAAGATGTTTCATCATGCTACATTTCCTGTAAAGCACTGTATTACAGGACTAACATTTAAACATTCTTCTATTTGAGTTGTTTAGTGGTTTCTGTGCTCAAGCATGCCTAATTAACATTCTATCCATTTAGTGAACATGACATATTAGCAATTAAATGATGTACAGTAGTAGAGGGTCTCACAGGGCCAGAACTAAGAGTTACTTTTCATTGGTGTTTATTCAGACAGCAGTAATTAAATGCAAAAGCGCTTTCATGAACGTTAGTTTTCATAATGCTTCTTGATTATGTGCTGATTTTGGCACCAGTCTAAAGAGAGTAATACAGCAGTGCCTAATTCTAGCAGACTATTCAGCTCTCTCTCTTCTTCGTCTATACACTCTTACTTATCAGCTGTACAAAGCTTTATATTTAATGATCAACTTGATTTGATCACAGTTGTGCTTGTCATATCAAACTGTTAACTTGCCAAACTGTGTCTTAATTGCGACACAGGTGAAAAATAGGGGCATTTTTTAAAGAGCATTTATTAAAATCCAACTGTTTTCCCATAATGATTGAATATATTGTATCCTGTTAGATGCAAAAAAAAAAAAAAACGTAAAATACGTAAAAAAAGAAAAAAAACCTAAATGGACACAGAGGGTGGCACAGGCATAACATGGAAGGCAAAATAATAGGAACAGTCACAATATTAGGAATACTGAAAAGTATTGAAACATGTAAAAGAAATAGGACATACAGACAGGCTCAGCTGATAAGCAAAAACGACATGAAAAACATAAAAAAAAATAAAATAAAAAAAAACCGCAAACATTGATAAGAAGCTAAACAAGCGAAATGAAAGTTAAAAAAAAAGGATATTAAAAATGTTGGCAAAAATGTCTCAAACTTATAAATGCAAAACAAATATATAACTTGGAAACAGGTGAACAATATTCCAGTACAGTGATTGGGAATTCCAGTACAGTGATTGGGAATTCCAGTCCAGTGATTGGGTCAACATGCTGGTAGTTGAAGTTCATGTTGGCCATTTTTAAGATAAAATTGTGTTTGTTAGATTACACAATATGACACATTGTATCTGTAATAGTGACAGGCTGGTATCAAGCAGACAAAACCGAAGTAACTATAATGAGGTTTATTAGTCTTTAAACAGAATACAAACAGCCAGGAAGTAGCTGTACCGGAAAACGGGTGTAGTATGTAATAGAACCAGGAAACGGGTAAAGTCCATAGCATGGGTAGTCCATGAATGATCTCCAGAATGCACTGTAGAACGGACGATAAGTGAATGAGAGTGAGGGCCTTAAGTAGGGGGAGGGATGATGGGAAACAGGTGACGGTGATTAGTAAGTGAGGCGCTGCGAGCGTGCTGGGTGCTGAGGGAAGGCATGGCCGGTGGTTCCCTGACAAATAGGAACTTATCAAGGAAATAACCTATACATAAATCAATAAATTAAGAGCAGAACTACAAACCGCATTTCAAATGTTTCAGTATAACAGTTTCACATTTATTGAGGTCTTGATTTCTTTAATATAAAGAAATATTTACATTTATGGCACTTGGCAAATGCACTAATCCAGAGGGACATAAAATAGTCTAATTAATACAAATGAGCAGTTGAGCGTTAAGTGCCTTGTTTAAGAGCACAACAAAGGCAGCTTTTTGGTGCTGGGATTTGAACTCATGACCAATGTACCACTGTACTTCAACCCCCTTTTTCGTCCCACATCTTTCTTGTCAGCTGTTTATTATTTTCTGATGATCACACATCCTTATAATGCTAAATTAACTTTGGAGTCTGTCTTTCATAAGAACACACACACACACACACACACACACACACACACACACACACACACACACACACACACACACACACACACACACACAAACACACACACACACTTCCTCATTCACCTCATTTGTCAAGTCATATTTTCCCAGCAGCCATTTGGTTCAGATCCGTTTGTATCACCAGAATTATTCTTTATACATTTTACATTTCAATGTGACAAACAAAATGGTGCAAACCCCAGCACTTTTCAGTGGAGAGCAGAGAAGGAAATGCTATTAGACACCAATCTTCTTTTCCTTGACTCTTTTTTGACAATGTGCCACATACCCAACTTCAGTTCTGCATCATTAAATCTCAGAAGCAATTTACTGCCCAAAGTGCCTAATCACAGGAATGGGCCTTTTGCGGTGACATAAATCACACATCATGTAGGCACTTCTATTTCTCACAACTCCCCCTTTCATCTTTTCTTCACTGTGTGATCCCTCTATGGATTTCGTACTAATGTTTATTTGTTCGTTTTTTTTCCTTCTCCACACCGTTTCTCAAAGTTATTTATATCATCGTTTCTATTCTGTTACTTGTCGGTTTACAGTCTCTTTACCTTTTGCTGCTGTGTTTCCTGTCATGTTTTGCTTGACTTGCTGTCACTCTTCACACTTGCTGCTTCGCTGTTTGTCTCATTCGCCATTGTTCACTTTTTTCTTGTCAGCTTGTTGCAAGACAGAAAAACAAGTGTGAAAAGGAAAGAAAAAGATCAGGACAAAAGAAGATGAGCAGAACATTTAAATGCTTGAAAGATAAAGAAATACAAAGAATGAAAGTGGGATAGGTTGAGGGATATGGGAGTAAGGGGCCGAGAGAGAGATAAATTATGCTGTCAATGAGTTTCCTGCTGCCTGCAGATGACTGATTAAATCATATTTGGAAACACCACAATGGGCCCCTCAGCACAAGTGCAATCTTTTCACTGCATACTTATGATCCTCTGCATAACTTCTTGTTTCTCATGTACATGATTGGGCAGATTTGATCCTTGGCACCTAAATAGATTTTTTTTTTTTCCATGCATCACAAACCCTCGAAAAATAAAAGATGAGGTTCTGGGAACATATTAGCTTTGTGCACCTTCTGGATGATCAACTTTAGAAAAAAATCTCAGGCTTTTCTATCTTTCTCTCGTTTTATTCAAATAATATATATTTTTATTATTATTATACTTTTCATATTTTTTTCAGGGTCTGGGCTTTCATGAATGGCTTTGTCAATAAATGTTTAAAAGACACGCAGGCACCATTATATACAATTAAGGTGTTATTAATTTTTCTTTTTTTAAATAATGGAAAAATACACTTACAGTTTCAAATATGCCAGCATTGCCAACAAGATTCTACAACCCCAACCCCAAAAACGTTGGGTCAATGTGCACAATGTAAATAAAAAACAGAATGCAATGATTTGCAAGGCTTATAAACACACATTTTATACATAATAGAAGACATTTCAAATGTTTAAAGTGAGTAAATATACCATATTAAGGGAGAAAATCTGTAATTTTGAATTTGTTGGTGGCAATAGGTCCCAAAAGCGAATGAATGGGGCCATGTTTACCACTTTATAGCGTTCCCTCATTTCCCTAGATATAGTCTGTATATGTCTGGGAACTGAGTAGGCCATTTGCTGGACTTTTATTAAAGGAAGGTTGTCCTATTCATGTCTGATACAGGATTCCAGCTGCTTAGCAGTCCTAGGACTTCTTTGGCATATTTTCCATGATGCACCAAATCTTTTCACCTAATGAAAGGTCTGGACAGCTGGCTACCTGGACTACCTGGATTCCTCTAGCTATGTTGTTGTAAATAATGCAGTATAACACTTAGCATTGTCTTACTGAAATATGCAAGGCCTTCTTTGAGAAATACGTTGTTGACATTGACTATACAGAACAGTATGTTGATCTAATACCCTATATATAATTTTTTAGCATTGATGATGCCTTTCTAGATGTGCAAGCTTCCCCATTCAATAGAGATAATGCACCCCCATACTATCAGAGATGCAGGCTTTTGAAATGAGTTCTGGGAGCTGGGAGGGCACAGCGCCCATGGTTTCCAAAAATAATTTAGAATTTTGTTTTGTCTGAACATAGAACAGTTTTCCACGTTGACATTTAAAATGAGCTTTGACCTAGAGAAGACCTAGAGCTTCAACCTATATTTGTGGATGACACGGTGGACTGTGTTCACAGACAGTGATTTCTGGAGATGTTTCTGAGCCCATGCAGTGGTTTCCATTACAGAATTGTATCTGTTCATAATGCAGTGCAGCCCGAGGGTCAAAAGATCACAGGCTTCCAATATTGATTTTCGCCCTTGTTCCTTGCACATAGATTTTTTTTAGATTATTTGAATCTTTTAATGATATTATGTACTGTAAATTACATTCAAAGTCTTTGCAATTGTATGTTGATAAACATTATTTTGAAATTGTTCCACAAATTGTAGATTTGTACGTTCACAGATTGGTGAACCTTTATCAACTATCTTTACTTCTAAGATACTCTGTCTCTCTAAGATGCTTTTTTATGTTACTGTCTTGTTAACATAAAACTACCATATTTTCTTAAAATGGTACATAAGATTTTCTCAATTTAATATTTTGATGTTTATGTTTTATTGTGAAAAAAAACAAACCAATTTCTAGAGCTTGCATGTATTCTCTTTCCAAAGAGATGTTTTTTTTTTCATGCTAAGGCTAAACTATAGATTTCCATGAGAAGATTTTGTTAAAAAGAAAGAAACTAAAGAAACTAAACAAACTTATTTACAAAATGGTTAATCTTTGGGACCCTAAAATGATTTTCCTATAATACCTGAATCTGTATTTTAAATACAAAAATATCGATAGATGGGCAAATACAAACACGCACGCACAGTGCACTTTTTTGGTCTTGACAGATGATCATGCAGGCTTTAACAGAGAACTGATTTAGTGTATCTTCTAACATCACCGACATAATTATAGTATGATTGCCTGACCCTGCTACAGTTCTCTTCAAACAAAATATGAGTAAGTGCTCAGGCTTTACAATTTGTGTGCTCTGTGTGCTACTAATGGCTGTGGGTGTATTTTGGACTCATCTAACATCTCAGCAAAAGGCTCTGAGAAGTGTCCAAGGAACAGTGAGATGCAGGAGTGTTGTTTCAAGAAATCAGTTGCCAGTTGGGCATGTGTCCCTTTGATACTGGTGCTATAAAACCATGGCATTTGAAAAACATTTTTGTGCTATAGAATGATAATTACATATGTAACTGAAGTGCTATATACCCCAAGATATCCAGCAGAGATGGAAGAACAACCTGTTACCTTGTTGTTTGCAAGGGCATGCATGCCAGAACCTTCATATGACTTAGGATTTGCCAAGTTATTGCCAAGTCTGCAGTGATTTTAAATAATAAGGATCTAATAATGATCTAGGTCAGTGGTCCCCAACCTTTTTTTGCACCACGGACCGGATTAATGTCAGACATTACAGTTTGGGACAACTGATCTAGGTTGTAGGAATGGATATACCATTTGACCTGATATAATGTTTGAAAGGTCAAATGCATTGATTGTAAATGTTTGTTTAAAAAAAAAAAACATACATAGCCATTCTTTTCTTTTCTTTTCTTTTCTTTTCTAATAACCTTGATATTTTAAACACAAAATTATTAGTGAGGTTGGTTTGGTTGGTTTGGTTTGGTGAAGTGGACCTGGGTCTAGTCATAAGGTCACACTATCTGCAAAACAGTTTATTCAAGCAGAAACTCTACAATTTATGTCTGTTTAAATAATTTATAGTGAAAAGAAGATCTTTAGAGACATACATTTTATATCCCGTCTTACATGGGCTTTTACGGAGGGGCCTCAGGAGAGTTCGGTATAACGGAGAAAGTCACATACTTTGGGAATATTTTTAAATTGAGGCAACTTGCCCCTTTTCAGAGCAGACGGAATAACTCTATGAGCCCACAGAGAGTTGCTGTCCATGGTGTTGCGAGAGCTGGCTTTTATCCAGTAGTCCCTTATATAAATAGGAAATTGAACAATATTATATATATATATACATACACCTGATATACCTTATATATATATATATATATATATATATAAGTATATATATATATATACAGTGGAACCTCGGGTTACGAACGCCCCGGCATACGTATAATTCAGGTTACGAATCGCAGTTCATCAACATTTTTGCCCCTGGTTACGAACAATATATCGGGATACGAACGCCGCTCACCTAAAAATCACAGGCAAGTTGGTTGTTTTTGCTCTATCCACGCAGCTCGTCACATCAGTTAGCGTCCTGTGTCCCTAGCGAGAGCATCGTGTTACTTATCCGCTTGAACTTTTCCCGGCGGCAGCGTAACAACTCTTTAGTTGATGCTCGTGGAATGATGAGATGGACAACATTAGCCGATGCATAACCACTTGACTTGTTTTTATGAAGATAGATTAGCAGGGTTACAGTCTTTTCCGAAGTACAATACCCATAATGAATTTCACTCTGGACTTCAATACCAACTGATAGTAGCCTTAAAGAAACAGCTCTCATTTTCCCTCTAATGCAACAATTGTCTCAGCGTTCGTGTTAATAACACTGTCTTTAATATTCTATAATATAATATATAATAATATATAAATAATATAATATAATAAGATTCTCCTTCCAAACAATAACTCTCCCTCCTCCCCCTTCTACAAACGTTGTCTCCTGCAGCGAGTCTTCTCAAAGGGAAAGTACCCAGTAAAGATGTTTTCCTCTTTTGTATGTTTTTATGTGGTATGATTTTAATATAACATGTTAAAAGTAAATAATATTAGTGAATATTGGCTTTATTTCTATTTAAGTAATATTTTTGGTTGTCCAGAACGAATTACCGAAGTTTCTGTTCATTATTATGGGGAAATTTGTATCGGGATACGAACTTTTCAGGTTACGAATAAAGTACCGGAACGAATTAAATTCGTAACCCGAGGTTCCACTGTATATATATATATATATATATATATATATATATATATATATATATATATATATATATATATATATATATATACACAGTATATATACAGTATATATACATATAAAGGGAATTGAACAATAAATTGGATCCCTTTCATGAGACAATCCTCATTCTTAGAACACCTTCCATTTAAAGGCTTACAAAGTCATTGTAGTAGGGTTGCTCACATGCATAAGTATTTTTTGAACTGCTAGGTTATACCCAATGAGGAATTTCCACTAGCAAAGTCAAGCAATGGTTTTCAACCAGGAGGAGTCTATAACTGCTGAATTGTGGTCAGTGTGGGCAGAGAAAAATGTGGAAAGGTAAAGCAGGAGGTGGTAAGGCTAAGAGTGTGCCAGTGCATCAACCAAAAAAAATCACCAAAACAATCATAATGTCATTGTGTTGACATGGCATATGCAATTCACCTGTGTCTGCTACAAACCTTTCCCAGACCAAGGAGCTGCCTTTTGGGTGATATTGTCACTTGTTAGCGCATATACACTGTCTTGACTACAAATTTGCTACACTGCATTAACTCCATAGGTAAGTTGTGAGGCTAATAATGGATGGACAGATCATTCTTCAAAGCAAAGGGAAGAGAGTTGCCTGACCTTATGCCCCATTGACTATTGATTTAACTCACTGTTGTGGATTGTTCAATTGGACCATCTCATGGCAATGTTTTAGAACTAGTAATTAAATCTTGAGGGCCACATGAACTGCCCTCAATTTCATCTATTGTGTGTTATGCAGTTTGTGAGGACACACTCCTCCACAGCCTTAAAAGAACAAATCTGTGAAAGACTACCTCACTCCAATAGGGAACAAGATATTTTGTTATTAAAGCTTTAATTATCCAGCAAGCTATAGACATTTCTCTGTTTATATTATTTGGGGTACAACCACTGAGTAATAACCTTCTTTTGTCATTTAAATATCAGCAAGCCTTTTAAAAAAATACCGTCATAGCTTTGGCTGTTTAAAATGTGTTGTCTGGTATAAAATGCACATTGGGACAGAGTGGATAGCATTTTTAATTAACCTATCTTCAAATAAATAAATTATGTGGCTTGCTTTGGTGTTAGAGAGCTTTTTTAATTTTTCAGTGAGATCTAAAACTATAACATATACAAGTCAGCAAGACATATCTCAATTAATGTACTTGTTTAATGGAATGTATAGGAACCTGTTGTCCAAATAAGGCAGTCTCCTAAAGTCAGAAGCATCAATTCCACTAGTCTTAGAAGGCAAACCTCAATGTATGTGAGATAAGGGAGATACTACTATAGCTGCATTAATAGTTTAGATATTTTGCAATTTTTTTGGTAAGGTGATGGTTTAAATGAACAGGTTCATTTAGTTTATAAAGAATCTGCCAAATCTAGGACCTGCCAAAAACTGGAGTTGGGCTTTTGAAAAAGAAGACATAAGAAGCCAGAATAAGTTGAACATTCCCTCCTTGGTGGTGCCTTGAGGAGATTAGGAGTGAAATGGTACCACTTTAAATCCTTTTTTTTAAAAGGTTGTGTATAGATTATGTATATTGTGATTTAATTCTGTTTGTGTACGACAACACTCCCATGAGGTGATGAGCTGTTATAATTATAATAACAGGGGGGTATGGAGACAGATAATTCACTGTAGCGACTCCTAATGGCGCCAAAAGAAGAAGAAGCCAAAGGTTTTTTAAGTTATACCTACGACTAAATTACATTTTACTGATTCAATTTAGACATCTACTAATTGTAGCTTTTGGCTCAAAATGCATTTAAATGACTCATTTTGAGTTGTTTGTTAACCTGGTTAATTTGTTACTGATGGCCATATTTAAGTAATTTCGTCTCTTTTTTTTAGGGTATAAATTACAATTTCAGCCCCAGGCACATTTAACTCCAAATCCATTGTGTATGACAATAATGAGGCAATAATGAGAAAAAGAATAAAAGCTTCACCTTCTACCATGCAATCCTGCAACATTTATAAAATGACCAATGCTGAACATTCCTTTCCAATAGTTTTAGTTATTGCAATCAATTGAGCTCATCTAAGTTTCACTCGAAACCACAAAACTCATTTAAACTTTCTCCTGATCTCCTGAATGTCAGCGATGACTATTCTTTGACCTCTTTCCATCTGCTTTTTTTCTTGGTTTAAATGGCTTATAGCAAAGCATTTAAAGGATTAAAATGCTGGCCTTCAGGCAATGGCATTAAAAATCTAACACATGATGGAAAAATGATTGTGTTCACTCAGGAATTGATGATCATTTAAAAAGAGCTGAGCTCTTTCAGAGTGGGCATATTGTCAGAACCCAACATTGTTTATTATAGTAATTTAGTAATGATTCATTTAAATCGCTTTGCTTTGGTTATTTAGAATGGACAAACCGGAAGAGTTTTGGTGTAGCATTCTGGGAAGTCTTTATTTAATGTAATTGCTCAGACTAGCAGTCATTTTCCATGGTTTACTAAGACTGCCAGCAATGGAAGTGCTCTGCTCAATCACTTTGCTCAATTAAATTGCTTAAAGAAACTTATAATTAAATAGTATAGAACTGATAGTACTTACACAAGTGGTTAAAGTGTTTTTACTGATAAAACAATGGATCTGAAATTGGTGGGATGGGATTCCATGTTCTGAATCTTTACAAAAATTTTCACAATAGCAGCCAAAATCATTCACAAATAAAAATGTACACACTTTTCTAGGTAGAGCCTTGCTTCTGGAAACACGAGTTTGGTAGAGAACATATCTAAATAAACCACATCAATGAAAAAAAGTAGATATTTTCTAAGGTTTGGTTATAAACATGTCTCAAACTTTAAATGTCCTACACAGCACCAATTAATCGATTATTAAGGATGCAAAGATAATGGCATAGCCAAAGCTATTGGCCAAGATGAGGCTGATCAAAAGTAAAAGTAGAAGAGGGTGATTCTGAAGGAACAGAAAGGCTCCACAGCTTAGATGGAAGCTGCAGTTTACAGGATATTCATAGCCCAGACAATCCAATGCTGGACTTAGGAAAACCAATTATCTTTTTAATTTTTTTATTTCATCTGATGAGAACAAAAGTGGTACATAGTACAGTACATACAAACCCAACATTGTATATGATCATTGGACCACCATTGCCTGGGAAAAAGCTTAGTCATGGTTGAATCATGTAATAAGGATTAATTTCATCAGCAGCGAGATTAAAAAGGTAACACTAAATAATACACACTAAGACAATAGATGTTGACACATGATCATCGCAGCATGCACAGTAAAAGCAAATGCTCAAAATGCTCAAACTATGGTATACTAACAAAATACCAAGAGTATCACTATAAAAACATCATTATAATTCCTTTCACAAATGCACCACCCAATTGTGCAGTTTATGTTCAACATAATGAACCCTGTCATAATGATTTCACACCTTGATGCAATTGCAATCAAACGTTGAACATAAACCCACCATGTTTAATCGTAACTGGATAATTATTATTATTATTCTGATTTGTATGAATTTACAAGATGATTTTTATAATCCACTTATTACTTAAATGTCTAATGAACATTACTAGCGGGTTGGAAATAACACATTGTGGTCGATTGTCCTTTACCATCAACCCTCTAGATTTCACATGACCAGGGCTATAGCAGTTGTACAGTACAACAACAAAGTGAGCTCATTTGAGATGTAATTTTTTTTTAAATAAAACTATATGGTATTAAGAATAGTATTAATGATAGTCCAACAAAAATGCACATTAAATCACTATTTTTAATATTGTGGTCTATAAGCTGCTTGAATCATATTTTACGCCAGTTTGATACAGCTATTCTGCAAATCAAAGCGACATCATCATGACATATTATAAATGATCCTGGAACTCATTCCACAGTTCATGTTTCTGTCTTGGTAGACTGGTTCTTCAGAAATCTCAGTCACTAGAGCAATGGAAAGAACCAGACATGAATCAGTTCACGCTCTATCAATATCAATATCGACACACACTTAATGAAAAATGTTACCTTTACCTTTATGCAGCATTTTTGCTTTAGAATAGCAAGATGCCTGATGAATTTTAAAGCTAATTTTTCCACCTACGGTCAATAGGTTCTCTTGTACTGTATAAAACAATTCCTGAAAACCTTTAAAATAATAATTCTACTATATATATATATATATATCTTAAAATGAATATTTTAAGCTGTTCTTCCTTTTCAAGATCTGGCTGAAATCCACCAGCTACACAATCACGTCTTTTCCTCAGTGTTCACTTTCAATAATAAACCTAATTAGTGTTATTTATAATAAGTAATTATGTCATTAACTACAATGAGATTAAGGGTCATATACTCTATATTATGCACAGTGTGTGTGACTGTGTGTAAAAAAAGGGAGAAAGAAATAGAGAGCGAGGGTTACAGAGACAGAGACTAAGTGTGTGTGCTTAGTGTAAATTCCAAACTCCAATTTCCAGTTCCTTACAACACTAATAATGGTGTGGAGGAAGGCTGATTTCTACTCTCCGCTCTTCATTTATCAGGTATTGGGTTTTCATTTGAATGAGGATTTGCTATCCAAGTTTCTAATCCCTGCAGCGGCTGCAGTGATTAGTTTGGTAATTAGCTCTTTGATTTTATTACCACAAGCTAGCATGAATAAAGTTTGGGGAAACTAGATTTAGTTATCTGAATGTTGTAATACTGCATTAGTCCCTAATGTATTTATTCATGTTTTAATTAAACCTTG
The DNA here is from genome assembly GCA_039877035.1 of Silurus lanzhouensis. Lineage (NCBI taxonomy): Eukaryota > Metazoa > Chordata > Actinopteri > Siluriformes > Siluridae > Silurus > Silurus lanzhouensis. The sequence continues at coordinate 4,301,908 of JBCEWE010000393.1, read as the reverse complement.
ATATTTATGCTCAAGTGAAATCAGTGGACTCAATGAGGATAGCCAAAGTGATTGCACATATTTCTAACATTCACTCATACACTCGTCAATATAAACATTTTCAGTGACACTTTTACAGGTAATATTTTAAAAAAAAATGTATAATAAAGCTTATTATTAAATGTATTCCAAAAAATTAAAAAGGGTACCTTGAACAATGGCAGTTTGTCAAGTAATGTGTCACACCTGGGAACTAATTACAGACTCCACCTAGTTCACAGCAGGAGGACTATGTATGGGACACAATCAAATAAACACATTGCTGTGTATTGTTGTATTGACGTATTGACGGGTCTTATGTTCTGTCCATGTCACATTTTGGCTTGCCACATCTGCCCAGTTTTCATGGTCATTGTACTGTTGGCTTTATGTGTATTGACCTCAGACTGTTTATTTTGTTGCCTGCAGATTGTTTGCTGCCTGCCATGACTTTTGCCTGTTTCTCGGATTACCCTTTTGTCTACCCTTGGACATTACTGTTTGCTGTTAATGAACCTTCTTGTTTTGACTACTCCCTCTATTAAAGCCTGCATTTGGATCCTATTCTGTCTCCACACCTGGCACACCAAGTCAAACCCATAGTTTACAGAATACAGAATCTCCAATTTCAGATCTCCAGGACAACATGGACAAAGTGCACCAGCTACTCCATCTTGGGCAAGTAAGCTCATCCATAGAGGAATATGTGCACCGGTTCTGTGAGTTATCAAACCAAGATACTTTTCAACAAAACCACTTTAAAAGACGTTTTCTTTGGACTCAATGAGCCAATTAAATCATGGTTACCGGGAGGGAAGTGCAAATGCACACTGGAGGACTATATGGTCTATGTCCTGAAGCTAAGTGGTTCACCTTTCACTGTGGGAAAGGAAGAGGATGGTGTAAAAGCCTCTAAAAAAGTTTTTTGCGGCAAACACACAAAGCTCCAGTGGAAAGAGTTCAACTCTGTTAGATCACCAACAGGTTCAGTTATTAGGGCAGCTTTGCCAGTGTTTTCAGCACTCCCTGTTCAAGAGCCACGTTCCAGAATGGCCACCACTCCAAAAAGGCCGCTGTGCCTCCAGTCATTGTGGAGAGACAGCAGTAGAGATTTGTGCTCATTTAGCCACAAGTATGTTAGTCGAGTCATTAACTTGATGAAGGGTGACGAGGCCTGAGGTGCAGTCAGCGTTCCTGTTCACCCCAAAGGTGTTCAGGTGGTTGAGGTCAGAGCTCTATAACAGGCCATTCAAGATCTTCCACAACACTGTATTTGAAGCTGGAGCTGGTTTTGTGCACACAATATGATGAGCCAGAGCCTTTAGTCATTGTGGAGAGCAAGCCGCAGTCTTTAGCCAATTCTGTGTTTCAGAGTATCATGAATGTGGCAGTTGAAGACACCCAGGCAAAATTTACAATACATATAATGTATATGGAAATGCATCTGTCAATTATGCCCAATGAATAATCTTGAAGGCAGAGGTGGAAAGTAATGAATTATATTTCAGTAGATTCTTTTGTGTTTTACTTTTTAAAGCAGTTTTCTAAAATCTGTAATTGTACTTTTACTTAAGTATGGTTTTGTTTGAAGTATTGTACTTAACTACATTTTATATCATATTCGATATGTTACTGAGTAAAAATAAATAAATAGTGCAAGGGGGAAAAAAAATCCCGCCCTGGAAACTACTGCACTGATTGACTAAGGGTCGAGAACAAACGCACTAAACTCACAAGAAAGCAAAATGAAGATAGACAGGACAGACTCTGAAAGTGAAATGCCATCGAATTGAAGTTTTTTAATGCATCCGCTAACTGTACGAATTCTGAATCTGCATTTGCATTTTCTCTCATTTTATATATTTTTGCTGCGAAAGTGCATAACACATTTAGAAGTGTTATAGGCTGTAGTGTTTTTATTTTTATTTTCTTTAATTTATTTTTTAATTTTGTACTTTAATTTGTAAAGGTGTTTCTCCATTCTACACTAGAATCCCCACCCCACCCCCACACGAAGTACATTTTAAACAAGCTCCTTTTTACATTTACTTGAGTAGAATTATAGACTGATGAATTTACCTGTACTTAAGTAACAATTATATTGAACAAAAAGTACTTTTACTTGAGTGGACTATTTTACTACCCTATCCACCTCTGTTGAGAGGAACTTCTAAAAGAAACACCCAAATAATTATTCATTATAAATTAATACTAAATAAGGTGGGGGGGGGGGGGGGGTATTTATACAAAATATAAAAATTTGTATATTCTTAACAAATAATTTCTAGTTGTAAAACATTGTATGCCACCATTTGCTTATTAACCTTTAGTGCAGTAATCTGTTTGGGGAAAATCTCGAAACAGGGATATTCACTTTTCTTGGATGTGAAGTTATAATTAATAAAAAATTTATTTTTTTTTTTTTACCTTTTTTTACCTCTAAAATTATAGAAAACAAAAAGTCATCCTGCTTTTTGTTTTCAGTGCAAAGCGCATGATGCATTTTTTTTTTTTTATGTGCTGAGCATTTGATATGCTCTGTCTGTTTCCCATTCTTTTCTGTAGGTGTAGGGCCAATGATAGCATGTTGGGCTTTTGCTTATTGCTCCAGGACATACGTTTTCGATCAGTAGTCCAACATCTTAGCTACTAAACTACCATTTCCCTATATAAAATAATAAACACAATCAACTCTATTTTATTCTTGTTCCCTGTTTGTTTAAAAAAAAAAAATGATTGTATTACACATGATAGATTAGTTTTAAAAAACTACAATGAGGCCACAGCTCTCAAACTGAAATAACAGCAAAATTATAGTTATAGACACTCCTTCATAGCACATTATTGTCTTATTCGGTTCCAGAAAGTAGAAAATGGTTATAGTACTTTGCACAGGAACCTCACATATTATATGATGAATAATATATTAAGCTTTTAAGTAAATTGCCTAAATGACCAGGCTACACTCTGTATATATTTTTATATTCATTACATTCATCTTTCACAATCTTTAAGCTTATAGGAGGCCTTTTAATGATAGTATTGGTCTAGCTGGGATTTTTAAAACTAAGGTTTTTTTTTTGCTTATTCTCAGGCACACTGTAGAAATCTTTTATATTTTGTGTAGCTAATGAATTACTTTTAAAATCTTAGAAGGTACACATACCCTGTTTCAAAAATGAATATACTGCCACTCTAATTATATAAACCCAGCACTAGGCATTCTTTCAACTTCTAAACTGTCCTTCAATCATTATAACTTTATTTAATATTTTAATAATAAAAGTAATAATTATTTTTTTTTGTATTCCTCTCTCTGATTTCCTACGAAAACCCCTATAATCGCTTCAAATGCAACAATGTCAGGCTGTTGAATGAAATGTTCAGTGTCCTGCCAACATTCGCTCAATTTTCTCTATGTGTTCAATGAGTACTTCTTCAATGGTTCTGGGCTGTTTTTTTTTTTTTCCTTTTTTTGTTTTACTGATGCGCCAAGTCTCAAATCAGCACTAAAATCCGCCATGATGCACACATCCGGCAATCAAAATGCATCCATGTGAAAGTTCCGTTTGGTGTCCTGATGATTTACGTAATTTTGAAACATTTACAAGAGTTTTGTTTCAGCTGTTCTGTCATCTGAAAATGTAAAAAGACTTATGTAAGTAATTTTATCAGTGCAAAGAAAGCGACGTAATGGGAATTACTATGTTCTATGTGTCTAATAGACATGAAGGGTACTTTGAAAAACATCTATGACCTTTGAAATGTCTAGTTTTCATGTTCTATGTTTAGTAGGGTTTTACTAATAATAAACATATATAAAGCATCCATAGTTGTCTATGCCGATGTTGATTATAGTATAGCATTAAAAACTTGAAGAGTATTAATTTAAGGTACATTTATAACAGATAGATTTGCTATTAAGTTGCTACAATCGTGCAATCAAATGTTTTAATCAATTGTATTGATTGATTTATTGTTTTTTAGCTCAAATCAGTGCCCATATCTCAGGCAGTGGTTACAGCACAGACAGACACTATTAGAGAGAAAAAATCAAGCTCAAACCACAATTTCTGAAAACGAAGCACAAGCACGCAGAACAAATGATACACAAGAAACTATGGTTGAACAATTCTCTGGAAAACTACAATAACAAGACTTTAAAGTGTGATAAAGATACAATAGGGTATGCATAGACAAACTACTATATTGAAGGGTAAAAGAGAGAACTGGAAAGTAACGCCTGTTGGACAAACACCAGAGAAGGGACAGGGGTGGAGACTGGACTAGAATCACAACAAAGCACACATTAGTGCAAACAAAGGAGCAGATGGATGGAAATTGCTAGTAGCCAAGGACTCCTATAAAAAACAAAGCATGAATCGCACTTTGGGCAGCGTGGCATATGCATAGAGGGGGAATTCATTACAGTCCAGAATAGGTGCAGATACAAATACAGACTGATTCTTTCTTTGTTTTTGAAGAAATTTTAAAGTTTGCATACTGTACATACTAAAAATAAGCTAAATAATGCTGTAATAATGTCACCCATTTCCACAAGTCAAAACAGCTGTGGGTCCAAGCATTAATGTGATCCATCAGAAGTCTTTTCTTGTTTTAGTGGTATACCATAGAGAGGTTACGGTGAAGGGGACACTTGAACAATCTCCTGTTTGTTACATTTCAGCATGTGTCCAATTGGCGAATGTTTCCGCCTTTCTAGTGTCTTTCCTACAGTGTGTAACCTTCCAGGAATCACTTTTGTTCTCTTCACGCACCAGGATGTTCTTCTTAATCCAAACTCTGCTGTGCACAGGGTAGTATTTCCTATCACTGATTTTCTATCAGACAGCACAGCAAGCCATAAAGGCGCTGTCCAGAGCTTCCAGAACCTTCCAAATTTTTATATAGAGTTTCTGTTAGTAAAACATAATTTTAAAACTGTATTCCTATTATTATTATTATATATTACTACACAGTTCATATACAGTTCATGTAAAAAAAAATAATTATGGATTTACTGTCTTCTCTGTTATTTTCCCCTTACTCATCTCCTCATCTTTAGGTTTTATGTGTTTCCTTTGAACTAATTAATATTGAAAGCTTCTTTCTTATGTCTTCAAAGAGAGTTCTCTCTACATTTTACAATTTACTGCTCAACTATCATGTCTCCTTGCAAATTCCCAGGAGTGAACAGTATGGTTCCAGAAATCATCACTAAAACGATTTTTATGTTCCTTGACTGCTTACATTTATTTATTTGTAATTTATTTATAAGTTAGAACTAATGCAAAGACTGACAAAAAAATACTTTCATGTTTTTCCAGTCATATTTTGGTGACATTTGTTGTTAGTAATTGATTGGTGCATGATGGATTTTATATTTGAATTAACCACAAAACCCTGTAAAATAAACGTACTCTGAAATGAACTGCTAAGTATTTTTTAAATCAAACTATAAGAAAAGCCAGAGAATATCTGAAAAACAAAAATAAGAAGGAAAGAAGCACAGAAATAGCAGTTAAAGCAAGAGAAGACTGCTGGATGAGTGCTGGATCAGATGCATAAGGTGATTTTTGCCTTGTTTTCAGATCCAATATTACGACCAGTATGAGATTTTCAGGAAATGAAATGATCATATCAGAGAACCAGTCAGCATTTGTGGATTAAAAAGAAAATGAATCATTCAATTTATCAAAACGGTATTGGGAGTGCCGACAGGCTAATGCGCACTATATCCACGTCAGGGTTCGACTTTGAAGGATCTACTTCCACTTTGCTTTCATGTTTTCTTTGATTTGAATAGATGAGTATATATATATATATATATATATATATATATATATATATATATATATATATATATATATATATATATATGTGTGTATGTATGTATGTATGTATGTGCGTGTGTGTGTGTGTGTGTGTGTGTGTGTGTGTGTGTGTGTGTGTGTGTGTGTGTGTGTGTGTGTGTACAACTTTATTACTCTGACAGCAATGTATTAATTGTCTGTTTAGTTTTTTGCATGTTTTTGTTTGGTCCATAGGGAATAAATAGAAATTGGTTTCAGAGTTTAGATGTTTGGCTTTGTATGGCTGACATGCTCTTATGGCCTTATCCCCTGATATATCTAAGGGAATAAACCTAGCATAGACAAATAACATTTTAGAATTGTATGAAAACGTTTTATAAATCTGGCCCTATAGTCAATCGTAGGACTTTTTACGAACCTCTCATTGTCATTGTCTTCTCATTGTCAGTGACAGTCATAGTGACACAGTTCGGTTTGGTCCAGAGAAACAGGACACCATTTGCAAACTGATCCTACATCAATATCATGTGGGATTTCACATTAGGATTATAATCAATAGTTATGTAATATAAATCTAGAAAAATAAAGACAAAAAAAAGAAACTATTTCGATTTACCATCTCCACAGGAACACTTCAGCACATAACTAATTGCAAATTAGCCATGCTTCAACAAATGTGCACCGATGTAGCTTCCCGTACTAACCGTGTGCAGGAACATGACAGTGTTGAATTTTGCACAGGCAGGCACTATGCACATTTTCTTCAAAAATATGCACATATTTTCTTCAGAAAATGTAAATTCCTGTACAGTTCGTGTAATGGAGCTGCTCTGGGGAATCAACATGTTGACTAAAGATGCTAGTTATGTAAAAGCTGTATTTTATTTTATAAATAAAATGTATATTATAATTAGTTGCTACACCTAATAGGAGTTGGTTGGATAGATGGATGGATGGATGGATGGATGGATGGATGGATGGATGGATAGATGGATAGATAGATAGATAGATAGATAGATAGATAGATAGATAGATAGATAGATAGATAGATAGATAGATAGATAGATAGATAGATAGATAGATAGATACTTTATTCATCCCAAGTATCCACAAACATAGGCAATAAATAAACTTTCTTTCGGCTTCTCCCATTAGGGGTCGCCACAGCAAATCATCCGTAAACATGATCCGCATGTTTGATTTGGCATGTTTTTACACTGGATGCCCTTCCTAACGCAACCCTTCCAATTTATCCGGGCTTGGGACCGGCACTAAGAGTGCACTGGCTTGTGCAACCCTGATGGCTGGGGTTGGTTCCCTGACTGGGGATCGAGCCGCAGTGGTGAGAGCGCCACATCCTAACCACTAGACCACCAGAGAACCTTCAATATACTACTAAATATTTTGAAGGTACATTAAAGAAAAGAGTCTGTGTAAAAATCTGAGTGTTTGTTGAGTCTGTGCAATTTAAGTGTAAAGACTCAGTATTTTATTGATTCCTGTGCGACTCAAAGCATTTAGGAGAGTTATGTGCAAACCGGAGTGTTAATGTGCATAGTGTACAGTGCAGTTCCGAATGGCTGAAGAAGTTCAGAACAGTGAGGAAAGTCAGCAGTAATTTCATGGGGAAGGGCACGAGGAAGGAATAAACCTATACCTATAATGTAGAATGGGATTATTTAAAAAAAATGTAAAAAAAAAAAATGCTGTAGGGACTGATAATGAATAATAGAACTTCCTCACTATATGTACAGTGGACATATAATGAGGAAGTTCTGTTATTCATTCTCAGTCCCTACAGCAATTTTTAGACTTATCTACAATACTACATCTTTTAGAAAAGTCAGCAATATCTAATCAGCAATGTTGATTATAAAGGTTACAGTTCCAAGTCAAAAGAGATAAAATAACACAATCTTAAATTACATCTTGCTTCAAAATGTGTTAATGAAAGCATGCAAGAAATACTGCTGTTAGTATTAATCTTTTCTGTGCACTATTTACCCCTTATTTATACTGTACACAAGGCAGTATTTTTGATATATGTATTACAAATACATATTTCAAATCTAAAATAGGATTTTGTAATTTGTATTTACAAGAGTTGATGTAAATGGCGTCATATTTTGTATCAGAATACTTTAGTGTTTTGTATTTTTGTAGTTTTAAAACACTGTAAAATACTTTGTAAGAAGTCTACATGATGACATCATCAAAATGCGGCTTCTGATTAGCGAATACTTAGTAATTTACACAAGTAGTTCTTGGGATCAGAACAAAAAATTTATCCATATGGAAGAAGGTGGTGAAGGTAAGAAACATGCAGGCAGCCAGCACTCAAATAGGTGTCCAATGATTGATAAATAAATATTTGATATACCTTAATATTGTAGCCTAATTGAAGTAGCTGTTTAGTAGGATCTTGATATTGCACATAATTGCATGAATTACTGGTATAATATAATAATATATTAATGATTAACAATCAAATGATTATTAGTTAGAAACTAGTTGCTATGAATACAGGTGCCATCAGTTGTCTTCTTATGAATGACGACATGTTTGTCATTGACTAAGTGTTGCTGATGTAAAATAGCCCTTCAAACACTAAGTACCTAAATTAGGATACAATTACAAGTCATTCGCAAAAACAAAATGTTGGTTACTTTAAAACGAACCTTCATCCTGGAGATCACAGGGATTTTGTATGTGAATATTTGATCTGTTTACTGGTTGCATAAATCAGATTTATACAGTAGGTTATTTTGATACATGATGTGGCAGCTCTATTTTGTAGTTTATTCTTTTACACTTAAAATGAAGGTATTTGGTAGGTTTTTTTTATACTTTTTTGATGTATCTTTGCCCAACCCTGTTAATACATGTATTAAACTTGTTTGTTCCTTACAATTAACCCCCAGGTTAAGGTCCCATGTGCCGTCATTGAGTTCTGATTTGCGCAAATCACTCATGTAACTTTGTTTTTAATTTCACAGGTTTGGGAATAACTCCTAAATATTATGTATTAAAATTAATAACTGAAGAACCCTTAATGTTGCTCCCAGTAGACTGTTAGCACCAGCCCCGTATCTGAACCTCTCAGTGAAGAAAAACAGCTTGTAAAACATGAAACTTAAAGGTTAAGGGCACAGGAAGAGATTAACATCAGCTTGTGGGATACTTAAGGCAGAGCTTACTTTGTTTACACAGAGCTAGATCAGATAATTTTGCACTGTTGGAACACATTTAGCCACTAGTCTATCTTCACACATCTTATAGTTCAGACTGGGTTTAAGCCTTAAAGGATAACTCCACCCTGAAAGATTTTAAATATGCTCATGTTGAAATATTTGTGATGTCTGTTGCAATGACGTTTGGAATTTTGTATCTGGATTTGAATTTTGAGTTTGGATAAACAGCAAATGTTTGATTCCAAGTTTCAAAATGCAGTGCTGCTATATGACACTAAGACTTAACTCAGCTAGTTAATGTTTTAAGATGTAAAGTATGATTGCATTGATATTGGTATTAACATGAAAGCTGAAACTCTGGGCAGAGTGTAAAGATGAAGAGGTGAAAGAACTGTACAATATCGAAGGATTAAAGGGCTGCTGCATCTCTTTAGGCAAAGAAGAAGCACACTCCCACTGGAACCAGTAGCTTGGAGCTTTAATTAATCCATGCATCTTTAGTTAGGTTTTTTTTTTCATTTGACTGACTCTTAAAATCTTTTAAACAGACAGACCAGATATTTTTCCGCTATATTCTTCTGAAAGCAGCTTAGCGCTGACGGAGTTTCAAAGTTGGCAATAATTCAAGTAAATTAGCTTTTTTTCACTCTTAATCTATTGGCTCTCTTGAGAGTAGTTAGTTTACCAGCAGCTGTGGAATTGGTGGGATCAGTGGATGAAAATAAGATTAAAGTTTGATTATGTTCAAATGTAACCCCACAGAAAGTCTGGATGTTTAATTGTGTTACGTGGGCTGGAAATCGAAAGCCTGTTCCCTTAGCAACCTTTTTTTTTATTATTCAGTCTTTGGACTTAATTAAAGGCAATGAATAGATAAATAGATAATGTCCAAAAGTTGAGCAAAATGGAAAAAAACACAAGCTTTGCATCCTGTCATTACAATAACTATTTATTTAAATATTAAAATGATCATAATAATCATTAAAAAAAAGACAGCACCCAAGTAGTGTTCTCCATATTGTATCCATTATATCTTTTAACTTCTAAATTTGTACTTTACCAATTTTATAGTACACTCACGGGCTAGTGGGTAAGGACCTTTATTGCTCTCGGAACAGTTTGAATCGTTCATTGAATTCTTTTTACAAGGTGATAGAAATTCTTCTTAGCAGTTCTGGCCCATACGATTTGCTGCAGGTTTCTTAAATGCACATTTATGCTGTAAATCTACTATTCTATTCTATCTCAAAGGTGCTCTATATTCATGGAACTACTTAAGAAGCTTGGCACATTATAATGATGAAAGTACAATGCTTTTAGAAAGTATTCAAAGCCCTACTTTTTTCAATTTTATGTTGCTTCCTTATATTACAATTGTTGAAATAGATTTTTTTTTCTTATTAATCTATACTATGTTCCCCGTAATGACAAAGTGAAAACTATTCAAAGTGAATTCTAGAAATGTCTGTACATTCATTAAAAAACAAAAACGGAATATTACGTTACTAAATATTTAGACTCTTTGCAACAACACAAACGTTGCAAAGTTTTTCGCATTATACCCCAAAAGTCTCCAAGCTGTAAGACTCAATTGCTACTAAAGGTGCTTCGACTAAGTAAAGAGTCTGAATACTTTCAGTATGTATATATATATATGTGATGTTTAAATATTTTTTTTTAATACATTCACATTTTTAGAAATTGTTTTTACTTTATCATGCAGTACTGCATGAAGATTAATGGGGAAAAAAAACTATTTAAATGATTGTAGTATCAGGTTGCAACATAAAAAAATGTAAAGTGAAGGGGGTCTGAAAAATTTTTGAATGTACTGTGAAAACTATGTGGACAATCATTTGTGGACTTGACTGTAATTCATATGTGTTTTTTGAACATCCTCTTTTAGACCTGATTTACATTGATTTTCACTCTTCTTGGAAGATGTTCCACTAGATTTTGAAGTATGGTTGTGGTGATTTGTGTTTATTCAGCCAGCAAATTATTATTCCGTGTTAGTAAAGTCAGGTACTGATGTAGGGTGAGGAGGCCTAGGGTGCAGTCAGCATTCCAATTCATTCCAATGGTGTTCAGTAGAATTGATGTCAGAGCTCTATAGCAGGCCACTCAATAAGATAAGGTTTGATATTTTTCCTAATTTCTACATAAGGTTTGATATGAACTGAATCTTGAACTGCATTTTATCTGTATGAACAGCATTCTATCTGTATCTGTGTCTGTTTAACTCTACAGGTGTTCCTAAGAAAATAGCCCTATGAGTGTGCATAATTTCTCAACTCAACATAAAAACTTCAGCTGCTGATAGGCCATGTATCTCCACTGCTGTTTCTGCCAGCTTCCATTTTTCAAAATGTCTTTTAGAATTTACATGTGATGGACTGAGGGTGCTAAAGGATGCAAAAATTGTTTATCTTTCTAAAATGAATGCTGCACTTGGCTGGATTTGCAGGATCTGTCAAAATGAGATCCACCTAAGGGGAATGTAATGGCAGAAAAATGCAGCCTACCTGACTAAAAGAGAAGTAAAAAACATAAATTATAGTATTTTATAGTATCAGGAGAATTAGATATCTAAGGTATATATATATATACCGCAACATTTACTTGTTTTGTGAAGTTGTATAATACAAAGTAAGCTAAAAAGTATCAGAATCAGAATACTTTATTGATCCCATAAGGAAATTATTTGGTTGCAGTTGCTCACAGTAAAAGAAAAACTTAAGTGAAGATTCAAGTAACAATAAGAAAAATGAAAATAATATTATAAATATTAAGATATATATTAAGAGAAATGAATGTGTGGCAGCAAGAAATGGACTTTGTAGAAGCAGTGAATAAACAGATGGCAGAAAAAAACAGATTAAAATAATAGATATAACAGTTACTATGACTACTACTTCTACTACTATTACTATATAATAATAATAATAATAATAAAAATTATTATTATTATTATTATTATTATTATTATTAATATTATTATTATTATTATTATTTATTTTTTATTATTATTATTTTTGCACTGACAGTGGTTCCCTGGTGGTCTAGTGGTTAGCAGCGGCTCTCACCGCTGCGGCCCGGGTTCGATCCCCGGTCAGGGAACCAACCCCAGCCATTAGGGTTGCACAAGCCTTAGTGCCGGTCCCAAGCCTGGATAAATGGGGAGGGTTGCGTTAGGAATGGCATCCAGCATAAAAACCTGTGCCAAATCAAATATGCGGATGGTCCGCTGTGGCGACCCCTAATGAGAGAAGCCAAAAGAAAGTTTTTATTATTGCACTGAGAGTATTGCATATAATTGCCCAAGGTCTAAACGAAATAAGTCTGGCATTAATATCTATAAATATAACATTAGTATAACTATATATATATATATATATATATATATATATATATATATATATATATATATATATATATATATATATATATATATGGCATCAGAATGGGCTAATAGAACTTAAAAATTGCATCAAAAATTTAAAAAAGAAATTCTAAATTGCTTTCTTTGACTCATTTGAGCATCTGACTGGTTATGAAATGATTTTTTTTTCTTTTTTTTTTCTTTTTATTAAAAAAAAGCCAAAATGTTTCAGAATGTACTTAAATAAATTGGTACAGCTAACCAACAGAGATAAACACCACACCTTTAATAAGCTCATAAAAAGGTAATTCAACTTAATAATCTCCTTTGTGAACAGGCACACTGAGCTAAACAACTTTTGCAGAAACCTACATGAAAGTAGAGCTAAAAAGCTGAGGTTCAGGACCCTCCCACCTGCTATGTGTTGCTACTGCGAGGATCAGGAAAATTAACGTGACTCATGCTCTAAGTGATGGCAGGGTACTACACCTTGGCATTGTCTAAATCTGTCATACAGTGTAAGTGCAGCCTTCAAAACATTCTTACAAAACAATTTCTGCTGCCAGTATTTCTTGGTGCTATGACAAATCCATTTGTTTTCTAGCCCTCTGAAACTCGGGAGTGAAAGGGCGTTCCACATCACAGCTCATTTTCCCTTGACAGTAGCAGGAGCGCAGGTATTTAGAATTTATAATGTAATCATGTAAGACATGCTCTGCCTTAAACCTTTCCATATGGAGAGCATTTAATATCTCTATGACAGTTACACAGGAAATGATTAACATAATATTCTAGAAATGGCCATGTTACTTTATCTGAAAGTTGAGTCATGTCAACTGGACTTCTATCTGGTTGGATTGAAATGTTTCACTACTCCGAGCAGCTTTTTCAAACCAGGCAAAGTTGGCAGTATTCCACAAATTTGTATCCTCCAGGATCAGGGATCCTCCCCTCCCTGGATAGCCTCGTTAAGAGACAAAGAAGAGCTGAAAGTGGGGAGGGAGGTGTCAAGAGTAAGGGGGTCATTGGGATATACTGTAACTACCCCAAAGAAGGAAAGTAAGGGTGAGTGAATAGAAGTATAGAGCATTAACGATCAGTGAATGAGATAGTACATGAGAGAGTTCGTAGGTGTGGTTTCCTGGTGGAATGGTGAAGAGGTCTTGATCAGCAGCATAAAAAAATAGGAAATGTGCCTATGGCCTCCACCTCTGTTGAGAGAAGGATTTCCGCATGGACTTAGTGGACATCCTTCATTCCTTTCTCAAACCATCTGTTTTCTCTGTCCAAGATGTGTACCTTATCATCCTCAAAAGTGTATCCTTTGTCTTTCATACAAAGGTACACAACTGCACAGAAGAAGCAACACCGCCCATCCGGAATGAGCCATGTACCTGCATATACTGTATAAAAAGGTTTACTTTTTTTCAACTACAATTTGGCAAAGTACATCTAATACTTTTCTTGGCTCGGACCTCTATTGAGTGTAGCTAGCTGGCTAGTAGCTTTTAAAACCATGACCATGATTAACCAGTAAAATATGTATTGCAGATACATCTGTTTAATATTGAGTGGATGAACAAAGAGGAATCGTATTCATGAATGACACTGCTAGCCTTTTAAAAACATCATTATACCACACAATTACTGCCGAATTACTGTTCAAAACAACATTATTTTACATTTTGAACACCCTACTGAACACTATTTTGCAATAAATTGGAACGCTGACTGCACCCCAGACTTCATCAGCCCACACTGATTCTGACTTATAGGACTGAAAGAGTACTAATCTCTACAACCACACTCCAAAATTTAGTGCAACATCTTTCCAGAACAGTGGAGGTCATACAACAAGCAAATAGTAACTAAATATTCAATGGAATGGAGCATTCAAAAACCAAATACCAATCTGTTCAGGTGTCCATAAACTTTTGTCCATATAGTGTATATAATGCAAGCAATATAACACCTAAAGTATGGCCTTTCCTAGCACCTAAACCATACCGATAACGTCTAACGTTAGGACAATCACTGTTAGGACACCTGTTTACACAAACTCATGAATGATAAAACATTAAATAGGAGAATTGCTCATGACAAGCATAACCTTTTTTATATATACTATTGTTTGTCTGAGAATTTTAAACTCTATTAATGTGTAATGACCCTGTTTTGTTAACAGATTAGAGAATGAGGTTATGCTTGGTGTCATGTTTATTGTGCTTGGAGAAAGATCACTGAATATCAAAACAATAATCTATGCATTTTATGAACATGGTAAAAACTATCCCCAAAACCTACCCAAAAATTTTTTATGGCAACACATCTGTTCCAGTGAATGAGGGGTCAGGAATCCTCACCCACTTAATCACATCCAGAAAGTTCTGAAACATTTCTGAGGTGAGAATTAGATTTTCATCTACCTGGAACTCCATTCATCAAATGTCAGAGTCATGTTTTTTACTCTCAATTTAAATCTGTCTGTTAATGCTTTTGACCACTGTTGCAAGATGGTAAAAAAAGTAGACCCTACAGTAAAGATAGCACTTCACAATGACTTAAAGGCCACTTAATCTGCCATCTGAATTATAAATAAGCACTTTCTCATAATACTTGACCCACTTTTTTCTTTACCCAATTATGTTAACTGTGGATTTTCTGATTATTATCCATGATTCCCAGAAAAGCAGGTGCAATTCTATTGGTAGATATTTGGGATGATCTCTGTTAAACTGTGCCACACTAAGGGCTCTGTCTCAATGCTAATTAGCAATGCCACTGCTGACTTTGTTGGAACATACACTATATGGACAAATGTATTGGAAGACATGAATTCTTCAGTCATATGCAGTTCTTTCCAGTTGTGGACAAAGTGCACCAAATATGTACTTGAGTAAAAGTAGAGATACTCAATGTAAAATATTCCAGCAAAAGGGCTCCCTTTAAACTGTCACTTGATTAAAAATACAAAAGTATTTGCCTTCAAATGTACTTAAGTATTCAAAATAGAATGATTTATTATGGCTATAATGTTCCTATTATCATTTTTATCACAAGACTCTTGCTTTAAAAACTCAGTTTATGTGAAAAGACTCTAAACTGTTCATTTTAGCACACCAAGCTATTGACAGAATGATATTATTGAGTCAAACAGTGATTGATATCTAATAAAATGATAATTAGCCCCAAACCTTCTTTTCAACTACTTCAAAAACATTACGCAAATAAGGCCAGGGGTGATGTGGTGAGTTAGAGTCAGGAGTTTCTTCATTTATTACTCTCAAAATGTTCTGCTTGCTGTTGAACTGACGCTAAACTGCATGCTTGTGATAAGTGGATACCACCAAGCAGCGATGAAAACAAGTTCAAAATGGAGTGCAAGCTCTACCCTGATTGATGGCTTGTTCCGTGCTTGCCCAATTCCATTTTTATCCACTCATAAATAAAAAAGAAA
Organism: Silurus lanzhouensis; assembly: GCA_039877035.1. Taxonomy (NCBI): domain Eukaryota; kingdom Metazoa; phylum Chordata; class Actinopteri; order Siluriformes; family Siluridae; genus Silurus; species Silurus lanzhouensis. The sequence goes on along the minus strand of JBCEWE010000393.1, from coordinate 4,286,047 downwards.
GACAAATCGCAAATTGTAGTTCATTAAAAAGTGAGATATTTGACTTGGAAATGTAGTTGAGTTAAAGTAAGTTTCCCCAAATAGAAATAGTTTAGTAAAGTACAGATATGTAAAAAAGCTACTTAAGTATGGTAACGAATAACATTTACTTCGTTAATGTCCACCACCGGTTCTATCCTAAGCTGTTATCACAATACTGGAGACACAGAAAAAGTAAAATGTAAAAAATTTACAATGTAAAAAGTAGTTCAGCAGTGGTCTGTAGAGGATTATAGATACAGACAATACTGACAATATGGTATTTACTGTAATACTAGAACGGCAAGATTCTAGACATTTCTAGACATGGCAAGAAATGCTCAATGCCTTCCTCAGTCAGGCGATTAAGCGAATTATAAAACAAAGCTTTTACAGGGATCAGCAACAAAACCTGTTACATCATTTATTCCTCAAATATCAGTAAACCCATGAATAGGTTGTGAAGACTCTAGTTCACCTGACCCAGCACTGGACAAAAACATCTGGAAGAACATGCAAAGAACATGAAAAGAAGACAGTGCTGTGTGCTTTTGGTGTAGAATGAGCTTCGTTGTCTGCCATGTATTTATAAATTCCTTGTATTTACTGCGATGTTAGCATTCATTTTATTATCATCCCCATGGGAATCTCATAAAGTTCATCCCTATTTTTATTTTTCAGTCCCCATTAAATTTTGTGCCCATTCTAGTGGATATCTGCTGAAATCTGCACTATTACATCTCCCGCTTTATAATGTAGATCTCAATACGAGATTCTTAATAGACACCCCTATTACACATGCAAGAATGAGTTAGTAAATGAGTGATTAAGTTATATAGTTAATTTACCATGACCACCACCACCATCATCATCATCATCATCATCATCAGAACACCACAAACTGTTTTTAGTCTTCCACAACACTTAAAATTTCAAAAATGAAGACACTTTCACAAATTGTTGCTTTTTTTATTCGCTCCTTTGTTCACATAAACACAAGAAACCCCCACTGCAGTGTAGGTACAGAATTTTGGAAGAACATAGTATCACAGACTTCCATTCTGTCTCCTTCTATCAAACGGCTCACATATTTCCCATACCTTTTTCATTCCCTAGCTCGGTTCCCTTTTTTCAGAGTTTCCAGTCATAGGGAGAAGTTGGCAAACTACACAAATTAGCCCCTGGTTTCCCTATCTGAAATGAATTGCTTCCACATTAGTTGGAAAGCACAATGTGTGACAGAATCGCTGCCAATGAAGGAAGTGAATTTATTTATTTTTTTTACATTGTGTCTTGTCTTATAGCTATACTATAATACTTTAGCTGTGTGTGGGTTAAAGAAAGTGATTGCTGTAAATGTGTTATTTTATCAGTTTGGGTAAAGAATAAGTAATTTGACAAAAGACAGGAAGTGGAGCTGAAGCTGCTAGAGTTAAAGATGCTGAGATTTTCATTGGGAGTGACGATTAACAATGAATTAATTAGAGAGACATTTTGGAGACAAGGTAAGAGAGGCGCGATTGAGATGGTTTGGTCATGTGCAGAGAAGGGACATGGTGTATATTGGTATAAGAATGCTGAGGATGGAGCCGCCAGAAAGGAGGAAAAAAGGAAAACTACGGAGAAGGTTAATGGATGTGGTGAGGGAAGACATGCAGGTGGTTGGTTTGAAACAGGCAGATATAAAGGTCAAGGTGGTTTTGAGCTGGATGGGCTGCTGTGGTGACACCTAAAGGGATTAGAAAAAACACTAAACCACTCATGTTACATTGTCTTAGACAATATCAAGGGAGTTTGTCACACATCTACACAGTTGACTCAGGTGCTTATTAATTCTTTTACAATCCCAAGACTGGACTACTGTAACATGTTCTTGGCAGGTCTGCTTCTGAAAGACATTCCACTACTGTAACTGATACAGAATGAAGCTGCACAACTTGTTTTCAACCCTCCTAGGTACTTTCACACTACGCGTTTGTCTACGCTCCCTTCATTGGCTTTCTGTAACTGTCTTCAGATTTAATATACTGATGCTTGCTTAGTTTTTAAAATTTAAAAATTTACTACTACTGAATAATGTTTTGTTTGAAGTATTGTGCTTAACTACATATTAAATCATATCTGTTACTGAATAAAAAAAAAAATTATAATGCAAGGTGGAAAAAATCAGGCCCCTGAAAATACTGCACTGATTGATTTATTAGTGAGGTAACAAACATGCTAAATTCGCAAGAAAGAAAGATGGAGACAGACAAGACAGCACCAGTGATGCAGACCCAGCTAAAAGCAAAACACTGTTGAATCAAAAGTTGGTAAATGTTGAATGTGAATTCTGAATCTGTATTTGTGATTTAAATTTCCTTTTAGTGACAGTACTCTTACTTGATTTGAATATTTTATCAGTCTTTTCACCTCTGTATATTGAACTCGTGGCTAGCTTGAAGACATACCTAGCAAATGATTTTCTTAAATTAGCGGTTCTTGGGTGCTTAAAATGCAAACCATTTTCTCTTTAAATAGACCTTTAGACTGATGGTAAATGTATAAGCAGGTACAAGTTTGTGTGACATTGAAACCTAAAGAAACCTTTAACAAAACCGAAAATAGTTTACCGTAAAATATGTTTAAACTAAAAATAAATTACATTTCTTACACAGAAAGTTAATTACATGATAAAGATAAGCATGCACATTTACACCAGAGCCAGACAGTTCAAGTCGAGTAATTGTTCTGAAAGAACATTTCCATAGTAATTATAAACTGAAAACATGGTAAGTGGTGATGGATATCATTAAAAAAAAAATTGGCGTTGAGTTGATAACCCGTTTTAAGGCTGACAATAAAAAAAAAGGATGGCAAAGATGCAATAATCTGCTTTCTGGCTAACAGAGTTATGACCAATTAGCTCTTAAAGGTCAAAGCATAATTTAACATACTTTGCTGATGAATGGGGAGTGCCAGTTTGCACACTAATAATCAAGAGAGCAGTCGGCATAAAACTGCTCTTGGCTGATTGTTTATACTGTAAGAAGCTGCAGATAGTGACACAACAGTTGCAGCATCTCTCATTACTGAGATTAAGTACTGGACAAGCTTTTAAGTCTGCTGGGACTGAAGCAGCTCCGAGTATTCAGGTCACTGCACACGTGTACACACACATACACACTTGCACAGAGACGCACACAGAGACAGTCAGTGATGACAGGCCTTATTGGGCCACTAGGGAGCTCATTTATGGAATGAAGATAAAAACTCCAGAGAGTCTGACAGTTCAGCACAGACTAAAGGCCCAACCTTCACATTCACACGCACACAAACTGAGAACACAGAAACCCAACCAGCCCACACATCAGTGCACACTTGGGGAAACAATCCAACTTGGGTTTTTTATTTAAACTTGGCATGTGCACTCAAGACAGACTCTCTCTGTCCTTCCAAATCATGTAACTTTAATATTTTGTGTTTACATGCTTCTAAACCTCTGGTACTGGAGCAAAATCCTATAGGAAAACCCCACTTTGAAACACAGGCCCCAGAGTAGGTTTCCTTAAATTATTTCTCTCAAACTATTTTTGTGTCTCTATGACAATGTTTGTGTTCTTTACAGATTCTGTGAAGATGCTAACTTCCTTATGTTGAGGGAATGAAACGCTGCCTCAACAATGCTTTGGTTGCTGAAGGGATGCAGGCACTGTGGCATGGAGACACAGCGTCTCGTTCCCTCAGGGAACCAAGGTTATATACATAAACTGCAGACGTTCTCTTTCAGGAACTCGAGCTGCATTAACAATGTTTTGGAAACGAGAGTCCAATCACGCCAGACTGACTAGTCCCTCCCTAGTGTGAATGGGCACAGCTATGTTGAAGGACTGAGGGGCCAGGAATGGCACTAAGTGCAAGGCTAAGAACCTGACAGTGGGGTGGACCGGCCCTCAGCATTGCAGATGTCTTTAAGAGAAACATTCGAGGACAAAGCCTTAAAGGCTACCACACAAAAAGAGTGGGGCAACCAGAGGACTCGTAGGAGGATGAAATAGCATTCACAATCCATCTGCTGAGCATCTGCTGGTTTGCAGGTAGGCCTCTCCTCGGAGGGCCATAGCAAATGAACAGTTGCTACAACTTGCTTGCACTGGACACATTCGGTTAAGCTTTCCCTGGTCTTAGACCTGGAATGGAGGAGGAAGAATGCCTGGAGCATAACAGGTCGTGGCATAACCAAGGGTACTTTGGGAACTCTTTTCTAGGGTAAAGGAAGGCACTGGCCATGCCTGGAGTAAACTCCAGGAAAGAGGGGGCTAAAAATGGCCAGGAGGAACACAATCCTCACTGTGAGGAACCTCCAAAGCACCTCGGCCAACAGCTCGAAGGGAAGATCCGATAGGTAACTGTTCCTAAAGGAATTCCAGCTCTAAACCGACTGGGCAGTTAACTGGATCCAATTGGTGCAGATCGCGCCATGCCATGAACAGGCGCACCAAAGTCTCTGGGTCAGTGTCGCTACCTTACTTTGTGAAGGTGCCGGGTGAGAGAGCAAAACAAAACGGAAGGACCTGGTATTGGTAATCTTTGGCCCCCAAAAGCAAACCTCAGGAATCTTCCTGTTTCATGAGTGTTGAGACTTGCAGGACCCATCAAGACACACCTGGCAGATCGCTAGATAGTCCGTTAAAGGAATCAGTCTCTCAAGACTGTCCTCTGGTGTGCCTAGAGCCAGAGCTATGCTCTGGTGCAGTTCTAGGTGCCTCCTGAGAGGCGGCGAACCCTTTAAATTCATTGCGGTACTGGGCAAAAATGGGGAGGGCTTTCGCTTGGAGCTTGCCATGCCCTGAAGCATTGAGTGTGGCATGGTTAACAGACAAGCTTGCAGGAAGGATGGATGCATAACAGTATGCATCCTTCGGATCTATTGTGACAAACCAGTCCAACTCTCCATCCTTTTTTGGAACTATGAAGTACCGGCTGTAGAACCCGTGCTCTCTGTCTGACAAAGGGACCACCTTTGCTGGCCTTCTTCCTCAAGACAGTATCTTCTTCTTGTTCCATAACCAAAACTTGCTCGTGCCCACCAGGGTGAGGCATACCCCATTAAGGAGGGAGCTGGAGCTGGCCATGCCCTGAAACATTGAAAGTGGCAGGGTTAACAGTTCCCTGGGGGCACCAGGCGGGGAAGGCACCGTATACTGAGGCGCACAGCGCCTCTTCCCGGGGGAGGCCTCAGATGGTCCTGTATCAGGACTTTTTGGCCAAAGCTCCTTTATTGAGCGCTCACAGCTCACAGGGGTTCGGCCTTGAGTGTCGCACAGGATCCCTAGCAGTGGGAGTGTGAGTTGTAATGCTCTGCTTTTTGTTTTTGTGTTTGGGACTGCGCTCACCTAGCAGCTCCACGAGAGCCACGTGGGAGATACCAGGTGCCTTTCACTAGACACAAAAGCAGCCATGGGTTCGAGAGCACAGCTATTAGAGCGACTATAAGAGCCTAGCAGTGACTTTTGATGTCCTGAAAGATGATGCACAGCGAAGCTCAGTGAAGAAAGGATTTGGTATGCAGCACTGGGGTTTTTAAGGATGATGCAGCACCTGGGAGAGATACCTAACTGGCATCTCTACAACCCAGTGGATCGTCCCATAAACACACCTTTTTTTTCTAGAGTTCCTGAAAGGGAACCTTATTTTCTCACTTACCATTTTCTAGCAACATTTAATAGCAAATTCATAAGAAATCCTGCATAGCAGTATTGGTGTCAGGTCACAGCAAATCAAAACTTTACCTTCCAGTAAATATTGTGCAATTCATACTCCTCAGCACTCAAATCACTCAGTTACTAATTCATACCTGCATGCAATTACACAAATACACACTCACCTAACACTATTAAAAAAAAACTGCAAAGTATTTGCTTAGTTCTCATAATTTGTACTCCTGACATTACCAAGCCTTTTTGTTCTGATTGTTATTTTTATATTGACCTGTTTTGTTTCTCGTTTAACGATTCTTGCCAAGCCTAGTGTTGATTGCTTGTAGATTGCCTGACCCTGTTCTATTCATTGACAAAGTTTGATTCATGATTTTGGATTCGTCTTTCTGATTTGGATTTATTAAAGACCGCTTTATTCACTTTTGCATCCATCAGAAAGGAAATGATGGGCTCAGTTTCGAAATGCAACATGGTTTTTATGCAGTTATAGCAGTGATGCCATGCAAGTTGGAGCCTTAACCGTCTGAGCAAATTGTACAAATGGAGGTTAGAGAACCTGACCAGCCAAAAAGATTCACTACCACACTATGTCTAGGTAGAGACAAAATAAAAGGCTGAATTATACAGGCATTAATATTGGCAAGTAGTCAGTTGCCATTAGTAATGTATAAAATTAATAAGGAAAGTGGCATTTTGATAAAAAAAAATACCTCAGATTTGAATATGTATTGTGATCAGGATTAATCAATTTTATAACTGTATCTGTTTGTTTTTATTTTCTTTAAATGCTGGAACCTTGAACCAGGGTCCAGAATGGTTAATAGCAAATAAAAGGCAAGATTTTGCTATTTGGGTCCTGCAGACCCTCAGGTGCTCAGCTGCTCAGCTAAATGTCTCTTTAAACTGTTTGGCACTCCGCTAGCCAGAAAGTTAGAAGGTGTCACACCTGCCTAGAGCCAGTGCACAAATTAATAGGCCAGTTCATGCTAAAAGAGCAAATATTTATAGGTAATATGGCATGCAGACAAATGTACCCACATAAGAATTTAAAGCTGCGATATGTGTGTATGTGTGCTTAAAGAATGGTTGACACCACTCCAATTTTAATATTGCTAATACTAATACCAACACAATGTGTTGGATGGAATTTTCACCTACAGCCTGCAGTGCAATTTAAAAAAATGTATCTGAAACAAACTTTCCAAACAACATCCAGTGGCAGTTAAGACATGATATTGTATCAAAATAAATAAAGAAAACTATTGAGAAGGCAAGGAACTGCTTATGATCCAAATATAACCTACCCTGAACTGACAAACAACAAGAAGATGAATGATGAAAGGTTTAAAACTATATTACTGCTTAAGATTCATGCTTTGCACTGTGGATCTACAGTGACCTGAAGCATAGTTCAAAATGTGTGATAGCTAAATAAATAAATGTGATCGCTTGATCTGATAGTTTCATCACTTTGATAGATTTAATTTCTGTTTCTCGGACACTGGATAAATCCATCAACCTACACTCCAAATCTTATTATTAATATTAAGGAATAAAATGATCGTCTGATCTTTGTCTATTCTCCCTCTCTTTTTCTCTCTCTCTCTCTCTCTCTCTCTCTCTCTCTCTCTCTCTCTCTCTCTCTCTCTCGCTCTTTCTCTCTCTCTCTTTCTGTCACTCTCTCTTTACTCTGTCCTTTACTCTGATCAGTCAGATGATAATCAAGGACTCATCCTTACCTCATGGGAAGGTGATATCCCATGTAAATCACCTTCTCCAAGTCTTTATCACTTTGTTTCTGTCTCGCTGTCTCTCTCTTTCAATATTGTCCTTTTTTGTCTTGCATTCTCCTTCTCTGATAGACTACTGGGCTAGAGTAGCCTGATCCACAAGTGACCTTAATGTCCAGGTGACAGATGGCCGTTTATATCAGAACACTCTGCACACCCTTTCCCTTTAAATCAAGCTGCACTGATATCTTACATTCCTACTCTGAGTCAAAAAATAAGGCCTATGCTTTACTGTTATTATGATATGATGAGGGAGAAACTTTAATTGTACTGGTATAGTTTTGAATAACATTTTATTCTTTTAGTATTGGGAAAGTATTTTATAAATATATATATATATACATATATATATATATATACATTACATATATATATATATATATATATATATATATATATATATATATATATATATATATATATATATATATATATATATGTATGTATATATATATATATATGTATTATATATATATATATATATATATATATATATATATATATATATATATATATACATATATATATAATATATATATATATATATATATATATTATATATATATATATATATATATATATATATATATATATGTTTTTTCTCCATACTATTAACAAAAAGTTTAGAGGCAGACAATTGCATAGGATCTCCTTGGATGCAGTAATGATAAATGATTTCTAGCAGACCTAAAACTGTTTCAGCATGGCAATGCTCCTTTGACAAAGCAAGCTCTACGAAGATATGGTTATGTGGGTTTGAGTGAAAGATCTTGAGTGGCCTGCTATAAAGCTCTGATCTAAACCTTTGAACACCTTTGGGATGAAATGCAACACTGACTGAACTACAGTTCTATACAAAATCTATTGTGTATAACTGATGTAATATACTAAAAGTGATAATGGGAAGATTTAGCTCAGTGGTTAAGATGTCTGCCTTCTAATCAAAAGGTTGTATTTATATCCCAGCACCACGAAGCTGCCACTGCTGCTCCTGAGCAAGGCCCTTAACCCTCAACTGCTCAGTATAAAATAATTTAAATGAATATGATAAAAATCTTTCCAGCAAGGAAGAACACAGATGGATTTGTCCATTTAAATCCACACCGTCCATTCTGATGCTTGCTTGGTCCTTTTGTCATTTCACGACTGGCCTACTAATCTAGAATGCAGCTGCATGAATTGCTTTCAACCTTCCTAAATTTTCCCTCATCATTTTATTGCTAAACCTCCTTCCTGGTTTCATGTGGCTGCCTGTCTACATTAATGCCTGTCTACAAAGACAAAAAAGGACATTAAAAGACTTATCACACCCCACACTGCACAGCACTCCCTCTGATCTTCTAGCACTGTTCAACTAGTCCCACCATTGCACAGGGTGCAAGAAAGGCATGCCTCAACACTCTTCTTTGTTTTGGCAAAGTGATGGAATAAATCTTTCTTAGATGCCCTTTGCAGTCTTCAAACTCGTCCTGAAGTACTTAAATTATCAGTTGAATTGTTTTCTGTATCGTCTGTGCTGTTCTGTAATATATTTCCTACCACAGATTTAGCATAATAATGTTCTTTATCCTTGACCTAGTGAACCCATATCAGGATATATTTACTGATAGTATGATTGCTAGTTGATATTTATTCAGATTATGCCAAGCAATTCTGTAAATCACAATAGACAAGAGTGTATGCCTAATGCAGTAAGTGGAAATGTAAATCTGCATAAAAGTGATCTTCTATGTTTGTTTCATACAAAAATGACAAAATCCAATCCATCCACAAATGCGCTGAGTAACATTTTTATGCTGCAAATGCAAAATCGACACCTAATGGGCATCTTAAGAGGAACTCGGGAAACACTTGTTATGAATGGAAAACAGAAAATCAATAATGAATAACGGCTGCAGTGGAATTCAAAGTTTTATCTGGAGCCACAGATAGAAGACAGATGGATTGCAATGTAAGAAAAGCCAGGTGAGTGAAAGCAAGAAATGGAAAAGTTATGAATAGGAAAGGAATTGGGGTAGAAGTAAGAGAAGCCGAAAAGCAAAGTTGAGAAGGTAGTTCAAAGCAGATAATATTGCAGTATCCAGCCAATATCTTTACTACTCCCTTTTTAATTATGGAACACATTTTCTTGCTGCTATACTACAAACTAGTATACAGTTTTTACTCATGTGATGGGTATTTATTGCCCTGTGTATCTAATGTTTGGTCTATTTGTTGCTCTGAACTTCTCTCACACTATTGTATACTTGCACATTATGTAGGCTTGTGTACTCTTCTGTGTTGCACCATGGTCCCTGTGGAAAAGCCATTCTGATCAGGTGTATACTAGCTATAAAGGAAAATGACAATAAAAATGCACATGACGTGACTTGACTTAAAATGCAGTCATTTTTGTATCAATGTGTGTCAATATAGCATCCTATCCTTAAAACATCCTTTTTCATTAATCATCTTATTATAGATTACATTTGATTTTATTTTTAATAAAATAAACACATTGACTTACCTGAACACTTTTACCCCTATGAAATGTTTGGAATATTTGTTCAGTGTTTGCTTGAGGTCAAAATTTCTTGAAGACCATAGAAAGAAGAGCATGTCTTTTTTTTTTTTTACTGGGGTCACATTGTAAGTTTGAATTTGTTGTATTGTTTAAGTATTATATAATTATAATAATAGTGAAAAACTATAATTCTTTAAAAATATATCAACATTTATATGATTAGACAACTATAAGCATTAATATTATTTGACCACTTATATTTTCAATGGTGTTACATATTTAAAAGTAGAAGACAATATTCTTTGTAAATGTTTTAAATTAATTTTGGTGTTTTAAACTAGGTAAATTATCAGGACACCAAACAGAACTTTTGCTATGTTTCCAAACAAATGGTTTTAATTGCCAAATCTAGGCATTTATGGTTTTTGGTACTTGATTCGAGACTTGGCACAGTAAAACAAATGTTTAGTGATAAAAAAAGTTTTTGGTGGACTTTTATCTGACTAAAGGAAGGACATGAAGTGTGTGAACAAGTGTGTGCGTAATTTCTTTGCTGTAAAAGCAAAATGTTACTTTTTTATGTTGTATAATAATAATTTTATAAATTTTTTTAAGAATCATAGTTTCTCACTATATAAGTTAAAAATAACCTTCAAACACATTTATCTTGTTTTCAATGTCCATTAAACTCTGGAATAAGCCCCTTTTTTGCTAAGTCTCGATGTAATTTAGACTACTAATTTCAGCTCAAGGTATGTGCTTGTGAGATGGGAGTTACCTAGAAGAAAATCCAGACATAGCATTATAAAAACAGACACAATACCAAGCTCAGGATCGAATTGAGGACCCTGGAGTTGTGAGGTAACAATACTAACTGCAGTGAGTGGCAAAGTTACCAAATCTAATTAAATATTTATTGGGCTGGAATATAGCCAAAAGCTAGAAGTGTTTTTTTTGTTGTTGTTGTTGTTGTTGTTTTTCATATTCTATTCAGCTGTGCTTGGTCCTTTTATTTGCATAGTAAGTGTTCAAAATCACTGTGATCATGTTGCAATAGTTTTAAAAAGAGGTTAAACTATTTCTAATTGTCCCCATTTTACAAATGAAGGAGTTACATTGTCAGAAGTCCACTTTAACTTATTCTCTGTCAAAGCCAGATATAATAATGAAAAAAAATAATACAATCTTCTAACTATTTTAGGAAGTAAAACAAAAAATCTCTATGTTAAGTATGTAATCTTTGTTCCCTGAGGGAACGATACGCTACGTCACAACACTTTGGGAATGCTTCCGTGTTGCTCATGCTCTGAATCACGTGTGTAATCCAGCCAATGGCAAGACGCGATGTCACCGGCAGTGTGACATCATACCAGGAAGCTACAAAATGCGTTTGCAGTAAAACCGACGCTAGCTTCTGCAAATGAGAAGGGAAGCACAGCCTTTCAGAAACTCGAGCTGTGTCACAAAGCTTTGGGAACGAGTGTCCAGTCATGCCACACTGACCAGTCCTTGTCTAGTGTGTGAGAGCACATATAAAGCACAGGACAGAGGAGCTGTGAGTGGCTCTATGGTCGAGGTCATAGAACCTGACGAAGGTCAGTAAGGTGGACCAGCCCGCAGTGTTGCAACTGTCCTGGAGTGGGACTCCAGCGGACCAGGCCGTAGGAGCCGCCACACTCTAAGAGTGTATAGACCAGAGGACTCATATGAAGATAAAATAGCATCCACAATCCACCTATTAAAAGTCTGCTTGTTTGCAGGAAACCCTTTCCTATATGGACCTATAGGGGCTTGAAAAGGAGGCAGTTAAAATGCCTGCAGCACGACATGTCGTGGGGGAGTCGTAGGTACCTGGTTTAGGGTAACGGAAGGCACTGGCCATGCCAGAGATAAACTCCAGGAGAGACGGGGCCACGGAAAGAGCCTGTACAGTCCCCAACCCTCTTCAGGGAGGATATAGCTAGAAGGAAAGCAGTCTTGATAGACAGATACCTAAGGGCCACCTCAGCCAATGGCTCGAAGGGGGGCTCTAAAAGAGCTGCCAGCACCATGGCCAAGTCCCATACAGGCACTCTGGGTCACGTCCCAGGCTTCAGCTTTTGGACGCCACACCAGGACTGTGAACTATGGTCTGCTCGGCCATGGAGGTGCCACCAAAAGGAGACAGACTCCTTCCTGGCAAACTCTCTCCAGAACTCCCAGGAGCAGTGCTATAGGGGGAAAGGCATACAGGTATAGCCTTGGTCACGTATGCACTATGGTGTCCAGCTCAAGTGGGCTGGGTGAGTAAGAGAGAACCAGAGGGGACAGTGCAATTTCCTCTACTGAGTCGCCAACAGATCCACCTGGGCATTGTAATATCTTTGCCATATCTGCTCTACCATCTCGGGGTAAAGCCTCCATTCCCCAGGCCTCGGCCCTTGCCTCTAAAGGGCGTCTGCTCTCCAGTTCAACCGGCCCAGAATGTAAACAGCTCTCAATGAGAAGATTTTCCCCTGGGACCACAGGAGGATCTGCCGGGCCAGCCTGTATAGGGGTCGAGATCAGAGACCCCCCTGATGGTTGATGTAAGAGACCACTGATGTGTTGTCCATACAGACCAGCACATGGTGCTCCCCACCCCGTGTGGGATGCATTCGTCATTAGCATTACGCTACAATAAGGATCTCCCAGGACGGGACCTTGAGACAGGAATGCAGGTTCTATCCACATATCTAAAAAGGTGGTTCTCTATACCAGAGATAGCACACTTTTCTTGATGTTTAGTCTTAACCCCAGCTCCTTCATACAGGTGGGAGACATCTCGATGCCGGACTCCCAAAAGCTCTGATCAAGCTAATATCAACCAATCGTTGATATAGTTTATGATGCGGATGCCCCGAAGCCTTAGTCAAAGTTGCATCCATACATTTTCTGAAGAGCGGCAAGCCGAATGGGAGGACCCGATATTGGTTAACTTCGCCCCTGAAAGCAAACCTCACAATCCTCCTGTGAGCATTAAGAATGGACATGTGGAAGTACGCGTTCTTTAGATCTATCGTGACAAACCAGTCCTCTGACCTGATATGAGACACGACCTGCTTAAAAGTGAGCATCCTGAACCTGAGCCTCATAAGCGAGTGGTTCAAGGAGCGTAGATCTAGAATCAGACACAACACCCCATCCTTCTTCGGAACCACGAAGTACTGGCTGTAGAAGCCGGACTCTCTGAGTTAACAAGGGACCACCTCCATGGCCTCTTTCCTTAGGAGAGTGCATAGTTCCTGTTTCAGAATCAGAGCCTGCTTGGGACCCACCAGAGTGGGGGACACCATGTTGAAATGGGGAAAAGAGGACCCGAACGGAATCGAGTAGCCCTTCTCCTCTATGGCAGGCTTCCCCAGGCTGCCAGGAAGTCTCTTAAGGGAACCAGCCTCTTGAGCCATCCAGAGCAGCTTGAGCAGTGCCCTGCATCCGTTGGGGCCTCCAACGGCGGCGGGTTTCCTCCATCCGCTACGAAACTGAGCGGAGGTGGAGGAAGACAGCCGCTAGAGGTGGCTGCGACCTGAAGCACAGCCTGTGGCAGGGTTAGGAGTCTGACCTCCCGGTGGTGCTGAGGAGGGATGGGCACCATGTAATGAGGTTGAGTAGGTCAGCCTGTTATGCTTGCAACACACCAATCGTGTGAAGGCAACCCACAGCCTGACCCGCTGCCGCGTAAGCCTTGGCCACTAAATGCGAAGTGACTTGCAACGGTTTAGTGGGCAATACCGGGGCTTTAAGGGACGACGCTACACCTGGGGAAAGATAGCCAGCTAGCTTCTCTTCCACCCGTGACCTCCTCTTATAGCTGCCCTCTTTTTTGGAATATGAAATACCAGATACATTTGAGTAGAATTTTGATATTTTCACTCTCTCAGACAAGATATGCAGTAAATAAACATTGATTTTATTCTTATGCAATCCACATTTATATATTGCTATTTACTAGTAAGATTTTATGGTCGCTGTATATTTAAAAATAATTGCTAAATATACTGAGATGCTCAATGAGCAAAATTAGTCAAATCTACGGTGGCCGAGAAGTGCAAAACACATTAACAAATCCGAAAACAAATTAACAAATCCAAAAACAAAACAACAAATCCGAAAACAAATTAACAAATCCAAAAACAAAACAACAAATCAAAAAACAAATTAACAAATTCAAAAACAAAACAACAAATCCAAAAACACATTAACAAATCCAAAAACAAATTAACAAATTAGAAAACAAATTAACAAATCCAAAAACAAAACAACAAATCCAAAAACAAATTAACAAATCCAAAAACAAATTAACAAATTAGAAAACAAATTAACAAATCCAAAAACAAAACAACAAATCCAAAAACACATTAACAAATCCGAAAACAAATTAACAAATTAGAAAACACTAACAAATCCAAAAACAAAATAACAAATCCGAAAACAAAACAACAAATTCAAAAACAAATTAACAAATCCGAAAACAAATTAACAAATCCGAAAACAAAACAACAAATTCAAAAACAAATTAACAAATCCGAAAACAAATTAACAAATTCAAAAACACATTACCAAATCCAAAAAACACAACGACAAGTCAGACAAACCGGAAAAGGTAGGTATAGTTTGCGAATGGAAACTTACAGATCATTGGACAAGACACCTGTCAGTCAAGATATACAGGTGAGTGACAGGTGTCTCGTCCAATCATCGGTAAGTTTCCATTCGCAATCTATACCTACCTTTTCCGGTTTATCTGACTTGTCGTTGTGTTTTTTAGATTTGGTAATGTGTTTCGTGCAACGATTCAGACAAACCGGAAAAGGTAGGTAGTTTGTGAACGGAAACTTACAGATCATTGGACAAGACACCTGTCATTCACCTGTATATCTTGACTGACAGGTGTCTTGTCCAATGATCTGTAAGTTTACGTTCACAAACTATACCTACCTTTTCCGGTTTGTCTGAATCGTTGCACGAAACACATTAACAAATCCAAAAAACACAACGACAAGTCAGACAAACCGGAAAAGGTAGGTATAGATTGCAAATGGAAACTTACCGATGATTGGACGAGACACCTGTCATTCAAAATATACAGGAAGTATGAAATCTTATAACTTTGTTTCTTGTACATGTGTAAAATTGTCCGTTTACTTTAAACTTTTTTTATATTATTTGGATTAGTGCACCTTTAAATATAAAAAATAACAGAAATAAACATTGGCAAGCAAGGAGAAACTGGAATTAATCCAAAGATACTTTGAGAAAGGAAATTCATATGCAGTGATGTTGGAGATGCTGCAGTATATCATGACAAAAAAATCTAAGAGATTTTACGATTTGGCACATGTTTTACGCTGGATGACCTTCCTAACACAACCCTACCCATTTATCCGGGCTTGGAACCGGCACTGTTTGTGCAACTCTAATGGCTGGGTTCGGTTCCCTGACTGGGAATCGAACCCGGGCCGCGGCGGTGAGAGCACGAAATCCTAACCACTAGACCACCAAGGAACACAAACTGTGATAAACAATAACAGAGATGACTTTCTTGTTAACAATATACTTCTGATGGGAAAATTTTATATACAAAATCAAAATACTTGAAACCAATGGGGTTTTTTTTGCATTTTATAATGAGTTTTATTTCTTTCACAACAGCCCTAAAAGTGATTAGAAAGAAAAATGCAATGAATCTTTTGTCCTTTATAGAAAAATATGATTTACAGAATAAACCATAGCCCTGTTTATTTTTATCCTTTTTTTTTACTTTAATTTGATTATTATTATTATAAATTGTACTTATGTATGTGTATATATTTGTATTTTCATGCACCTGTTCTGTGTATTGTAATGTAAATTGTACATGTTATTGCCATGTTGTTTTTGCATATAGTTAATTGCTTAATAAATAAATAAATAAATAAATAAATAAATAAATAAATGTAGCATCTCCAACATCACTGCATATGAATTTCCTTCCTCAAAGTATCTTTGGATTAATTCCAGTTTCTCCTTGATTGCCAATGTTTATTTCTGTTATTTTTTATATTTAAAGGTGCACTAATCCAAATAATATAAAAAAAAGTTTAAAGTAAACGGACAATTTTACACATGTACAAGAAACAAAGTTATAAGATTTCATACTTCCTGTATATTTTGAATGACAGGTGTCTCGTCCAATCATCGGTAAGTTTCCATTTACACTCTATACCTCCCTTTTCCGGTTTGTATGACTTGTTGTGTTTTTTGGATTTGTTAATGTGTTTCGTGCAACGATTCAGACAAACCGGAAAAGGTAGGTATAGTTTGTGAACGTAAACTTACAGATCATTGGACAAGACACCTGTCAGTCAAGATATACAGGTGAATGACAGGTGTCTTCGTCCAATGATCTGTAAGTTTCCATTCACAAACTACCTACCTTTTCCGGTTTGTCTGAATCGTTGCACGAAACACATCAACAAATCCAAAGAACACAAGTCAGACAAACCGGAAAAGGTAGGTATAGATTGCGAATGGAAACTTACCGATGATTGGACGAGACACCTGTCACTCACCTGTATATCTTGACTGACAGGTGTCTTGTCCAATGATCTGTAAGTTTCCATTCGCAAACTATACCTACCTTTTCCGGTTTGTCCGACTTGTCGTTGTGTTTTTTGGATTTGGTAATGTGTTTTTGAATTTGTTAATTTGTTTTCGGATTTGTTAATTTGTTTTTGAATTTGTTAATTTGTTTTCGGATTTGTTAATTTGTTTTCGGATTTGTTAATTTGTTTTTGAATTTGTTAATTTGTTTTCGGATTTGTTAATGTGTTTTCGGATTTGTTAATTTGTTTTTGGATTTGTTAGTGTTTCCTAATTTGTTAATTTGTTTTCGGATTTGTTAATGTGTTTTTGGATTTGTTGTTTTGGTTTTGAATTTGTTGATTTGTTTTTAGATTTGTTGTTTTGTTTTTGGATTTGTTAATTTGTTTTTGGATTTGTTAATGTGTTTTTGGATTTGGTAATTTGTTTTCGGATTTGTTAATATGTTTTTGGATTTGTTGTTTTGTTTTTGAATTTGTTGATTTGTTTTTGGATTTGTTAATTTGTTTTTGGATTTGTTAATGTGTTTTGCACTTCTCGGCCACCGTACAAATCCCTACAAATGTAAAATGCTTTGCTTTTAAGTACTAATATATCAATTCTGGGCATTTTCTAAGAAGGATTTGGAAAGTCTAACCAAGCAGATGATCTTTCCAACTTTCCACTTGTTTCTTTTCCAGAACTTCTATTGCAGTTCTTTCATATCAGATGCAATTACAGGTGTGACTAATGAATATATGTGCTTTAAAAGAAGCACTTAAGTTATACACAATTTAAAATGTTGAGGAATAATACAGAAAATAGCGAATGAACAGAGCGGCCCAGACCATGTGTGTGTGTGTGTTTGTGTGTGTTTGTGTGTGTTTTTATGTGTAGGTGTAGAAGTAAGTGTGTATGTGCCAACAATTACTCCTGACCAGCTGAAGGACAAAAATGTAGCAGATCCTTTAGTTCTA
Organism: Silurus lanzhouensis; assembly: GCA_039877035.1. Lineage (NCBI taxonomy): Eukaryota > Metazoa > Chordata > Actinopteri > Siluriformes > Siluridae > Silurus > Silurus lanzhouensis. The sequence goes on along the minus strand of JBCEWE010000393.1, from coordinate 4,268,481 downwards.
CTTTAGAACTAAAGACAGGAGGCAGAATGAGGACAAAGGAGCAAAGGACAAAGCGTGACAGATTGTACAGTGAGGAGGTGAGAGATGAACAAGTACAGAAGAGAGAAAAGGAAAAGAGAAAAAATACCAATAAAACAGAGTGAGTATACAAGTGTCTTCATATATTCAATATAGAATAAAGTGGGAGCAAAAAACATTCATTTCTGGTGCCTTATCATTATTTGTATATAGACAAAAGACTTGATCGTCACTGCATCCATTTCAGAGTGTACAGTTTATTATGGTTTACTTTTTTAGCAATTCTACTATGAGCTCTTTGGCTAGAAAAAAAAACCTATTGGGAGATTTTGAAGTCCACAACAGGTGTACATTTTTCAGGCTATACAGTAGGGGAAATAATTATTTAATCCCCCTGCTGATTTTGTGGGTTTACCCATTACAAGGAAATGAACGGTTTAGATATATTATGCTATGTTTATTTTAACAGAGAGAGACAGAATATTAAAAGGATCCATTAAAAAAACTTTTAAAAAAGGCTATAAATTAATTTGTATTTGAATAAGTAAAATAAGTATTTGATTCCCTACAAACCAGCAAGAATTCTGGTTCCTACAGAACCAAATTAGTCCTGTATTTTTAAGAAAGTACTCCTAATATCAACTCGTGATGTGTATAATAGACATCCCTTAGATAATCACCCTCTTCCATTCAAACCTCTCCACCACCATGGGCAAGACCAAAACGCTGTCAAAGGACATCAGGTACAAGATTGTAGACCTGCACAAGGCATGACATTGTTTTCTTTTTAATGGTGAAAGGAGAAACACTTGTATTTGTTGTGTTCAAAAGAAATCAAAGGATATAGCTCAGGATTTGGATTAGTTGGTGTCTGAGAACCCTGTATCCTAAGGCCAATCTTCAGTGAGCAAAAGAAAGATATGTCCATGTAAAGTATTAACACTTTAGAGCTCATCCGTCACCTGACCCTTCTCTTCCTTGCCTGCTTTTTGTTCTCTTTTCAATAAGATGGATGCAGAGGAGCATTAAGGTGCTCATTACTTCCAACAGGGGGTACTCATGCACTACTCCGCCCGAGGGACATGTACATTTTTTTCCAATGTTTACCATTAGCGTTAGGGATGAAGCTGTCCAATCTGTGGTTATTCCAGGCTTGTTGGTATTATATTCCTATTTTTACAACAGTCTACAATTTCAATTTCTACAATAGTCTAATTTCCATAATTAGTCATTGTTACTCTCATCATATTATCAAGAGGCAGATGTAGAGGACAGGGTGGTATGGAGACTGATGATCCGCTGTGGCGACCCCTAATGGGAGCAGCCGAAAGAAGAAGAAGACTCTCAACATATTATCAGGTAATTTAAATAAAAAGTGAAATATTGCAAAACTGGGATTTCAATTTAAAAAGCATGACTGATATATTTCAGACATTATTTTCTAAAGAAAAATAAAAAAATAAATAGAAATATAAAAATTGTGTGTGTGTATATATATATATATATATATATATTATATATATATGGCCAAAGAAATAGAATGCTTGAAAATGCAATGCATTTAAAAGAAAAATTATCTTCTATGCATGATTTTATTTTCCAACAGTCTATTGCATTTATATACAGTATTAAACACACTATTTTGGTAGACATTTGTGGACACCTGACTGTAAGTCATATGTGCTTTTGGAACATCCCAATTCCCATTTAGTTTTATTTGTTTTTTTAATAACCTTCACTCTTCTGGGAATATGTTTCGCTAGTTTTTTTTTCCAGTGTGCTTGTTGAGATTTTTGATAATTCAGCCACAAGGATGATCTTCCATACAGACCCATCAATAGCATATGTTCATGGAGGTGGATTTGTGCACGGTAGCATTCATGCTGGAACAGGGTTCGGTCTATTAGTTTAATTGAAGAGAAAATGTAATGCTACCACATCCAAAGACACCCTATACAGCCATTCTGGACAAAAAACAGCACCGCTCCTTAGCAGAAGACTCATTCAGCTTGGCTGTAGAAAGAAGAGCTACAGAAGATTGATGGTTCCAACAGCGATCACACTGTACAGCAGTGCACTGAGCCAGGCTTATTCTTAATATTTTTTACTTTAATATTTAATATTTCAACTTTAAAACCATACACACTGCCACTGTAATGCCATTCACTCTTCAGTTATTATACTGCTTACAATGTTCACTTTTATAATGCTTGCACTGCACTGTAATTTTAATTCACTTCAAGCCTGTTGGTCTAATAGAAATTTGTACACAAAATACTATACTATTGTACACACCACACCTTCACAGGATATTAAGAAGTATATAAAAACATATAAAAAGTAGGAACACTGTATATACGTTATATACTTCTTTATATCCTGTATATTTATATATTTATTATTGTATTATGATAAATGGACAATGTAAATGTATGTACAGTATGTATGTATGTATGTATCTATCTATCTATCTATCTATCTATCTATCTACAATTGTGTGCCTCCAACTTTGTTTTAACAGTTTGGAAAAGAATCACATATTGCTGGAAAAGTTGGGTGTCCCAATATTTTTTTCTATATAGTGTATAGCTCACTTAATATTTGATCATATTTTAACACCCTAGCTTTCTGAGCCATGTAAGTGTTTCTGTGATCATGTATTGTTTGTTGTTTATGTGGGATTTTATGTGTATCTTCCCACCTTTCACACTAGAAACATTGTGGATGTGAGAACACTATCAGAAAACATTTGCTGCTTTGTGACATTCTTGGACAGATATAATATTCGCATGCTCAGACACTGCTCTCAATCTGTCACACATGAGACAGGAAGGGGGTGTGTGTGTGTGTGTGTGTGTGTGTGGTGTGTGTGTGTGTGTGTGTGTGTGTGTGTGTGTGTGTTGGGGGATCTGACATAATTCTGTCACCAGTGTTCATGAACACATGAGGCAAGAGGAAGTTGACACAATCCATGTGCATATTAGCAAATAAATGTGTTGGTGTTCTTGATGAATTCAGGGCCACAGAAAACAGCAGTCAGAATGGATTCACGTTTAAAATGTTTAAATTCAATGCAATTTTCAGCAATTCTTATGACCACTTACATAAAACATCCACATTTGAATGTTGTCCTTATATACTGATCATATCCAGGATATTTTGCATCGTTTGGTGGTTACGTGCATCACATCATTTTTTGTGCTGTGATTATGTGCCGATTAAATAACATGACCACTTTTGAATACCTTGCGTTCCCGTGTGACAACTTCAATTAAAACCGCATGCCCTTGTCACGAAGGCTAAAGCAGACACAATAGCAGTTTTATAAAAAGGCACTGGCAAAAGCAAATCCAAATTGTATTCAAAGACATGAATGCTAAACAGGCAGAGGTCAGGCAATCAGCTAGCAACATTCTAGGAAGCTTTGAGTTTGTTGTTGGCTCCTGGGTTGACCTAACAGTCCCCTAGCAATATGAAAAATGAAGGGAAAATGGAAAAATTAATCATGTGGAAATAAAACCACATGTGGTCCATGGGAAAAATTTGCATATAGAAATCATTAATTCATGTGAAAATATTACATTTGAATATACCAACCACATGGCCAAAAAACTTAACAATAAATGAACAGTGTTTCCATTTATAATTTATCAGTTTTATTTATTTAGTTTTATTTTGCTTGACAATTTTATGTACATTTTTACTATAGAAACATTATAATAGAAAAATAAAAGAAAGCGCACTTATTGTAATTAAATAATAAATTATGCATAAATGTGCTGTGTGCTATGTAAGAAACCATAACTTTATTCCCCTATTAGTTTTTTTATTGATTGATTTGTTTGTTTGTTTATTTTTTAAACGTAGTAGTGAAGTAGTGAAGCAGTTGGTGTTAGCTCCTTGTGGAATTTTTTGTTATAAGTTATTTTAACGTGTTAATGTTAAGTTTATCAATATTATCCTGTCCCTCGTCTCATTTATCAAAAATGAGATAGACACCACAAAAGTACATTTAAAAGTCATCCATTTATCAAAGTAAGGTAATTAGGAAAGGTTTATTATATCTACCTCACTGACTTTATGTTACTATGGTTACAACTGTTTAGCCTGAACAATTAAATTAATCATAACTAAACATTGTCCATCATAACTGACACATTTATACATAAAATCCAATGGTCTATTTGTAAACTGCACACTTGTAACACTTGGAACATTTAAAAATATTTTGACTCTGTATATATTGCATTAATTGTCTGGTTTATTAATCTGTTAAAAATGTCTGTACTTTCTTTTGCACTGGAAGCTCCTGATGCCAAGTCAAATTCCTTGTGTGTGTAAGCATACTTGGTTATAAAGCTATTTCTGATTCTGATTCTGATTATTAGGCAATGCATTAGTTTGGAACAGCAATAACTACAAATCGTTGAACACATGCCTTCCAGCCAATCAAAATCGCGCACTCACGCTGAACAATGTCAGGATTATATACACATAAATATTTTCCTTCAGCCCAAACACCCCCCCCCCGGACTATGTACTACATATATGTATGTGATTTGTTGCGCACCAGTTTTCCATTCACGATCATTAGCACTTGTGTATATTTTACTCATGTTCTCTGTCTTTTATTTGCTGGCTTTCAGAGTCATTGTTATGATTGTCCTCGCTTCTCATAATCATCATGCCAAGGTTATGTTTTTCTTGATTCTTCATTTTCGGTTTCTTTGTCTTGTGTTGTTACATGCTTGCCGACGATAATTAAAATGATCTGCACTTGCATACCCTTTCCACCTTCGCTCCTCATTAGGCAGTGTTCGTTGTGTGACCGTGTGTAGTGTGTGTGTGTGTGTGTGTGTGTGTGTGTGTGTGTGTGTACGGCTATCAAAAAAAGTCGGTCAGAAGTTGGCAAATGGTGCTGTATGCAGTATAGTGGCTATGCAAAAAATTTGTAATAAAATTAAATAAAAAGAATATATATATATATATGTGAAACAAAAAAAGCTAGGAAATAAACATCTAGGTGTCATAGAAGATCAACTAAAAAAATAGATTGAATGCCTTTTTCTTTTTTTTTTTTTGTTAGTGGTGCAAAATTGCTTTCTAAAAGACCTTTTACCAAAGTTAAAGATGAGGATGAACTATAAATTTTTTGCACACCAGTAAAGAGCATTGCAGCAGTGCCTTGCTGTGTGTATCAGTGCAGACTGTAGCACAATTGATTTTTAGAGAAGTGATTGTGAGCAGTGAAGGTCACTGGATAGGGGCTTAAATCAGACCAGGGCCAAGCGAGCATGCATACACATGCGCGCACACACACACACACACACACACACACTTTTACTCAACTGACCATAAATCACTATTCTCCCATATAGACTTTTTGTATAACTGTCTACTGAGAGAAATGATTCCGACTTTGGGGAAAACTGTTTTGAGAAATAAACTATATGTAAACAAGACAAGTTCGTAAAAAACAAGAAAGAGAAATGAAGTAGTGGGAGGAAGTACCGAGATGGATAAACTGAGAGCGTGCAATAAAAGAAGAGGTCTAAGTGCATTTCTGCTTCTTCTCTAAGGAGCTAAATGGGCCATAGCTCAACAAGAAGAGGGCAAACAATCTCACTTTATTATTTGACCTCACACAGACAAAACACGGGTTCATATAAATCAAAAGAAAAGTAAAATGCTTATGTTGAACCTCTGTGCTGATGGCGTTCTTCGTTCTGAATATTTTTTGCCAATTTAACAGTTATTATCAAGAAGAGATTCCAGAAGTGGTAAACAGTAACAAAGTAAATGTAATCCGTTACTGTACTTAAGAAATTTTATTGTATCTGTACTTTACTCAAGTATTTCCTTTTGGGGAGACTTTTACTTAACTTATTACATTTTAAAGTCAAATATGTTTTTACTCAACTACATTTTGTGAAATCTTTTAAACTAGTTTTGAACTAGTTTTAAACTAGTTTTAATCTTGTTTTGATTGCCACTTGGCAGTGGCAGATTTAGGCAGAGGTGACATGGGCAGGGCGACATCTTGCCAGGGGATGGCACGGGGTGTCCACGGTAAAAAAACTATAATTATTTTGTGTGCACCCACTGCCTGGAGAAGTTTTTTGACACATACACTCAGAAAGGAGAGGCAGGGGTTGGATGACGTCACGCCAGTAAAGAAAGCTGAATCCAAATTTGAATTATGGATGACAAAATAAGGACCAAACCCTCGAGAGCCCAATAAAAAAAAGGAAAGAAAAAGGGGGGAAACAAGCAAAAGATAAAAGTGTGTATGCAGCTCTATCACTCATTTTGTTATGAGGATAGTATAGGCTAATGCATTTAATGAAATAGGCTTAAAACTGTATATCACTTGGGTAATGCTATTTTGCCTGCTATGCATTTCTGCATAGATCAACAATATTGATTTTAGCTTACATAACATTATAATTTATAATATGTTATGTATCATGTGTGTAGCAGCAAAACAATTACAGCCTAATTAGTCTAGTTGGATTGTAGTTAAACATCACTTATTGATTTGGTTACCTTTAACTAAGGTGGTCATAAAGGTTTTCTGTGTTTATACTGAATAGAGTTCAGTAAGAGGGAATCTGCAGTGCAGCTTAAAAGGCTATTTAAAAGACATATATATTATAAGGATATAAAAACATATATATATGTTGTATGTATCTTATTGCTACAATTAGCCAAGAAGTTGTTTGGTTCTTGGTTCTGAGAGTTTAATAAATTGTGCACAATGATGTGTATTTAATTGTGCAATAAATGCATGTAGGGTGATATTTATACATGAAAGGGAGCAGAAATGTATGCAAATTTGTGTGAATGTGAGTTAAAAAGCAGGCAGAACAATCAGAGAGGAATAAATGATGGAAAAATCTCCTGACTCGAACAGCACCCGTGGCCGTTGAAAAGGAGGTTTTGGGCTCATGATAATTTTTAGATATCAATGAATGTTTAACTTAATATTATAGTAACATATGAGCCTTTTTACATAAATTGAGTTAATTAAGTGAAGAGTCTTGTGATAAAAATGATTAGACATTATAGCCATAATAAATCATAGTACTTGGATACTTAAATACATTTGAAGGCAAATACTTCTGTACTTTTACTTAAGTGAAAGTTTAAAATAAGATAAGATATACCTTTATTTGTCCCACAGTGGGGAAAATTCTGTTACAGCAGCAAAAATAAAAACAATTGCAAATAAATTAAAGAATAAAGACATAATACTGTATAAAGTATATACACACAACACAATGTATAAATACAAAAAAGAAGGAAAAAAGAGACCATGAATAAGTAGTTACTCTAACAGACATATTCCACATAGGTAATACTGCACGGTTTAAAATTATTGTTATTGCATATGTGTTTTAAAAAAAAACTTTGGTATAGTTTTTATTGCACAGTTAAACAGTAATAACAGTGTATATTTTGGTGAGTGGTTCACTGGGAGCCGCTTTGATTGTAAAGTCTAATAGCAGCAGGGAGGAAAGACCGTCTGTATTGCTCCTTCAGACACTTAGGATATAACAGTCTGTCACTGAAGGAGCTGCTCAATGAAGAAACTGTATTATACAGGGGGTGAGAGTCGTTCTCCAGCATTAATGATAGTTTCCATCCTCCTTTCTCCCACCTTCTGTACAGTGTTCAGGGGAATCTCCAGGATTGAGCTGGCCTTCCTGATCAGCTTGTCCAGTCTCTTTCAGTCTGCAGTAGAGATGCTGCTGCAACAGCAGACCACACCACAGAATATGGCTGAGGCCACCACAGTCAAAACATTTCTTCAGTATCTCTCGCTGCACTCCAAAAGACCTAAGTCTCCACAGCAGAAAGAGTCTGCTCTGTCCTTTCTTATAAATTACCTCAGTATTGTCTGTCCAATCCAGTTTGCTGTTCAGATGAACACCCAGGTATTTGTAAAAGTCCACTCTCACAATGTCCTTTCCCTGAATGTTCACTGGTGATAATGAAGTTTGTTTGTGCCTATGAAAATCCACCACCAGTTCAGTTAAGGGAAGCACTTTCACTGGAATAACATTTTACCTGCTGTATCTCTGCTTTTACTCAAGAATTTTCATGAAATGATAAAAGCAAGTTTGAAAGAGAACCTACTTGATTTGTGACATCACTGCATTCATTCATAGATGGTATATTTTAACATTGGAGTATGTTGATGTACGTCATGGAGTATGTTGGAGTATGTCATATCTGGTTATCACACACATTTTCCTGCCTGTCTTGCATGACGTTGTAGGAGAACCCCATTAGCCATGAGTTGTCATCCATAATTAACTGTATTCATTGATAAGAATAAGTATGAAATATATTAATCTTAATTGCTAATATTACTATTTTATTTGTTACAGGCCTAAACCCACTTAAACACCAGCATGTGAGATTTTGGTGCTCTGTTTTGCTCTGTTATTGTAAGCAAAAACACTTCCAACACAACACATCTACTGTAGGCTCTGGCATATTGTCTGACTTTCTTCCAAGCTCTGTTCCAGAGCTTCTGCCAGTGTGCCCACCTGTGAAGACACCAAGCTGACAGAAAAGCCTATAGATATGTCATCACAGCCCACTTGTAACTGCACATGGACCTTCAGTTTAGTGTGGTATTGAGTAAAAGACAGCATCGGACACCACTGTAATCCACATATGGGTGCAAGACTGAACTATACTATTTTATGTGCATAACATCTTTATCACTATTAATTAACTATTAAAATGATTTCATATGTTAGAAATGTGTCCATAATGTGCCAAATAATTAATTCTCATATATATATGTATATATGTAGTGCCTATGGTATTGATCTTATGGAAGTAGCCAAAAGACGCTAACATCTACCTAGGTTCGATGAGAGGTAGGTTGGGCCAATTCACACGAACAGCTGACGATTTTATTGCCTTCTTACAACAGTGCAAAATAAATGACACAATAATGTTAAAACAAAAAAAGGAAGAGCTCTTTAAAATAATAAAATAATAAAGTAAATTCCCCTTAAATGTTCAATTGGTTTCGTAAGTGAATGTGGAATGTGGATCCAAAGTTCTGTGACTGTGTGTTTAAGTAAGCATTAATTTCCGTGTCCTCAAGTGCACTTGGTGTAACACTACTGTGTGTGAATAATGCCTTAACTGGCACGCTCGACGTAAATCAGGATTCCTCTGGTGACAAATCAACGGCTGGCCACTCCGTTAAGATCATCTACCAGTCTCGCTGGGCAAGGCTCGCCATCTCGGTTCATCCAGACTTTCTAGTACTCAAAAAAAAAAAACAATCTGCACAAACGGTACAGAAAAAAACAATTCAGTTCTCTTTTCCTTTTCTAACATGAGACCTCATTAACTTCTTTTTCTTTTAAAGTGCATGTTACCAATATTTAGGAATACACTTCAATCTATTAGTCAAGTTACATCAACTATTCACACTTACAATTTCATTATTTGTAATAATATTTCTGGTATTTCTGGTTACACATCAATTCCTTTAAACTCCATCATACATTCAAAATTACTCTGTTTAAAACAGGTTTAACATGGAAATTAATTAGCATAAGCAATAAGCAAGAAAAATGGAACTTAACACAATCAATTACATTAACCATGTACCTTGGATATAATAAACATGTTGTATTCACTCAAATTGCATAAACAATAATTACAAAATAAATGACATGTAATTTTTACATGCTATCCTAAACCATTCTGTTCCACTCACATGCTAGCGCACCGATGCTAACGAGCTACAGCCTTAGCCACCCTTTAGCATTGTAACACCATGAAACATAACTAAGTAGATCAACCTTGTAATTATAAAGACACGTTGTTTATTTGGATTTTAACTTTACAGATAACTCTGCAAACACTCCGTCTGGTTTTTAGTTTTAAGGTAATTCCCCAATAACATTTTAGCACCATGATCAGTAGCATCATACTTAGCAAAATGTGCTTTCACTCACCGGAGTTTCAATTGGTTTTACTTGGAATTATTTCCTCTGCTTCCTGCTGGTTTTAGAATTCTAGAAGTGTTATTTCTGCTGGTTTTAGAATTTTAGAAAGGGTATTTCTGCTGGTTTTATAATTTTAGAAGGGGTATTTCTGCTGGCATTCACGAGAAGATGAAAAAACAAAAAGGGGGGGGAAAGCTGATAACTAAGGCTCTAATCGAGTCAGCCCCCAACGCCCCCTATGGTTGGGAGTAAAACTACAGCATAGTAGCCCTTATTTCTCTATGGGTTATATATACATATATATATATATATATATATATATATATAATATATATATATATATATATATATATATATATATATATATATATATATATATATAAAATACTTGTGGACAAAAGTATAAGGATACCTTCTTTTTCCAACCACATGTGTGTCACATAATTACGAGGAGAGCGGATGCAAGTGCATTTTAATTAAATGCAAATATGCAAAATTATTTAAATGAAAACACAAATCAAAGAAACAAAGGAGTGAGAACCATAAACTGAACCAGCAAAGGACAACCATGGGCTAATGTGAAACATCAGTGACATGCAATCAAGACATAGAAGTGCAGTGGCTGCTGGAAAATGTGATCTATGTTCATAATCCTGCCGAAAGTTATTATATCAGTAAATGACCTGATTTTTTCTATGAATTTGAACTCTGACTGCACCCCTGGCCCCTTCAACCTACATCAGTGCCTGATATTAGTAAAGTTATTGTGGCTAAATAAGCACAAATGTTCAAAAACACACGTAAAAAATATAGTGAAACATCTACCAAGGAGATTATTTTAACATCAAATGGGGACTAAATGCAGAAGCACATAGAATCTTATGGTAGATAGAATCAGTTGTCCACAAACTTTGGGTGATATAATGAATAGATAGATAGATAGATAGATAGATAGATAGATAGATAGATAGATAGATAGATAGATAGATAGATAGATAGATAGATAGATAGACAGACAGACAGACAGACAGACAGACAGACAGACAGACAGACAGATAGATAGATAGATAGATAGATAGATAGATAGATAGATAGATAGATAGATAGATAGAAGTAGGGCAAATAATGTGAACAAAAAAAATCAGATATACAGCCTCTCATCATAAAATATTATTTACTACCCATTCTGACTGCAATGGAGATAACCTCACACAGCTCTGATCTGTTCACATCTATTTTATGACACTGCAAGTGGTAGGTGAAAAAATCAATAAAATTTGAGAGCTGCAGTTCACGGGGTTGACAACACCGTTAAAGGTTAACACGTGGCGCACATTTGAGTCGGGCAGAATAATGACTTTACCACCTGCTATAACTACGTGTAACACATAAATGCATTGGGTCTACAGTATGCGGACACAATGTGATAATGGATCAAAAAAATAATAAAGGAGTAAACATTTTAGGGGTGGGCTCTTATTGTAAAATAATCAGTGGGGAACTTAAGTGTGGTTGTGGTGTTGTGATGGGATTTAATATGGCCATTATCACCCCAAAGTTACAAATGACATAAAGAATCCATTCATTTAAACATATCTCCTAACAATGTGCTAATGATTACCACTTTAAATTAGGTTTGAAACCTTCTGGAGAATCAATTAGACAATAATTTCCTGTTAATGGTTTTGTAATGTATTCTACATACATTGCAGTAGAATAAATGATGAACGCAAAGTCCTAAATATGAATACCTGGCAACCTTTTCGCAATTTACATGCAAGCACCACATTTTAGGTAAATGTAGTTTTCCTTTCCAGGTGTTGTGAACTTTCTTTGGAAGCGCTGCTCCATTCCTACCCTCTCAAATGTAAAATCGTTTCGATCTCCTTTCGATTTTCTTTGCCTGAAAGAATTCTTTACTATATCTAAAAATATATAGAGCATCTAAAGAGATCCTAGTGACAGTATGGGGAAGAATTACAGTGCATCTGGGAAAGTATTCACTGCGCTTTGGACCTCAGACTGGGGCAACGGTTCATCTTCCAACAGGACAACAAACCTAAACACACAGCCAAGATAACAAAGGAGTGGCTACGGGACGACTCTGTGTATGTCCTTGAGAGGCCCAGCCAGAGCCCAGACTTGAACCCGATTGAACATCTCTGGAGAGATCTGAAAATGTCTGTGCACCGACGCTCTGCTTTCAACCTGATGGATTTTGAGAGATTTTGTATAGAAGAACTGCCCAAAAATAGGTGTGCCAAGCTTGTAGCATCATACTTAAAAAGACTTGAGTCTGTCATTGGTGCCAAAGGTGCTTCAACAAAGTATTGAGCAAAGGTGGTGAATACTTATGTACATGTGATTTTTTTTATATATTTTAATTTTTTAATACATTGCAAAGAATTTAAACAAACTTCTTTTACGTTGTCATTATGGTGTATTATTTGTAGTATTCTGAGGAAAGTAATGAATTTAATCAATTTTGGAATAACATAAAATGTGGGAAAGGTGAAGCGCTGTGAATACTGTATGGATGCACTGTACATCTGGCAGGAACAGTCAGGTGTATTTATATATGATTACTTTTATATATATTTTTGAAAATGCAAGCACTGAAAGTACTGCAAATAAGGTTTTTCTATGCACATTTGGAGCACATATTAAAATTAATACGAATTGCAAAAATAATAAATGAACTAAAACAAATATTGTAAAAAAAAAAAAAACAAAGGAAGTAAAAATATTGTGCATATTAGTGAGCCTTATTGTATGATAACTCTAAACACTTAAGAGCTATCATGACTTGGCAGCTTGGCAGTTTCCTTTATAAAAATACAAAAAATAAAAAGTACAAAAGCTAAAAAAGCACGAGCACAAGATTGATTGATTGATCATAGGGGAGCTTTATGAACTAATGATTATGATGATGATGATGATAAAGGGTTGAGGTGTTTTTTACTTGTCATATGTACATTGCAGCACAGTCAAATTCTTCTTCATATATTCACCAAAAGAAATTGATGGATTGATCATTGAGGAGCGTATTCAACCGATGCGCCAAAATTTTAATTGCTATTTCTCATTTTACCCTGAAAAACCCTGACTCATGGGTTTATAATTACTTTCTTCAGCATTTTATTCGTATAAGTCTAGGATAAAAATCTGCTGTTTTCAAATAATGGAAAGCGGTTGGAATGGTGGTTAGAATTATTGCATCCTGCACAAAACCTGTGCCAGACTCATATGCAGAACATGGTCCAGTGTAGAGACCCCTAAAAGGAGCAGCTGAAGGATACCAACAAAAACAAATTTTTTGTTTCATCCCAACTGTTAAATTATTAAATTGTACCTATGTGTGTATAGGGGGTGTGAACGTGTATGTTTCTGTGTGCATGGTGCTCTGTGATGGACTGGTGTGCCATCGGGGGTGTTTTTTGATTCTGTCTAAAACTGTTAGTAAATGTTAGTAACAGTAAATTATAAATATGAGCTCTCTTTCTCTCTTTCTCTCTTTCTCTCTCTCCTCTCTCTCTCTCTCTCTCTCTCTCTCTCTCTCTCTCTCTCTCTCTCTTCCTCTCCCTCTCTCTTTCTCTCTCTCTCCTTCTCACTATCTCAATCTCATATATTCAAAGTAGAAATAATCAGAGAACTGTCATATGTCATATTTCTTGTGCGAGATAATTCAAGAACGAAAATCTCTATCACTAAACTTGTCATCAACACAGTTAAAGGCTTTAATACCATTGCTCCTCACAGAGATGTACACTTCACCATGGGAGTGTTATAAATCTGACAACACAATAAGATTAGCATCCAGTGTGAGATTCATCATATCGCTGCAAAAATAATATAATTGGGAAAAGGCCAATAAAAGCTTCAGGATAGAATCATAAATACAGTAAGTGTGAAGACAGGTATTATTTGGAATAAGGGAAAGAGGGAATTTCATTGTATGGCTAAGTTTAATATTTAAATCAACATGAATAATGTACTAAGCAAACCAAAAAAAAACTAAAGTAAGCAGAGGTCAGATCACAATGCCATTGGCACAAGGCTGAAGCAGGACCTCAGCTGTTAAACCTTTTTTTTTTTTGGCAGAGTGGGGCCTATAGGAGTAATCTGGGACCAGCAATATGTGTTTGCTTGGTGTCATATCCTTCACAGGCTGGGGATCATGGGAGTTGGCTAACAGGGCATTGCAGACATAGATAGGGCAGTATTGGCAAATGAGATTCTGAAGACATCCTCTAAAAGGGTCAAATAATTGAGTGTCAGTGATCCCATAGGCCCAAGAGATTGAAGCAATGCTTTGCTGATGACCAGTACTGCAAGTTTGAGGAAAGAACCATGACTTGTATTACTGAGTAACTACTGAAGTGTTTATCTTTTATGTCTTGGATACTAGTTTCTGAGCACCTCTGAACAGAGAAAAGTCCTTACTGGACATACTTACTTAATCACCTGGCCTTTTAATGGTTCAAAATAATGTTCATCAGAGACTGTTTTTAACGTACGTGAACTGCATAAGAAAGATGCCTCCTGCTACATTGAAGAGTGGGGTTGGAATGGTGGCAAAGTGTGAGTGGAAATTATGATTGTCAGGTTTATAAAAAAAACACCCTTAGTCCTTACCACAATGTCAACAGCAGGCTTAGGGTCACACACCAAGAAGTCACAAAATACAGATTAATGGACTGTGGCGATTTCAAAAATGCCATTTCGACAATGACATAAGTGCAACTGCCAGCAGGCTGAAAATGATGAGTCTCAAACCCCATAAGTGAGCGCAGCATGGGACAACATCAAACTGGACACAGGACACAAAAAGAAAAAACAAGGACCAACCACCAGCATACTACATCTCGCTTGATAGTTAAGTACACATAATATAAATGCTGCAATAATGTAAACTGTCTTGCTAAAAGACTTTTTGACATATGGGAAGAAATTTAACCATTCTTCTAGTACATTGGAACCATTGGTTTAGATACATTTTCCAGTTTCTCTTTTTGCTTCTTTCTTGCAACTAGCTTTTTGAATGAATGCTCACCTAACTTGTAAACTGAGGCATTTGACATAAAACCCCAGAAAATCTGCTAGTCTATTAGCTCTAGTCCAGTCTATGTTCACCAATATGGTTTTCAAATTACCGACAATATCTACAGTACATATGAAAATTATTTACAGCGCTTCACTTCTTTCACATTTTGTTATGTTACAGCCTTGTTCCAAAATGGAATAAATTCATTACTTTCATTAACATTTTATAAACATTACCCCATAATGATAAAAAAAAATCACAGGTACTGTGTATTCACAGCCTTTGCTCAATACTTTGTTAGGTCCAGAGCACTCTGGAGCATGTTTTCATCAAGGATGTCTCTGTACATTGATGCACTCATCTTTCCCTCGATCCTGACTAGTCTCTCAGTTTTTGCCCCTAAAAAACATCCCCACAGCATGATGATGCCACCCCCATGCTTCACTGTAGGGATGGTATTGGCCAGGTGATGAACCGTGCTTGGGTTCCTCCAGACATGATGCGTGACATTCAGGCCAAAGGGTTTAATCTTTGTTTTTTATGGTCTGAGAGTCCTTCATGTGCCTTTTGACAAACTTCAGCTGGGCTGTCATGTGACTTTTACTGAGGAGTGGCTTCCATTTGGCCACTATACGATAAAAGTCTGATTGGTAGAGTGCTGCAGAGATGGTAGTACTTCTGCAAGGTTCTTCTCTCTACACAGGGAACGCTGAAGCTTTTTCAGAGGTTCTTGGACACCTCTTTGACTAAGGCCCTTTCCACCACGATCCCTCTGTTTGGCTGGTCAGCCCAGTCTATTAAGAGTCCTCATGGTTCCAAACATCTTCCATTTACAGATGATTAAGGCCACTGTGCTCATTGGGACCTTCAGTGCTGCAGAAATTAAAATTCAAATCTTATTTTGGGGGTCTACAGTCAATTCCTAAAACTTCATGGCTTAGTTTGTACTCTGACATGCTATGTTAACTGTGGGACCTTATATAGACAGGTGTGTGCCTTTCCAAACCATGTCCAATTACCACAGGTGGACTCCAATCAAGTTGTAGAAACATTTCGATGATCAGTGAAAACAGGATGCACCTGAGCTCAATTTTGAGCATCATGACAAAGGCTGTGAATACGCCAATAAAATTTATAAATTTTTTTAATTTTTAATAAATTTGCATAAGTATTAAACAAACTACTTTCACATTGTCACTATTAGGTTTTGTTTGTAGAATTTTGGGGAAAATAATGAATACAATTAATTTTGGAACAAGGCTGTAACATGACAAAATGTGTAAAAAGTAAAACCCTGTGAAACCCTTACTGGGTGCCCTGTATTTCTAAGTGGAATCAAGGATGTTGGAAATGTAACATGGATGCCGAGACAATATTTATCAGTGTGTATCTAAACGGTTATAGTGAGACCTTGGTGTCCAGTGGCTAGGAAATTGTGGCTCTAGAAGAGCATTAAAGCATTTGTAGAATAGATCAACTCCATCTGGAGTAGACTCTGGCAGAAGAGACATAATCTTAATAGATCTGGGCAATTTGCCTAACAATGTCCCAGTTAATTATTGGGACAAATCAGGATTCAGGGAACATGGTGTCTGTATTTGAGGTTGATGAATAAATTTGTGATACATGTTTGGCTTGGAAAAAAAAATAAAAAAAACAGGACTTTTCTGTTATACACTTTTGTATTTGATGGGAGAAATACACAATGAACATAAACTTTACCTTCCAACCAATGGCTCCTTCAGCACCAGTTTAACAACTGTTTATCCATTGTCCTTTCAATGTTACAGCTCCTTTCCGTTGGTGTCTCTTTTTCAAAGAAGCTGTGGTACAGTGTATGATGCAGTAAGAAATGTGGAACAGTAAAAACCTTGATGCTACAGAGAATAGCCCCTTTCCCTGTATCTAAACATCATATATATATAAAATACAATATATGGACTAAAGTGTTGGGATATCTGATTTTTCCATACAATATCCATGTGATATTTTTCCAAAATGTTACCACAGTCTGGGAGACACAATTGTATAGGATGAATCTGAACGCTGTAGCATGAAAATTTCCCTTTACTTGAACTAGGAGATCCAATACTGTTCCTGCATGACAATGCCGCTGCACACATTAATACATCAGAGTTAGACTTTTTTATACCTACGGAGGAAATTTATTTTGTTTCAGACATACTTAAAAATCCATTTTGAAGTAAAGCTAGATATCAGGAGTAGAGGTCGGCCATCCCCGTCGCTAGCTAGCTTGTCTTAGCTGGGAAAGGCCTCTGAGGAGCGGAGCAAATGCTCAAATTATGAGTCTGCATCTCTGGTGAGTAGGTCGTATTTTTGTTACATTTTTAATGTTTTTGTCATGTTTTTAGACAAATATTGATTCTGAGCTACGCCAGATGATGTAGGTGGCACAGTTTAGTTGCAGTTGCAGTTGTAGTGTATATATATATATATATATATATATATATATATATATATATATATATATATATATATATATATATATATACACATATACACATACACAAAATGCAGGATCTCAAATGTAGGATGTAATTAATAACATACGTTCTCCATATCTAACTCATATTAAAAATATTTCTAAATAAAATAAAAAGAAATAAAATCACTTAGATTTTATTACAATTCATTCAACCATTCAATGTAAATACCTGACAGTGTTTAAAAAAAAAAAAAAAACACTGCATTCCACACTGACACTGTATAATATAAATCCGGTTTGTGAACTGGGTGAATAAATAATTAACCTTACATTTCAATGCTGCCAGATCAGCTTTTTTTCAGATATGTATTTTTCATGACCAGATATATTGTATTATTTACTGCTGTTTTTCAAAATTAAGTTCTGGAGGGCATGGCCAACAAGATGGTTCAGGACTGACACTCTCTCTCTCTCTCTCTCTCTCTCTCTCTCTCTCTCTCTCTCTCTCTCTCGCCTCTCTCTCTCTGTCTCTCTCTTTCTTTTTCTCTCTCTCTCTCTCTCTCTCTCTCTCTCTCTCTCTCTCTCTCTCTCTCTCGCCCTCTCTCTCTCTGTCTCTCTCTTTCTTTTCTCTCTCTCTCTCTCTCTCTCTCTCTCTCTCTCTCTCTCTCTCTCTCTCTCTCTCTCTCTCTTTCTACACATAAACAAACACAAGACTTATGTCAGCATATACAAAATTTTACACTTTTAATTAATTTAAATATATCAAAAATAATAATAAGTAAGATTAGAAGGTCTCTGGAGGACTGGGGATGCGCACGAATGCCATCACAAGTCCCAAGCTCAAAATAAAATGATGCAAATCTGCCACAGAGACATTTAAATTGAGAAATGTTTGACATATGGCGATGCTGCAACAAGTCATTTGGGGTGATTTGACTCACACTTCAAGAGCAGAAGGACATCACTGGAAGACGACAAGAGATCAGGAAGACCTTCAACGAGCTCAACCCCGGAAATGTCAAAACCATTCGGCAGCTTGTGTATGATAATCATCGGTGAACAATTCACATGATCTCACTTCTGCACCCACCCTACTCGCCAGATAAAGCTCCTGCAGACCTCCCCCTCTTTCTGAAGATGAAGATTGAACCCAAAGATCACTGTTTTGTCACAATTGCGAAAATCCAGCTCAAATCACAGATGGTGTTTGACACAGTTGGAAAAGAACATATTCCAGAAGTTGCATGAATGCTGGGAGTGCTGTATTACTGTGCAAGGAGACAATTTTGCAGGTGATAGTGTGTAAACTTAAATAAATAAAGTAGTTTCTTGTAAACAGAGCTAGTTTTGAAAATATTTGTAACACTTAGTCTTTATTTCTTTAATCCTTAGTCTTCCTGTTAGGTCAAACCAGTCTTGCCATTATACTGTACCTTAAGTAGAATCACTACTTGTTGGCAAACTGAGAGACCAATTTACATAAATACTGTAGAGCTCTGGTGAAAATCCCAGAACTTCACAAATCAGCCAATCACAAACAAGCATCCATGCAGTTGTTATTTAATTTTAATATTCGATGTGAATATAAACCAAATCTCTTGCATGATTTAATGAAATGCACAACTTTCATGTGATTGACTGATTGTTTAAATGTCCAGCTGTTCCTAATAAATATATTGTATAGTAATATATAGTTTGTACAGCAATTATAAACAACAGATGCAAGTATAGTCAAGCTCTTGCATCATGGGAGCTTTTCTCATGGCATTGTACTAACATCTCTACAGCAGCAGTTATCTTTTATTGCATCTCTGACGACTTTACAAATGTGCACCCATTTTGTTTTTATATTGTTGTGACAGATAAGTGTGTGTGGTTTTTTTTTTTTTATTCTAGTCATGAGTGCTTCATTCTGCCTTGAGTGCAAGTGTTATGTATGGTATATGTTTATATCTCAGGAGCTGTTCGTGCTGTCATTGTTATCAGGCCTCCGTTTTAGTTCGAGGAATGGTATTTCACTAGCAAGAAAAAAATTTTACGAAAAGATAATTTCTTCTAAACAGAAATGTTTAAATAAAAAACATTTCACCACATTCTGACAATTTATTACATTTTTTATTTAGAATACTTTATTGATCCACGGGTAAATTATTTGTTCTTCACATATCCCAGACAGTGTTAGGCATGTTACAGTGCCCCTGGAGCACAGAGAGTTAAGGGCCTTGCTCAGGGGCCCCAAAAGCTTTAACCACTGAGATACCCCCTCTCTTTAAGATGCTCTGCTTCAAGGAGTATCACATGTTGCCAGCATTAGAGGAATCTGTGCTGAACCTTCAGAATGAGCACTATGATATCTTGTAGTTTAAAATACATGTTACTTGTAGGCTGTTGGTTTAACCAAACAGAGTTTGAGTTGACAGCACTGAGGCCATCTAGCAGGACTATAATAACATCTGCATTGTCCTTTGTTTGGATGGTCAGAGAGCTCACTAGTCAGTAGCTAGAAAATGGAATTGCAATGTAATGAAAAAGTGTGTGTAATTTAATTACATATGTTTTGTGTCATTTTTTTTTAGTATAGAGTACACACAAGGTGAGAAAGCAGTGTTCTAAAGGGAAAAAGTGATCAATAAGTTAAACACTTTTTTTTTTAAACTTAGCAGAGCAACATTTTCTCAATAGAAATTTATAAAAGGAGGATAAAAAATATAGGCAAAATGACATCTGACACAATGGGGAGAAATTGGGGTTTAACACTGCACTAAAGACAACATGTTTTGACTGGCAGCATGGTTTCAGTCTGTGTCTGATTACCATGCTGCATAAGTTAAATGAGGCATTGTGAACATGCAGGAACAATGACCTGCCTGATAAAGCCTGGCAATTTAATGTCTTTACAACCCATTTTTGCCCTTAAAGGTATAATTTGTTTTTTTTTTTTGTGTGTGTGTGTGTGTGTGTGTGTGTGTGTGTGTGTGTGTGTGTGTGTGTGTGTGTGTGTGTGTGTGTGTGTGTTGTTAAGATCACCTAAACCAAGTACAAGTCAATACCAAGACCACAGTGTGTCAAGACCAATACTAAGGCCTAAGCAAAGCGAAACAGAGTCAAGACTAAGATCAGCCCAGCACTCCTCAGATTCATCTGGAAGATGATCCACATAACCCTAACCATAACAAGTCATAATAAAATATTAATAAATAATAATGTAATTATGGTAATGATAAGTAAAAAAAAAAAAGTGAATTTGGTTATGAATTTTCTATTGGTTTCTATGAGCAAATAAATACAAATACTTTATTCAAATTACTTACAAATCTTTATTCATGTTTTATCATAGACCGAACATAATATTAATAGTTATAGTGTAAAGTACATGAGGAAAGTATTCACTTTTTAAACATTTAGTTGTTACAGCCTTATTCCAAAATGGATTAAATTCATTACTTTCCTCAAAATTCTACAAACATTACCCCATGATGAAAATGTAAAAGAATTTTGTTTTAAATGTTTGCAAATTTATTTAAATAAATAAATAAATAAATAAAAATGTATGTACTGTACATAAGTATTCACAGCCTATTCTCAACATTTTTTTAAAGCACCTTTGGCACCAATTACAGCCTTAAAACTTTTTTGAGTTTTATGCTACAAGCTTAGCACACTTATTTCTGGGCAGTTTCTCCCATTCTTCTTTGCAGAACCTCTCAAGCTCCATCAGGTTAGACGGGGAATGTTGGTGCACAGCCATTTCCAGATGTCTCCAGGGAGGTTCAATTGGATTCAAGTCTGGTCATTCAAGGACATTCACAGGAAAATGCTGGCACGCTTTCATAGTGACCATCAGGGTCCTGGTTACCTCCATTACTAAGGCCTTATCCTCCGATCGCTCAGGTTGCCCAGGCAGCCCGGTCTAGGAAGAGTCCTGGTGGTTCCAAACTTTTTCTGTTTATGGATGATGTAGGCCACTGTGCTCATTGGGATCTTCCATGCTGCAGAAAATGTTCTGTACCCTTTCCTAGATTTGTGTCTTGATACTATTCTGTTTTGGAGGTCTACAGGCAATTACAGTCCAAACTTTGACTTCATGGTTTGATTTGTGCTCCGACATTTTTTTATGAGTTTTGAATGAATGAATTTAAAAAAATGAATTTAATCCATTTTGGAATAAGGCTGTAAGAAAAACTAAAGCGCTGTGAATACTTTCCGGATGCACTGTAGGTTCTGCTGTTATGATATGATTCTTTAACTGACTGTAGATAAGACATTACTTACAATCTCACACTGGTGTTAATGATATTTCTCACTCTCTGTTGTTTGTAATGATTAAAAAAATTATAACCACACTCTTGGTATCACCCAAATAAAAATGGGTTGCTCCTTCTAAGTCTGATCCCTCTCAAAAGCTTCTTCCTCATGCCATCTATAGGGACACAGTCACAGTCACCCCAGGCTTGCTCAAATGGGATAAATACATATTTTATTATAAGTGAATTTATATATTTCAAACATTCTGTAAAGTTGCTTTGAGACAATGTTCATTGTTAATAGCGC
The DNA here is from genome assembly GCA_039877035.1 of Silurus lanzhouensis. Taxonomy (NCBI): domain Eukaryota; kingdom Metazoa; phylum Chordata; class Actinopteri; order Siluriformes; family Siluridae; genus Silurus; species Silurus lanzhouensis. Next base: position 4,246,439 of record JBCEWE010000393.1, on the reverse strand, counting down.
TACTAAAATAAAATTGAATTGAATATGATATATTGTAGTTGAATTTGTGCATAAGGATTCGATCTGCTTTTGGATAACACTTTCCTATTCATCTCATTTATGGCCACTGCGGCTTCCTCAGGAGAGGAGAAGCACACAAATCCAAAGCTTTTGAAGTGTGCATTGTAGATAATCACTCGGAGAAGAATAGTAAGGAGTTACAATAAACAGTGAATGGGCCGCTTATGTGATTGTGTCTATAGACCAAAATATAAACAGAACAGCTACTTTTGTTAGTATCAGGGTACTGGTATTGCATTTTTTCAGTACACAGCATGCACCTTTTCTTGTCTTTTCAGGTAGCAACTATAGTACAGTCCACTACACACTTATCCTTATGTGCCAAGCAGGCAAACGGTAACCCTTCACCTTCTGCACTCCATATTCTCCTCTGCTACATTAATTTGCTTCATGTGCAACTTTGGTTTTTTCAACATGCCACTTGTTTTCCTCTACCCTCTTAAGGTCATCTTCTTCACCCATATTGTCACTTTATGTAATTACTTATGGTACTGGGTATTCAGGCTGTATAGAGGCCTATGCATCCATAATGTAACACTATGTAAGTGCTGATAGAATAGACTACTTGGATGAAGACAGGTTTTCAGTTTTGACAGGAGGGAGACCCTGAGGATTGGAGCAGATTCTGGCTCAGGCTCTGACACAGACATAGGATGGAGAGACCAGAGTCAAAGTGGCCTTGGGCTTTATGTTTCCATCGAAAAAAGAGATTGAATGGAATTTTAACGCAGAGAAAAGAATCAAGTCACAGAACTAATATGAGAATTCAATACAACAGCAGAAATCCAAAGTACATATTAGCCTTATTTACTGAGTTTGAGCGTGTCAGCAACTGAAGACCCAAGAGCATTTATATCGCCAACCTGAAAGCCTTCACCTTCACACCGAGAGAAAATGGGAGAAAGTAAAGAAAATAACATATTGTGTAGCGATTGACTTTTAATTATTCATTCCATTTATGTGGTATTGATAAATGTTACCTGTGTTTGTGTATTTGTGTGCATGTAAAAAAAAATACCACAACTCTTTAAGATTAGTGGTATTTTGTTTACATGCACACAAATACACAAACACAGGTAACATTTAAATCCCAGTCAAACACCAGATACTAAAGTGCTCATATGGTATCACATTTGTCCCAATTCTGAAGTTTGAGTTGAATGATAGCTGATGCATCTGACCAGATACATGACTTTATGCTGCTTCCACATGATTGGCTGATGGAATAATTGCATGAATGAGCAGGTGAACAGATGTTTCTAATAAAGTGTACTGCAGCTAACAGCTAATGTACCAAACATATCACTGCCAAAATGATAGATTTGCTAAAATTGGGTCACAAATTCTGACTTTCCTGGTTATTTTCTTCTTCTGGAAGTCCACACACTAAAAATGACAAATTGGCATGCTGGGAGGAGAACAGGGACCACATCTTGTCACCACTTACCTAATCATCTAACCTCTACATGCATTTTCACTCACTGACACCCACACACATACACACACAAGGTAAAGCATTTGGTTATAATGTATGTGTTGAAAAAGTGGAGCTCTGCAAAGCACAGAGAAAGGTCGTTTATCAGCTGTACAAATAACAGAAAAGCAGCCACTTTGCACATACATATTTTTCTTAGCAAATTCGAACATACACATACATACACATTTGTCTTACTGCCCTCATTATCTTTATAAGGGTACAATTATTTATGAAGCAAATGCTGCATGATAATACACTCTAGCATTAACCCTTGCATCCAAAAAGAGGCCAAGGTCAATAGGTCAACATGTCATTATTTTTTTTTGTCACATTTGGTTAAAAGGTGTCAACTCTAAGCACACTGCATTTATAAATTATGCCAGGAAAACAGGATTATAATAATATGCACACCCATTCACATAAAAAAGGGCTTAGAATGTAAACTAAAAGCTATTCCTTCCAATAATGAATTACAAAATTTGATTTAAGTAAAATGCATCTAAAAGTATTCTACCAAGTTCTATATTTTGTTGAATTTTATTAGTAAAAAGGAGAACATCCATCTCTATAGCAGGCAATTCTTTTTAAATCTGCAACTGTTCATGCAGATATAACATTTGATATGCATAAAAACATTAACAATATTATAACTAATTGATGCCTACAAAGTAGTTAGAAATTTTCCAATTTTCCAATTCTGGTTTAAATATTCTCAAGATCCAGTCTCAAGTCTCTATAAAGGAGAATCAGCATGATCAAATTAACTAAAAGTCAGATTTTGGTTTTAATAAATTATCCTCTTTCAGTTTACATAATAGACGTCACTTTCTTATTTTTTTTTTTCTGGACTATCTGTTTTCAATACTTGTCTCCTTTTTCAGCTTCAGGTCAAACAGTGTGTAGGAGTATGAATTATCATAGAAAACAATATCATAGAGGACAATATAATAAAATATATCCACGTCCTCATAAAAGTGGAAATTAAGAATATCAACTAAATCAGTGGCATTTTACATCAAGGCCTTCATTGGTATCCTACCGGAACCAATCCACCTCTTATTACCGTCAATATGACGCTGCTGCTATAGAAACCATCAATATTATATAGACTATAACAGTATAAATGCTGCATCACAGACAGCTATCTCATGCAGCAAGAATGAATGAATGTCAGTACTAAAGCAAGAAACCTAATGAACACAATTCAACAAGTCTTCTTTGACTGCAGTCACAGCTGTGCTGCCCACCTACCTATAGCACCAATATTTACCTCATAAAATTACCTCAAGTTTATGAATTTAAGAGATTTTTAATACATATTCAGGGACAAATAATAAATTAACATGTAATTCAGTCATTCTGGATAGGGTTTGGCCCTGACAGCCTGCCACTGGAGTAAATGTGTTATTTTTATAATATGTTACACAAATACTGTCTGGCTAGTAAACTTGTTTCTCAGAGACACACACACTTTTGCAAGTTTTTGAAACCCAAGCAAACGGATGGGTTAAATGTAAAAGATAAAAGACAAGATTAAATTGCCTTTACTTAAATAGGAATAAATAATGCTGTATCTGAAATTAGACCCTGCTCAGATCAGAATTGGACAAGCTCGAAGCTTTCCAAATGTAAAGCCTATGTCAGATCCTGCATATCTCACACTGTGATTGCCTTCAGAATGAAGTCATTTGAAATCAATGCAATCACCTACTGACGATCGAA